>WBNH01003088.1:127110-159302 GCA_013401255.1 Urocolius indicus | reverse complement strand
AGCCGCGCACGCGCCCGGCCGCGGCGCCGCCGCTCCGGAGGAGGCGGGGAGAAGGACGATGGAGGCGCGCAGGGTCCGCCGGCCCCGCTCACCGCCCGCCACCAGCCGCCGCCGCCGCCGCTGCTACCACCGTCACCACCGTCGGGGTGGACGTGCCGGCGGCCTCTGAAGGAGGAGCGCGGAGTGGGGGGGGGAGCCGCGGACACGCTCCGGCAGGAAGGAGAGAGGGAGCGCGGTGAGTCGGGGGCGAGCAGGGCGGTTGCGCTGCGGGGAGCTCCCAGGAGCTCGGCCCGGGCTGACGGCGGCCTTTAGCGGCGGGGCCGCTGCGTGTGCCCGGCTGCTGGCTGCTGCGGTGCCGCTGCAGATCCCGCCGTGACCGCATCCCCGGGGCAGATCCCCCCGGGGCAGATCCCGCCGTGACCGCATCCCCCGGGGCAGATCCCCCGGGGCAGATCCCCCCGTGGCCGCATCCCCCGGGGCAGATCCCGCCGTGGCCGCATCCCCGGGGCAGATCCCCCGGGGCAGATCCCGCCGTGACCGCATCCCTGGGGCAGATCCCGCTGTCCCGAGGTGCCTCCGCTGCCCTGCGAGCACAGGCAACACGCCCCGGCCGCGGGACGGGAGCTGTAAGAAGCCCCGAGGTACCACGGGTTCCCGTTAACTAGTTAAAACCACGTTATCGGCCGCGCGATCTCTGTTTTGTGCGGTTTCTCCTTCGTTCGTTTGTTGTAACGCCCACGTCTTTGACTGAAGGCATGACCGTGAGCTTTGGGTTGTTAATGCCTGTTTCTTAGCGTTCTAGGTTGACCCTCTTGGTGTTTGCGCGGCGGAAGAGTTAACAGATGGGTTTGTTTTGCTGGGGTATTTAACATGTGACAGTCACACTCTCTGGGTTTTTGTAAGCGATCAAAAAACACGCTACCAAATTTTAACTGCTGTCCGACCACTGTGTTTCAATACGGAATCTTTTTAGGGCTTTTTTTACCCCCCCAGGCACACTGGAAAATGAAGCTCTGTTCTACACCAAAACAGAAGTTTCCTCAGTACAGCGGTTCATTCTTTTTTGGGTGAGGGGTGATTTAGTGCTGTAGGGATGGGGACACACGCATGGAATCTGTATCGACTTGATTTCTTCAGCAAAACAAGATAATTAAACTTCTCCACAGAATTAGGGGATTAAGCAGACGATGTCTGTAGTGACAGAACAAGTGATACCAGTTCCAGATGGATCGTTGTCTTCCGATGCCCTAATACAAAGTTGTTATTACTGTGTTATGGGGTTGTGTTCTTCTGTGTAAAGATGGTTTGCTGAAACCTCTGTGAAGCTCTGGCTTATGACAGCATTCGTTTATGATGATGGAGAAGCTGAAGTTGAGAAGCTACAGTAAGAGGTTGGACACGTGTGAATACGTGTGAAAATTCAGAAGTTTGGGGCGTGATGGAGACCAGAGCAGCTTTTTCACTTGTTTATGCTTAAAGTTTTCTGGATCCAATCCTGGAAGCTGTTCAGTGATAGTTTTGTCCTTATGTCAAGTCTGCTTATTTAATAAAGGTCTTGTGAGGGAATGTTACTTAAACAGTACACGGTGTAAGCTGCAGTTAAAACATCCTGAATTGGAAAGTATTACATGGGAGGAATATCAAGTTCTTAGGCTGTATTTAGTAGGTCTGTACACCTTCTTACTCCCAGTTTTGTGCTAATCTGATTTTCTTGGCTGGCAGCATCTGTCACATGAAGATACCTGAAACAGTCTGTTGGAAGTGCACCTTATTTATTGCTTACTGTATAAGTTACTGTTCTCTGCACCTCTTGATTAAAGGGATGCTCTGGACTCAAATGCATATGTGTCAACTGTAAAGTTAGAGAGAAAACTAATCCTCCATAGACTGCTAGTGCAGTTCCCTGCACTCTGTTAACTGTTGTTGCAACTTTTATCTTCCTAGGCCCAGATCGAGTTCTCACTGTTGGGTTAAAAAGGAATGAGGGGCTGATAAACCTATGTAATGGGGAAAGAAACAAAACACTGTGTACTGTTAAGTACCTGGGCTTGTCCAGTTTCGGTTTGTGCCCGTTCTGCAGTGCAGATTTTGGAGAATTACTAATAGTTCTGATTTTTGAGAGATGATCCATAGTGCAGATATGCATTTGTGGATATGTGAATGTCTTTGAGAAGTATGCTGTTGGGGGTAGGTAAGAGGAGGTGAGAGACTGCTCAGTACTGATTTCCACTCTTCAGTGCTTCTGAAATAGTTTAGTAACAGCCCCTATTGAGAGCTAACTAATGATACAGCTAAGAGCAGCTGTTTTGTATCATTTCCCAGGGTAATTCTGTGAGGATGGGGTTTCTTTGGGAAGTACCTGGCTTCTACATTTGATCCTAAAACACAGTTGCAGTGCTTGTTGGTATCTGCTTTTTCTCCTCCACTAGTTCCAGTGTGTTTTTTGCTGCCTGGATTGTTCTTGATGAAGTGATCTCCTCCATTGATTAATAATTATCTTCAGCATTCTTTTTGGCCAGTTCTACGCAATGGAATGTATTTATGTGTGCTAAGCATGAACTTTGATGCAGTGCAATAGTTCTGGTTAATACTGGCCGTGGGCCTGGTGCTCCAATAAAGATACAGTCACACCTGTAATTACTTAGAAATCAGACAGGCAGTAAAGTGTGAGGAAGTCTGGGTACACGTGAACGTGCTGGAGAAGCCTGTTTTGACCCTGTGAAATAGATACAGCAAATAGAAGAATGATTTCAGGTTATAAAGAGTAATGCTTAGATTTAAAAGTGAAAATTAAGGCACTGAAAAAACATCAGAAATTAAGGTTTTGAGTTCTTTCTGTAGGTGACAAGGGGGATTGTTACTGTAGAGTCCAGGTTGAAGGATGAGGAGACTCCATCAGAAGTGCTTGCTCTGCAGCTACGTTTTTCTAATTTTAGTTGTCAAAGGCTGAATGTGTTGAAATGACTATTTCCCAAGTCATGGCCATAGATGATACTAGGCAATGAGTAACCAACAGCTAAACAGTGATATCCTTACAAATGCAGGGTCTTATAAATTATTAATAGCTGACAGTAATTGTACCTCTGCAGAGCTGTTCTCGTAGGGAAAGCCTCATCTACAGTACGAGCAAAAGTATCTTCTGACTTGGTTAGGTGCTGGTTCTGTGTAATTTAGTAATGAGCCAGTGCTCATTGTAAAACTACAGCTTCAGTTTATTGATGCTTTTGTTACATAAAACTCAGGATGCCGTGACACATGGGACTGTTAAAATTGAGGAGACTCGTCCTGTGGTAACTCAACAAGCCAGACGTCATTACGAGTACTTTCCAGAGCCATAGTCCATTTTAGTGGTTACAATAATGTCACAGTCTGTTCTCTGCAGGATACAGTGGGAAGTGCATCCAAAGTCACAAATCTCTGCTAAAAACATCTGCAAATTTTTAATGAACCAGCGTTTTCCCCGTGTTGAAATCAAGTGACTTGAGGAGTGCACTCTTTGGTTGTAGCTTAGTGCTTTACATTCTGGTGAGGCTGCTTCTGCTTGGCTGAAGTCACCATTTTCATACAGATTTCTGGTACTTTTGGGAAGGATGGTTATTTGAAGTTTGGGGCTGGGTTGGGTTTGTTTTTTTACTTCTGCAAAATTTCTGCCTTGCCAGCTGTTGATTTTATTTGTGGAAGTGAAATCCTTCGTATGTGACCTTATTTGATCTTGTTTGTTTTGGACCATCTCCCCAGTTTATCAGAAAGGATTTATGAAATCTGCTGTCGTCCTCCAACTTGGTTTTGTCTCTTCTGAGCTAGCTATTCATCTCCCTTTGAAGAAATGCAGTTTATTAAGGTTCTCTCTCCTGCATTATGTTTTTACTCACTTTGACAGGGTTGTTGTCTGGTGTAGCTTAGAGGATCCTAATTTGATTTGTTCAATATGTGTATTACCTAACAGGACATTTTGAAGTTTCTCCTGAGTCTTTGTTCCTTGGCAAATATTCAAAGTTTTTTGTTCTCCAAAGTATCTAAAATATCTCTGTGTACCACTGGAGCTGGGAATCTGTGCTGGCCTTGAAACATCTTTATATTGAGCCTGCTCTAAACCTGGAAACACACATGTTTTAATTCTGATGGATTTTCCTTCCAGTGTCTTCTGATTACCTTGAAGAACTTCTTAATTGCCCAGATCCTTTTGAGAAGTGTTTATTGACATGTGTAAACTCAATGTTTAATACTTTTTTTTTAATATCAGCTTTACTAATACTGAGGTTTCTCTTCTCTTTTCTCCCTATCCCCTTGTCTCCTGGTATTTTTTTTCACCAGGAACTGAATTTCTCTCACTGAGGTTCCTTCACTTCCAGTATGGAGATGAATCGAGAAAAGCTGTGTACCAGTAAGGCTGATGTGAGCTCAGATTCTTCTTATCATTGCTCAACGTGTCATGACGATGAGGAGTGGAGCAATACTAGCCGGGGACGAGCTAAGTCACGAAGTTTGTCTGCTTCACCGGCCCTGGGAAGCACCAAAGAATTCCGGTATGACTCTTGGGTCTTCCCATTGTTGCTGTCTATAAGAAAAATGTGAATCAAATCAATAAAATTATCTCTAGGGCTGTGTATTAAAAAGCTGTATGAGTATTTAGCTAGTGTGAGGCAGCACAAAGGGTTTCAAAGCAGTAGACAAACGCCCATTTTATCCTTTGAGCCAAATTCCTAATCTAGGTGCAAGGCTCTTGTCATGTGGACAGCTTGGATGGAGCTTCTGAGTTGGTGATCTTTGGACCCATTGTAAATATTGAATTGCATGGTGTGGTAGCAGTGCGTCTTCATCTTGTGTGAAGCGTGGCAGAGCTCTGCCTTGCTTAGCTTGGGACTGACAGAATCATGGAGGAGCTCCTCAACAGATGCACTGCAGGTCCAGAGCTACTGCGCTGTTGGTAGGAATGCTCTTGGAAGGCAGAGTGTATACGGGTGAGACTGGAGATCACAGGGGAAGGGAGGCTTGATAAAAGCCTTCACCTGAAGAGGCTGAAAGGTTAGGAAAATACTTGCTTTGCATATGTAGTTCAGAAAGTCCAGGTGCTTTAATGCTTTTGGGAAATGTTCACAAAGGGCTGTGGGTTTGAATGAGGGTTATTGCTTCTGAGGTATTTTCTTTGAGACTCTGTGTTCATTCACTGCCTTCAATTCAGTGTGAGATTGTCACAAAGTGATCTCAGGCTTCCTATGTATTATTCATAGAATCATAGAATCATAATGGTGACAGGAGACCTTTAAGATCATCGAGTTCAACCGCAGTTCAGGTTCAAGTACTTGCCTGTCTGCTTTGAACTGACAAGAATATTTTCCTAAAAATGTGTAATTTCCCGTGCGTTGCTGCTCATTGTTAGCAAAGGCAGGCTTATTGCAAACAGCTTTCGGTTCTCCTCACTCAGGCATTGTGCCTTCTGTTGATTGAATGGGGCACAGATTGAGCACTAACAAAACCAAGTAAAACCTCAACGAGAATGTATGTGAATTACCAACTAGGGCTTGCAGAGAAAACGTTGTTTGAACGTCAGGAAAGTCAGATGTGGGTATTGAATGCCTCTTGTAGGAACAGAGTTTAGCAAGTTACTAGGAGTGGCATGTGTTGAAAGAAGTGAGAAAAGACGGTAACCTGGAAGGAGCTTGAGGAGAGCGAGAAGGGGGAGGTGATGGTGCCAGGATGTTGTTTTAACTATTCTGACTTCAAGTGTAGTTGTTCACAAGTAGATAGAGACTTGCCACTCCCTTACACGTGTTTGTACACATATTAATCTCTAATTATCTCAGTCCTTGCTCATTTTTCTGACTGAATAGAAAGGAGGTAAACTTTATAAATCACTTTGTAATAATCTTATCTGAATTGATCATGCCTGGACTTACGAATGGAAAAAATGACTCGACAAACAAATACCACATCAGTGTGTTAGATATTTAAATTAATTGCTCATGTTCTATATTGTAACTGGAATCTTACCCATGCATATTTATTAGCCATGCAACAAACAAGGTGTTGCTGTTGTTTTTTAATTATATCTTTTTAACTTGTCACCTGTTTTTGATTTCTATTCGATTTCTGAGTGTTGTGTTGAGGTTTTTTTTCCACTAAGAGTGAGTCATCAGGTTAGTTTTAGCCACTTTGTAATATACACAATAGAAGGCAGTGCAGCAGTGATTTGTTCCTGCCAAGCAATAGGCCAGTTACTAGTTCCTGGGTTAATTGAATTAAGCACAGGAAAGGCATGTTTCCCTCTTCTTTCTAATGGAATCATTCTAATAGCATTTACATAATGTTTCAACAGTTACATGACTTGAATAAGTTTTACTCCCATTTACAGACCTGCTGAAGGAGGTGGGAGGGACGTAAAGCACAGCAATTCTGAGTTACTCCAGATAATCTCATCCCAGAGCCAGGAGTAATCCTGTGTTCTGAGTGGCATTTCAGTGTGAGGATAAATGAGGCTTCGGAACCCCTATTTATTTGAAGGCAAAGATCGAGTTGGTTCTGACTAGATAAATAAACGGGGAAAAAACCCTGGTGCTGCAGATATATCTTCATGTACCTTTGAACTGAAGGATTTGTATTTCATTAATTTGTTAACTGCAAAGATTTAAACCACCAAAATAAGGTCTTTAAATGATCAGGGCATCATTACTGTGACTTGCTGATGTCACCTTGGAATTGATGCAGACTAATTCTTTCTATTAATGACACACAACAGACATTGCAGGCTTTTTGCTGAGAACATGGCCTGAAAACAACAGTCTTGGGCTGATTTTGTTTGTTTGTTTGCTTATTGTCAGCCTGCCAAAATATTACAGAAGAGAAAGTGGTTACAGTATATAAACAAAACCCCTGGCTTGGGTTTTGTGTTTGAATTAATTAATTAGGCACACTTGTTAAGTGAAGGTTGTGAGACTGCAAAGTTGCATAACAATATCTGCTGCTGCTCTTTTGCACTGCCAGTGTTATTACACAGGTATTTTGAGTTTCTTTTGAATGTTGCCACAAGTCTCTCATTTGATAATTTCTCAGTGTTATTTAATAAGTTCCTACAGAATCTGAAATATTAGTCAGCTGCTACTCAAGCACCTGTTTGAGTACTGAAAGTCTTGACATCTGACTTACTTAGGATTACAATGAACTGAGAAGTTGGAAAAGGTGTCCTTTAGTTCCTTAAATTCCTTTTTACTCTAGGTTTTAAAAAAAAGCCTTTAAGATTTTCTATATCTAAGAATTATACAGCTAACTCTGAAACAGCAATTATCTGTGTGGTGTTCCTTTGCCTTTTCAAAGCAGTGGCATCTTGAAACTGGATTATGTTTTTATAAATTGGGAGTTAGCTACACTGTTGTTTGCTCTCTGAGGGACACACATACTGTTCTGTATTGTAGTGTCTGGAAGAGTTGAGGTTAAACAGAATGGATTCTTCTCTGAGGCTGTGGTGCTTCCTTTGTGCAAAAGTGAAGATGAAATTAATGCAAGGAGAATATGTGCCTGGTACTAATAGTGAGGAAGTGATTATTCAGTATGTGGAAGGAATAAACTGATTTGAAATTGCTTTCAAGGAGTAAGTAGGGGAGTTTTGTTTTAGATTGGAAATATTAGAGCTAATATGTGTAAAATTACATTGGCTGGTCAAACACACGTAGGTTTAAGAAGTTTAGTTTGCCTTGGGGAACTAATTATACCCAGTTTGTCACCACATTTCATTTACCTACTGATATTTTACCTCTGTGTGTATTTAGGAGAACACGCTCTTTGCATGGACCATGCCCAGTGACCACATTTGGACCAAAGGCCTGTATGCTGCAGAATCCCAAAACCATTATGTAAGTACTTGTCAAATGAATGATGTTATGCTTATTCTATGTGAAAGCAAAAAGCTTGCCTTTCCAGAATTCACCTCCTAATCAGCACTGTTTGTGTATTGCCTGATACTTAGGGATTTTCATGGTACTTGGTTGCCAGCGTGGGGTCTGCATTGCCAAAATTGGGCTGCCATTTTAATCACACAGGGACCATGGAAGAAGTTGATGTGAGAGGAGAATGGATGGCACTGCAGAGCTGTATTCTCAAGCAAAACCCCGTTAGTTGTGCATTAACTTGACCTGCATCTTGAAACTGTGTTTCAGCAAGTCATTTGAGGGGTTTTTCACCTATGGCACTTTGAGTGTGACTGTCATTAAGGCAAAAGTTTGCTTTTACACTCTACTGACCCATTTAATGTGAAAAGAAATATTAGTTTCTGCTTAGCAGGCATATAAACGTTCTGATTTTGTAAGTGGGGAGGTATAAAAGTGTTGGGTTTTTAGACTGTATGTTTATATACTTAATAAAGGGTGACTTGGTCAAATGAGGAGCATCAGGGTTCTACAGATTGACCAAGTTAGTGGGCCCTGGTTTAATTCCTTTAAAAAGGTGGGTTTTTCATCCCCGGAACAGTAGTAGTCTTCCTCCAGGCAGGTTGGTGGTATCCTAAGATCTCTTACAAAGGTGTAGCTGAGATCTTGCAGTGTACAATAGCTCATGGCTTCTTCATTCTTTCTGCTTGTTCAGAAGTTGGTGGCTTGGAGTGCTGCAGCTCATCTGAGGACGCAGCTTGCACTGTATGTTTACCCACCTGTCATTAACATGCTCCTCCCCAGGGGCTGGGCCAACGTGGTGCAATATAATGGTAGTGTCAGGACCAGTTGGGTACAGAGGCTGCAGGCAGTGCAGAAGACACACTGCTTGCCAGGGAAGTGATTGCTTATGCAGTGCTCAGAATAGCTGGAGAGTAAAGGGTGCTCCCAGGTAGTTGCAGGAGAGGACTTAATTTGCTAGTTGTAAATTATTCTTCTTACTATACATCAGGTGTTTGGGGCTTCTAAAAACAAGCAAAATGTTTTTGTTTGGGCTTTTCTTCTCTGCAGTCAGGAATATTCTTCAACTCTCCTCACAGGAGAGGGTTTTTTAACAGAAAATTTGGGTTTTATGCATGAGCATAAGTTAGTGAAGGTCTTGGTATTGAAAAAACTGCTTTCTGAAGACTTCTGTAGGGTGACAGGAAGAACTGAATGACAGTTCAGTTAAAGAAGAGTCGGCTGCTTGTGTTGTTCAGGAGAGGGCAGGACAAATATTGTTTTTAAACTCTTTCCTTGCAATGGGATTTTCCTTACGAAACCTTGCCTCTGAAGATCTGCAATAAACGTTTCATACTGGATATTACTGTAAAGCTTCACAGCTTTTTGTTGGGACTGAGTGAAATACCTAACTGGGAATACAGTGCTTAGGAGAAGAATGTTTTCTTTTGAGGCAACAGTTTATCACTAGGTGATAAAAGCCTCAGCCTTTTACTTCTGTGGAGCTGTTGCATTTGTGTGACTCTGGGAAAGAAACATGAAGATCTTAGAGCATGTTATGAGTAATCTTTCCTTTAATGCAGCTACATTGAATTGGTGAGTATGAGTGAGAGAGACTGTCTTTTGTTTGAATTAAGTCTGTTAGTTCCAGGTTAAGTGAAAAGTAGTGCTGCGATCTTTAGTTCTTTGCTGGCTCATCTTGAAATGATTTTGGGGGTCGTTTCTCTCTGCGGTTTGGGGTTTTTTTAACCTTTTGACAGTACTGAGATTTGAGGAATTGAATTTTACTAAATCAACTTTAGTATAGAAAATGTTTCCTTCGTCACCATTTGCATTGCAAATAGTGTAGAAAACTGCAGCTCCTTTGCAACCGTTTGGCTCTTCCTGCTTAAAGAAGTAAAGCATGGGGGGGTTTAATTAAATACTGATTACTGAGTGTTGTGAAAAATGAAATACTGATTGTTTCATTGCTGAGTGTAAGTGCATATCTGTGTTCTGTGTTGTGATGGTGCTGTTTAATGTAGTTCAACACTACTAATCTTTAATCTGCCATTTCTGCTGTATTTATATGTAGGGCATAGGCATCTTGGAAAGTAAAATGAACAGGTTATTCCACCTCCAGGATCAACATCAGCTTTATTTTAACCCTTGAAGCGCTAAATCCAAATCTCTTTGTAAATTTGGCTTGTTCAGCATTTATACTAATCTGCTTTGGTGTGTGGATTAATAGCTGCAGCATGTGGAAAAGGTTGGAATCCTTGTTGGATATAAAACACAACCATGAGATTGTGTAGCTTGGAAACAGATAGAAAAGAAGGAAAATATGTCTGGGTATTCTGAAATCAACTAAATGTATTCTAGAGCAGCATGAGGGTTCTGGTACTGTGCTCTCTTGAAAGCTGCACAGAGGTTTGTGTACATATATTTAGTTGTTGAGGTTCTTAGGGCTTAGAATGCTGTCCTGACAAAAGGCAGACAGTAGCTTTTAAATACTTTTTCAAGTTTATTGTTTAAAGTGGTAGCTGTGCTACTTTAAGCAAGGGATCATTTAGGTGGGATCAACAGATAAAATTACTACATAGATTAGACTTCTAAAGAGATTTGGCACTTAAATTACATGTGCTTACATATCTGTTATGTTGGCCTGGGATATGAGAGGCATCTATTCTTCTTTAAGCTCTTTATTTATGAGGCTTTATGGTAGCATGTGCAAGAATTGCAAGTGCAGACTTCCCAGGATAGAGATTATGCACTGTAGCCTTTTCATAGTTGTTAAGGTTTGTCTTGAGGATCTGCATCTACAGGCTTGATACTATTGACAAAACTGTGACCTGGTGCTGGTGTCAGTGAAAAAATACTGAAGGAAACATTGCTGAAAAGAAAAAAACCATCTCGTTGTGTTTTAAATTTACATCAACTTCAGCTGCTTGACTGAGAGTATTGGATGGGAAAATACTTCGTGTTGCAGCTTTTTCTACTCCTGTAATTGCATGTTTCTCTGTATTTTAAGTCAGCTTAAAAGGAGAAAGGTGTTATGGCTGGAAGCATCAGGGGAGGTGTCAGTTCAGGAATTTGATCTAAGAGCTTTTGTAGTGCTTCTGTTCCAGTCCCTATTTGCACACGTTATTGGCCTGGTTGCAGTTACAAGAGCAGACACCTTTATGCTGTGTCACCATCGTAATGTAGCAAAGCACTGATTGATGCTTTCATCTCCATTAAACCACCATGAACTATTGCATTCTCCTTTCTGTGATTCTGGGATTGTGTGCCATTATATTTAAGGCTGTATTCTTAACAGACCAGAAAGTTGTCAAAGCAAAATGGAGCCATGGCTTTCGTTTCCTATTCTCCAGGCACATTCAGGATCCAGCAAGCCAGCGGTTGACGTGGAACAAACGTCCCAAGAGTGTCCTTGTTATTAAAAAGATCCGTGATGCCAGTCTGCTGCAGCCTTTTAAAGAGCTTTGTGTGCATCTTACTGAGGTAATGAAAGGGGAGTTCCAGGTTTTTTACTGTAATTAAGAATTTTACATCAAATCTGTTTTCAGTTACTGGTTCTATTGTATGTGGAATGTGCTGAATTGTGTAGCACAAATTGTTATAGCCATGCAGCAGGGCTTCTTTCAGAGCTTAAGATCAGCACTGAAGTAGTTTAAAAGCACAGAATTTAAAAGAAGTCAGGCAAAAAGTTTCCTTTACTCTGTGTTCAGTTCTCAGTTTCAGGAGATAGGATGTAAAAAGCTTAATCTCTAAAGCCTGGAACAAGCATTGTGATGTTACTGTGCTGTGTAATCTGTATTCCAGAGTTCAATTACATTTGTTAGATGACCTGTACATGCTACAAAATCCTCGTTATAACTAGACTGCACTTGAAAAATGAACCACAGCCAACTGATGCAGAGCACTTGTGTGAAATATTGTTTGTATGGTTTGAAGCCATGTAAATTGTGGGGGGAGTAAAACATTTTGTCACCTCTTGAGGTTATTAACAAGCCTGTCTTGCCTCTCTTCAGGAGAACAATATGATAGTGTATGTAGAAAAGAAAGTATTGGAAGACCCGGCTATAGCTAATGATGATAATTTTGGACCAGTGAAGAAGAAATTTTGCACCTTCAGAGAAGGTATGGTAATGATTTCTTGCAAGCGAAGTTCAAGTTATTGCTTGTCTTGGTGTTTCTTCAGTCGTTGAGTCAAGTTTATTCAGCTCCTGTGTTACGCAAACAGCAGTTGGTACATCTGAGCATGGGGGTTTGTGTTTGTCAGTGAGTGCTCTGTTGTGCTGCGTTTAATTCACCATTGGAAATTAAGACTTGATAAAACTTTATTAAAAGCTTGTATTTCAACATTGCTTCTAGATTATGATGATATCTCCAATCAGATCGACTTTATCATATGCCTGGGAGGAGATGGGACCTTACTTTATGCTTCTTCGCTTTTCCAGGTTGGTCTTCCTGGGAAATAGACTTTCAGAGCTTTTTGTGTTTTTTGAAGTATTTGAAGGTGGTTGGTTTGGGGTTTTTTCCCACTGTTCTGAGCTCAGTATTTGTCCTTTGCTGTTCATTGCTTTTTTTTATCAAGCCTATTTTACCCTATACTTGCTGAAAATCATGTGTTAAGTGTTGGTTTGATTGTGCACAGTTGAAGTTACATCAATAGTCAAAATATTTACGGGCACTTAGTTGAAGTATGAATTGTTTTTATTCAGTAGCTTTTAAATTCTTTTCTTTATTGATAGGGTAGTGTCCCTCCAGTTATGGCTTTTCATCTGGGATCCCTTGGATTTCTTACTCCATTTAATTTTGAGAATTTTCAGTCCCAAGTCACTCAGGTTATAGAAGGTAAATTTCAGGGGACAAGGTGTGGTGTTTCTCTTTGTTACATTTTCTGTAGCTTTTTTCTAAGACTGGTAGATTTTCTTAACCAATTAATTTAGGTTTTCCCATAACACTGAGTAAAGTAACACAAGTATTGCATTGTATTTACTCCTTCAGTGCTCCTTTCTGTAAACAAAATGGCTAAGAAATGTTTGTGTGTGGAGTCAACAAGTAAAAGCTGATGTAGAACTCTAAGCAGTGCAGTGCTTAAACAGTGAGAAGCCAGGCAAATAAAATATTTCAGGAAAGAAGTCCTTTGTTTCTTCAATAGCAGGTGGCATTGCATCCAAAGCAAATGCCTGAGGAGATGTGTAAAACTCTGACATTGTCTTTTAGTGGCTGTTTCTAATGCATTGATTTTCTTTAAGCTTAGCTTTTGTCTTAGTGAAGATCACGAGTCTTAACAAGTGTTTTCCAGTCTTGATCATATCCATATAAAGCTTAAATTTTCTTTTTACATGATGAGGAAAGGGAGGAAGGACTGGCTTAACATTTAACTGTCCATTTTGCTCATTACTGCTGAAAGTTAGGTTTGAGCTTTAACCAAGTGTAGACAGTTCTCTTGTGAATGAAGTCGGGAATGTTGATGACATGGTTAATAGATGGATGACATTTTATACAGTTTGCTAGTTATTAAAGAGATTTGTTTACTACACAAGCATATAATTTTTGTGTACTTTCTCCTGTGTTTCACTTCCAGGCAATGCAGCACTTGTTCTGCGAAGCAGGCTGAAAGTGAAAGTAGTAAAAGAGCACAGAGAGAAAATGACGGTACAAAATGGCATAGAGGAAAATGGAGTAGTGTCTGCAAATATAGAGAAAGAAATGGGCAAGCAAATTATGCAATATCAGGTCAGAGGGCAAAATAAGCAAGAGAACCAGTATGCTGTACATTGCTTTGTACTTGTTTTATTATAACTACCCATTTTCATGACTTTACTTGCATTAGCCCAGTAGCAGTAATGGACTGCTCTAATATTTGATGTCGTGGCAGGTCCTGAATGAAGTTGTAGTGGATCGTGGTCCTTCTTCTTACCTTTCCAATGTAGACGTCTTTCTAGATGGCCACTTGATAACAACAGTGCAGGGAGATGGTGAGTCTGCTTTTGGAGTTAAGTTGCCTCTTGGTTCATGTGTAGACTGTTGCTATTGTACTGGAGGATTTTCTCACACAGAAACAAAATCTAATGCTGCAGTTCACTGGTGACAGAAAACATCAGTGTGCAAACCATGGGTGTATTTATTCACTGGTTACTAATGTGTTCCACAAGGCATTACAGCACTGTAAGCTTTGTTTTTGAACTTGTGAAGGCAAGTGGTAGTTTCTCTGGGTATGACGTGCTAGGGCTAAGGGCAAGAAATAGCTGAGGAAAAACATTTCTTTGGTATCTGGAATTTGCTGAAGGTCTAGGATCCCAACTCACGAAATACAAAAGTTCACCTGTAAAACTCTTACCCTGTAAAAAGAAAACTCACAGTTACAAAATTGTGTAAGCTGGGATGTGGATGTTGATGCAATTGACATGGAGCCATAGAAGGAACGTGCTGTGCCAGGGTTAGAAGAGAGTTTCTGACTCCGTGTATCAGACTGCAATTCTCCTGTGAAACAGAAGTTGATATATTCTCTGCTTCATTTTCCTAAGTGCTATTTCTTAGTCCTCTTCCAAAAGAAGACATTGATTGTAAGGCTAATGTAAGTGCAATTTTTGCTCCTTTCACAGGAGTCATTGTCTCCACACCGACTGGTAGCACTGCATATGCAGCTGCAGCAGGAGCCTCTATGATCCATCCAAACGTTCCTGCAATAATGATCACCCCAATCTGCCCTCACTCGTTGTCTTTCAGACCCATTGTTGTTCCTGCTGGAGTGGAACTCAAGGTTAGTTGCTGTTAGAAACTTTAGTAGTAACCTTGTGAACCTGACAGCAGAAGAATGTAGGAAATGCTGTCTGTCTCTTGCATTCTTTCATTTGTAGGAGGACCAGAGCAAGTCTGGTTGAAGAATGCATCTTTGTTCAAAATAACATACCCACTAGTGCAGTACTTCACTCTGCTTCCTACTGGATTGCAGTTGTGTAACCTTCTGCCAAGTTGGGAATACATTTGCATTCTGACTAATAGAATTTTACATAATATTGGCTGAAGTGCATGTAAATCAGTGCAACTGTGAAGCTGCAAAGAGTTTGTTCTGCACTTGGAGAGAGTCCTAAAGTTTAGTTCTTTTTTTCTTTTCAGATTATGCTCTCCCCAGATGCCAGGAATACAGCATGGGTTTCATTTGATGGAAGGAAGAGGCAGGAAATATGCCATGGAGACAGGTCAAGCCTTTTTTTGATTGTAACACCTTTCTATAAGTACAGAAAGTACTGATTCATGCACTCCTCTGATTCTCTAAGATCTGTCAGAAGAATTGCTGGCAGTGAAGAAAGGAGCCTTTATAAAACCTGATGCCTCTTGCACCACACACTGTACTAGAAGTATCTAATTCCTAACTTGAGTTTTTTAGATCTTCCTATAAAAGCAACTGAAATGTTGAGGCAAAAAACATTGCATCCTTGGCAAGGGAGACAGACATGTCTTTAGAGGGTTTTGTGAATTTGAAGGTAAAGCTTAGGAGAAGATGTAAAGCAACAGGAGCTGCCTGTAAGCAGCAGCTCTGAACAGTGCTTTAAACTGTGTTAACTTAGTGAATAGTTGTGGTGCCTTGAGTGAGCAGAGTGCAGCGGGTGAAGCTTCCTCAGTTTTTATGTGCAGAATGTGGTGGCTGCTCCTAATGGGAGGGGATTGGAAGCCACTATGTGATATATGTCTGATAGATGTGCTGTTCAGGTGGACTTGTTCTCTTGGTCCATACAAGTTGCCAGGTAGGAAACTGTATAGCTGGCATGACATTCCATCTTGAGCTGTTTGTGTTTCCCCTGACGCTGAAAAATCTGTACAATAGATCAGGAAACTAGTAAGGATTCAAACACGAGCTTTGGCCCTTTGTTAGAGCCTGGCTTCTTAGCACTGTTGCTCTTAGTTAAAACCTGAAATATCAAGGCCAAGAGAATGACTTACATATTTTCCTTTGTACCTGTGTGGTGGTGATGTGAAGACCAGCAAAAGACTGCGGGATGTCGTGGAGTGGGTTCAATATTCTATGTCCACAAGCTGTCCGTGGTGCATCGTTGAACACTTTTAAGCGCTGTGTTCACTTTGTTTAGATGAGCCTGCAGACTTGGTTGTTGCTTGATTATGGAAACTCCCAGTTTTACCAAATTGGCTGAAGGCAGCACTGTGTTAGCTAGTGAAGAGATTTAAAAAACCAAACCGACCTGCTGTTGATTGGCCTTGACTGACTGGAGTATTCCTGTGTTGTTGCAGTATTAGCATCACTACCTCTTGCTATCCCCTTCCTTCCATCTGTTTCCGAGACCCTGTGAGCGACTGGTTTGAGAGCCTGGCTGAGTGTTTACACTGGAACGTTCGGAAGAAGCAAAATAACTTTGCTGTTGAAGAAGAAGAATTTTGAGTGTCTACATCTAACTAAAGACTCATGGGAATGGGAAGTGGCAGTATCCCTTCTATATGCTTGGATTCTTCAGGCTTTGGTTAACAAGTATGGTCACCATCTCAGGCATATGCAATGGTTATGGGGTATATCTGTCTGATGGCTGGAAATTGTGTCCACCAAGAGTAGGAATGCAAGCAATTAGGTTCTGATTGTAGTAATCCAGTGTGAATTTCCTTCAAGTGAATAGTCTGAAAATGAATTCTGTCCGATTGGTATTGACAACTGCATCTGCAGATTTGATTATATCCTGTAACTTGCCAATAACATGGTAGGCTGAATGTAGATACATAAAAGTGGCATTAAAAGATTCTCTTTGATTTGGTATATTTGTACTTCCATTTAAGACTGCTATGCATAGAAAGTCTCTAAGCAATTTTCTTTAAGAAAGAAAAGCTCCTCTTTGTTAGCTTAAATACATCTTGCTCAGAACAGCTCCCCATCAAGACAGTGCTTCAGGAGCTTTCTCCTTGCTTGTGAGTGCCACACGCTGTGAGGAAATGCCCACGAGGAGTGGATTTTATCAGTAGATACAAAGAAGGTCTAAAAATTATCACTTTTAAAATATATCTTCTGCCCATTTGAACAGTGTTTGACCCTTGACTGTCATCGCTGTGTAAATGTCCACAAATAGCACAGACAAGTATGAATTGGTTATGACAGCAGCCTCCATTTCTGCTGCTGAGCTGCTTTGTAGCTCTGCAGTTTCTGCTGGTGGGAATCATCAGTAGATTTTCTTATTATGATTTTTATTTGAGTCTGTGGAATAAATGGTGGCATTAGAGACCAGAAAGTAAAAAACAAAAAGACTTCTCCAAGTGTTGGAGAAGAACCTGGTCTTGAATGACTCCTGTATGATCTAGTCCCACTGTTGTCTCAAAGAAAAGAATATCCTATACTGGGCACTGAATGCCCTCAGCTTCCATAGGTAGCTTCCAACTCTTGGTGCTGAGAGGGATACTGCATTGGTAGGCTGACAAACGAGAGGACACATTCCCAGTAGAGTAGCAATGGTGCCTTCAGCACACTCAAGATATTCTAAGTCTGGTATTTACTTTTTTAAGATGCTTTCAACAGTTTCTAACTTCTCTATGTACATATTTTATTGTATGTGCTTTTATGAAAAAAAAAAAAAAGAACTAGTTGGGCAAAAAAGGGGTTTGTACTGTACTTCAGCTGAAAATATCAAACCCAAGTATAATGTTTACATTTATGTTCTCTGTGGTGCAGTCTCATGATCATATTACCCAAACTTCAGCATTTTCAAAGTCTTGCTGCATTGGCCACTAAAGGAATGGACATTATCTGTTAAATTGAAGCCTGTGGCATAATCTCGTGGAGGAATGAATTGATTAAGGTGGGATTTCCTTGGCAGTGGAGTGAGACGCTCTGATTGACTTCTCATGATTGTCTTACGTTGTTTTTGTGGTCCAAAGGGGTGATGGGAGGTGTATTCATTTCTGAATGCTGCCTAACTTGCTGTCCTCTGAGGGTTTAAATAATGTCTCTTCCATTTTGGATGCTGCCCTAGTCTGTCTAACTTTCTTAAGTCCAGGTGAGAGCACTTTGCCCAGAAAAGAGAAGCAAATTCTTGGCTAACGATACAAATCACAATGAGGGAATGGTGATGTACATTAATACTCAGTGTGTAAATTTTGTAACATAGAATATTGGTTTGATTTGGGCTACAAAGATGAATTTTGTGGTTTCTTAGAGAATATCCAGATAGCTTTTGGGATTTATCTTTCACTTGAACCTGCAGTAATTGTTTTATCACTGCTTTGAAGCTGCTTACGGGTTTCCTGGGTGGAGTATTCAGTTCTTTAATGACTGTTTACCTTTTGAACTGTGGAAGTGTCGGGACTTTTTTGCTTTGAAACTATTTTATTTAAACTTGCAATAATTGAGGAAAAGGAACAGGGTATAGTGGCTATATAAATGTATTGCTGGGTGGAATACAAGCAGAGTACTAGGCACGCTAGGAAGTGGAAATCATTTTGCAGAGGTGAGGCGAAATGATGAATGAGCCTTATCTAGTATTTTTTTAAAGATAAAACTATATTCAGCACTTTTTATTTATGCTTTTTATAATAGTAAAGGTATTGTTGAATAAATTGCTCAACTTTAATTTTCAGAGTGTGTAGTTCATGACATCTGTAGTCAAAACTTAACTACTTTCTCTAGATTAGATCTGGATCCAGATTAGGAGCTGTCTTTGAATTTATCACGTACTGCAATTACATTACTGGCTTTGAGGCTGCTGCAGTTTTGCCTGTACAACTATCCCTGCCTGATAACAATCTGATTTGGATCACTGGTCAGCCAAGTAGAGAGCTACAGTCACTGACTAAAGGAAAGGAAGCCACAGGATGATGTGAGTCTTTGCTTTTTCTTCAGAAAGCTGCGTTGATGATAATTGTACCAGCTGCTTTGTATCAAAACACAACCCACATTATGTTAATACATTACAAATTATCTGACTGTACAAAGTTCCTTTTCAAGGCCTTTAATCCACAAACCAGCAGTTCCCAAGCAGGCAAGTGAGGTTTAAACAGCACTCATGTTTTGCTTATGTAACTGCTTGAAGTGTGGATCACTTCTGTTCAACGCACAGCTGAACCAGGAAAAGGCTGTAGTGCAGGCTGGGTTATATTGGCAATAACAGCTCACTTTGCTAATGTAGCTTACTCAAAGTAACTTGTTTAATCTGTACTAGTAAAATAGGTCTTGGCTGGTTGAGAGTGATGTGACTTCACATAAGGATTTGTCAATGTCACTGTACCTGCAAATCCTTTCCAGTCTCCAAAGGGCCAAAATGGAAGCTTGGAAAATTAAATTGGGTTTTTAAGAAGTTATTCTCTAGTAGAGAGTTTAAGAAGTTACAACTGGTGTGGTGTGGAATAAAGCAGTGTACTGAATTTTTAAGAGGAAAACTCCTGTTACATATTGTTAATGCTTTGAAAACTTGTTTTAAATATTGTTGAAAACAAATATTTTTCAATCCTTTCAATAAAATCTTTTTGTAAAGTTGAATTTGTAAAGCAGCACTTTGACTGTTGAGAATATAAAATTGGGTGCACAGAAGTACTTGCCTGGAAGGAGGATGGTCCAGTGTGGGGCTTTGAAGACTGGGACAGTAGCATACCTAAGGGCTTTTTCAATGTATGTGTCTGATATCACTTTTTTCCCCCAAAGTTTCAAAATAAAAGCTAGATTTGCTGTGAGAGTTGAAACAAATCTTGTGTACAACTGGCTGGGCTACAGGAACTACTTTTTTCAAGGCCGAAGAGCAGAAAACCAGGAAAGACATGAAGGCAATCACTTGAGTTAATCCCAGTTTAAGACTGAAAATGGAGTTTAAAATGCCCTTTCTATCCTTGCCTCTGGAGAAGAGTGTGAAGGCAACATTCGTAGCACACGTGAGTTGCAGTTCCAGCTTCTTCCATGCTCAAGTCTGTAAACAGGCATCCCACTGAACTCCTGCTGTTGATTTAAGAAATGATTATCCACACACAGACTGTGTTTATTCTTTATTAAAAAAGAGCCAGTAGCTAAAGGGCCCAATCAGTAAAATCCCCAAGCTGTTGATGACAATATTAAAGGCTTAGTTTAAGTTTCAAACTGGTGTGTGAAGTGGCACATCAGTTAGGATTGCTCTGGCAAGGAAGGAGGTTACACTGTGTGTCACTGGCATTTTAAAAGAATAGTACAACAAAATATTCTGCAGTCAGAGCTGGAACAAGAGCCCTGACCCTGCTCTTGGGGTTAAGCCATTGCACAGCAAGAGTGGAGATCAGGGAACACAGCTGTGATCAGGACAGCTTTGGGGCCTGACCTCTGTGCAGGAACAGATCCGAGTTGGGAAATGGTGGCAGGGCAATCCAGGTCCAGGCTCAGGCATACAAAGTGGGTGTGCAGACTAGTTTCATTATGTTTGTGTATATCAGAAAAACCTCATTTCTATCAACAACATTCCCCACTCACATGCATGTTGTGAACCTCTTGCAGTTACAAAGCAGCATCAGGAAAATAAGGAGTGAAAGATGCATTATCCTGTCAGCAAAACTCGCTGAATCGAGAGGATTAGTGTTAATTTCCCCAGCACACTCTGCTTTTCAAGCTAAGTTACCAGCTGCACTGCTTTAGTTCCCTAGCACAGTACAAACCAAGACATGTGGGAGACAATTTTCTGAGCAACTTCCTCTGCCTCAATGAAACTGACCCCTTCTCTTACATCCTGAATGCAAGGACTTGATCAGAATGTCCTCAGCTGTGACTTCACTCTTTAAGAGCTGCAGCTCAGGAATCGATCCTTCCATAGGAAGAAAACACTGTGGGAAGAAAGGAAGATCAGTCAACACCAACACCAACCAGCATTTATGTCCTTCATGTGAAAGGAGGTGAGTGGCCCTCTAGGTCCCTCTATTCAGTCTCTCTTGGTTGTTATAAAGCAGTTATACAGAAGAAAGATTACACCTGTGTTGGATAGGGGAGATGTTTCCACACACATCTGTTTCTGCACAGCATTTCTTGCATAGGCTGGAAGCAACTTTGGCTAATGTCAGTTAATGTCATGTGTGATCCATCCNTCAGTCAACACCAACACCAACCAGCATTTATGTCCTTCATGTGAAAGGAGGTGAGTGGCCCTCTAGGTCCCTCTATTCAGTCTCTCTTGGTTGTTATAAAGCAGTTATACAGAAGAAAGATTACACCTGTGTTGGATAGGGGAGATGTTTCCACACACATCTGTTTCTGCACAGCATTTCTTGCATAGGCTGGAAGCAACTTTGGCTAATGTCAGTTAATGTCATGTGTGATCCATCCAGGCTTATGAACTTCATCAGAACAGTGAGCTCTGAGGCTGCAGCAGTGCTTGATGTCATTAAGGATCTGCCTTTTATTGTGACTATTTTCTTGACTCAAGCTCTCTGCTTCATTGTNAAACTTGTTTTAAATATTGTTGAAAACAAATATTTTTCAATCCTTTCAATAAAATCTTTTTGTAAAGTTGAATTTGTAAAGCAGCACTTTGACTGTTGAGAATATAAAATTGGGTGCACAGAAGTACTTGCCTGGAAGGAGGATGGTCCAGTGTGGGGCTTTGAAGACTGGGACAGTAGCATACCTAAGGGCTTTTTCAATGTATGTGTCTGATATCACTTTTTTCCCCCAAAGTTTCAAAATAAAAGCTAGATTTGCTGTGAGAGTTGAAACAAATCTTGTGTACAACTGGCTGGGCTACAGGAACTACTTTTTTCAAGGCCGAAGAGCAGAAAACCAGGAAAGACATGAAGGCAATCACTTGAGTTAATCCCAGTTTAAGACTGAAAATGGAGTTTAAAATGCCCTTTCTATCCTTGCCTCTGGAGAAGAGTGTGAAGGCAACATTCGTAGCACACGTGAGTTGCAGTTCCAGCTTCTTCCATGCTCAAGTCTGTAAACAGGCATCCCACTGAACTCCTGCTGTTGATTTAAGAAATGATTATCCACACACAGACTGTGTTTATTCTTTATTAAAAAAGAGCCAGTAGCTAAAGGGCCCAATCAGTAAAATCCCCAAGCTGTTGATGACAATATTAAAGGCTTAGTTTAAGTTTCAAACTGGTGTGTGAAGTGGCACATCAGTTAGGATTGCTCTGGCAAGGAAGGAGGTTACACTGTGTGTCACTGGCATTTTAAAAGAATAGTACAACAAAATATTCTGCAGTCAGAGCTGGAACAAGAGCCCTGACCCTGCTCTTGGGGTTAAGCCATTGCACAGCAAGAGTGGAGATCAGGGAACACAGCTGTGATCAGGACAGCTTTGGGGCCTGACCTCTGTGCAGGAACAGATCCGAGTTGGGAAATGGTGGCAGGGCAATCCAGGTCCAGGCTCAGGCATACAAAGTGGGTGTGCAGACTAGTTTCATTATGTTTGTGTATATCAGAAAAACCTCATTTCTATCAACAACATTCCCCACTCACATGCATGTTGTGAACCTCTTGCAGTTACAAAGCAGCATCAGGAAAATAAGGAGTGAAAGATGCATTATCCTGTCAGCAAAACTCGCTGAATCGAGAGGATTAGTGTTAATTTCCCCAGCACACTCTGCTTTTCAAGCTAAGTTACCAGCTGCACTGCTTTAGTTCCCTAGCACAGTACAAACCAAGACATGTGGGAGACAATTTTCTGAGCAACTTCCTCTGCCTCAATGAAACTGACCCCTTCTCTTACATCCTGAATGCAAGGACTTGATCAGAATGTCCTCAGCTGTGACTTCACTCTTTAAGAGCTGCAGCTCAGGAATCGATCCTTCCATAGGAAGAAAACACTGTGGGAAGAAAGGAAGATCAGTCAACACCAACACCAACCAGCATTTATGTCCTTCATGTGAAAGGAGGTGAGTGGCCCTCTAGGTCCCTCTATTCAGTCTCTCTTGGTTGTTATAAAGCAGTTATACAGAAGAAAGATTACACCTGTGTTGGATAGGGGAGATGTTTCCACACACATCTGTTTCTGCACAGCATTTCTTGCATAGGCTGGAAGCAACTTTGGCTAATGTCAGTTAATGTCATGTGTGATCCATCCAGGCTTATGAACTTCATCAGAACAGTGAGCTCTGAGGCTGCAGCAGTGCTTGATGTCATTAAGGATCTGCCTTTTATTGTGACTATTTTCTTGACTCAAGCTCTCTGCTTCATTGTGACTGTGGCACAACAGGCTACAACCCTCATAGTGAAGTTAACCTTTTAAAGTACTTACTTCTTTCTCTCAACCCCTGCCCAAAGCTGCGGTAGACGTGGATCAGTGCCCAAAGCAAAACAGCTTTTATTGCAACAGAAATGCAAGAGCCGGTAACAAAAGCAGCCTCCAGAATGTAAGAATTCCCTTTGCCCCACTCCCTTATCACCTGCAGGAAAATGGAGACACACAGCAATCAACACCTGGTGCCCCAAAACCCTGAAGCCCTAAAGAGCCATCAGACACTTCAGTTTCTGAAAGAAGGCAGTAGATGGGCACTTGGGGGAATAAACCTGGTCACTTCTAAACCGTTTCACTTGCTTCATTACGTGATTCCCTGGCTGCACAAGTGACTCCAGTGAAATGCATTCTACCTGAGTCATCTCTGCAGATAAGGAAAATAGACTTCACCAGATTTGACTGGGTTCATGAATAAACAGAACCCCAAGGACTGGGGTGGCTGCAGTCACTGGACTTTTATCAGCATCTCAAGACTGTCCCTGTAAAGTATGAGAAACACTGGCTGCTATCAGCATTTGAACCCTTCCTATGAGGAACAGTCTGCTTTGCCCTTGCCCTTCTTCCTTACCTCCTTTCATGTATGTGTTGTAGGAGGTGCTGAGGTGCCCCAGTGATAAGTGCTTTATCACTGTCATAGTGCCAAACAAATGCCTCACGCTGGAGGCTGCTGGGCTTGCACTGGCTCGTTTTGGCTACACCAGGATCCACAGCTGGGGGTGCTGCCTAAGAATGTTTTTCAAAGATAATGACTTGAGGGTGGTCAAATACTTTGGCACCACTTGAGACTTGTTGTGAAGGAGGGAGGGCATTTTTGAGGATCTGTGTGTCTTGGAAGACTTTGTTGCATCTTTCCCTAATCATTCCAGACACTTTGCCAGTTGCAGAGACTTCCAGGGCCTCTCCCTCTAACCAATCAGCTCAAGGGCAACTTGATATGGTTCCTGTCTTGAAAAGTTGATTCTAAAGAGGTAGGACATGCCTGCCACTCTCATCAATTCTAACAGGAGCTGCAACAAAGAGGTGTGCTCAGGAATGAGGCACCATGTTTTGGGCCCAAGGATCCAGTAATGAACAGGAGGCCTCCAGCCTTGCTGCTGAGCAAGTAAGTCTGATCAGTTACCGTGTACAGCAGGTAGATGAGATAAGCCACTTCAGGTATGTTCTGACCCAGGAAAATCCACACTAGAGGTTTCAGTTCTTTTAAAATCTGTAAAATAAGATGAGATAGATGCAGCTTTATGCTCTATGAAGGCTACAGATGGTTAATTTTTCAGTGGCATTTCAGGTGTTGGTCTAGCTGAGTTCTCAGGTGTAACTTTGCTCTCCACTTGTCTTCGCTACCTCTTCGTTTTTAGCAGGAAATACGGTCTCTGTTTTCCACTGAGCTGGGCCAGGAGTGATGTTGATGAAATCAGAACTGCTTGTTTCACAGGCACATCCTGACAGCTGTGTGTGATTTGAGCCATCTCAGCATCCTCTTCAGCTCTGCCTTAAAATACTTTGCAGTACAACTCCCAGCTCACTGAAATGGAGAAGCAGCTGACTCTTCTGAATTGGATCTCAGTTGATGTACTTTTTCTTTGGGTATGCTCAGATTTTTCTCTTAACCAATTAATGTTTTCATAGCTAAAAGACTGAAACCACTCTGGTTCTGTCTTCTCCACCTTTTGTTTCTACCACACAGAAGTTGCTGAGAACTACATGTAGGAGAAACAAGAGGATTTCACTATCAGAGTCACTTTCACAATTATCTTTATGACCTGGGAAGGAAGAAACATGGACTGCTTTCTAGCAAGTGGCAAGTTTCAGCAGTCCTGAGCTGTAAGGGCAAGTCTGAGCAAACAAAAACAGCTGAGTCGCTGGGAGTTGAAGTGGTGACTGTGCCAATGCTGTGATGAGATTTGATGCATCTCATCAACCACAGATTTCCTCCAAAATCAATACTGATCTTACTACAATGGTCAATGTATGAACCTCTATGAAAGCACTAAGGGACTGTCCCTCCCCTAAGGGAGTTTGTTCTCTGCCACATCTACTATTGTCTCAGTTTTCTGTGGTACTGCATAATGCTCCTCTCATGGCAAGGATAAGTGGGAAAGGAAAACAAAGGCTGAGAAATGAGGGAGAAAGACAGAATTAGTAACTGACAGGAAAAAAGAGAGAAATAATGGATATAAGAAAAATACATCCACTAGAGTACACGAGACAACATGTATGTGAGTAGAGGGGGGGAAAAAATTCCTCTTGTGAAATGGCACGTGCATCAGGCCAGAAATGGAGGAGTGTGAGGTTTAGCTGTGCTTTCAGGTGCTGCACTTACCACAAAGGACTGAGTATGAAGCATTGCCAAGTTTTTCTTTCTGTTATGCTTAACCTTTCTGGTGGTTTATGTTTGTCTCTGTACCTTGTCACACAACAGCCTTGTCACAGGAGCAGCTTCAGAGAGCACCAAACAAGATCATGATACACGTTTCTCTACTGCTGCATCATCTGTAAGAAGCTGACTGTGGAAAACCTTGTCTGAACAGGGTAAGAAGTTCCTCTTGTCACTCCTCAGTCTTGTCTACATGCTCTAGCCTGAGACTCATTTTACCTTGGATGGAAACCTACCAGACTCTCATGAAGTGTATCTGCCTTTCCTAAGCTGCTGTTGCCCTGCAGTGCTGCCATGTACTGAAATATAGCACAATTCTTTCTCTTATTTATCAACTAGATAAGGGGCTTTTAACTTCAGCCAGCAGAGTAGTCAGTAATGTACCTAGATGAGGTAAAAAGTAGCTTTCAAGTAGTTGTAACTCAAGATAGTTTTGAGCAAAGGTCAAGAATACGTACTTGTCCCTAGGACAATGACTAGTTGAACTATTGCAAAACACATTTGCTTCTGATGAAAGGATAAGGAATGTCCTGTATGTTAAGAGCTGTAACTGAAGTGTCTCTTAAACAGGAAAGAAAAAGTGCCTTTTCTAATACCTAAAGGCAAACCAAGGAGAACCGAAGAACTCATGATCCGTGAATGGCAACTGGTCAGAGCAGCTTGGGGGAAAAGTACCTGAAAGGTTTGCACTTTTAACCCCAGCAGGAAAAGAGACTTGGTTCTGATTACTCCCTTCTTTCCACACCTGATACAACTCAACTGAAAGCAAACATCCAGTGTCTCACAAAGGTATATAAGGAGCTCCTAGGAGGAAACCAAGGTATTTGATATCCCTGTCTGCAGTCCTAAATGTCACACTCTGTGGCCACTCCTGTCTGTTTTACCCTGCTGGATAGCTCTGGCCACAACCCTACAAAGTCCAGGAGAGAGATGATTCTGTGCAACTATTCACCTGATGTTACTGAAGTATTTTAAAAGCACAGTGCTTGGTGCTAGCTCCATTTTTAGCAAGGAAAGCAATTAAAGGACTTGCAAAGCTCTAGTTCAGTTGTCAGGAATTTGTCTGAATGGCTAAAGCAAACACAAGGAGCCTAAAAAGAACAAGAGACCTCAAACTCCTTCATCTCCTTCCTGGTAATAAGAGACTTTCAAGTCTGATGGACTTTGGCCCTGATTCTGCAGTCATTCTTGTAACAGAGCTCTGAGGAAGTTCCGTCTAACTGACAGGAAAACCTGCATTTCAGGTTCACAGGTCCTTATGTTATAACCTCAGAACTGCCATTCACCTTAAAGAAGCTGCCCCATAAAGGACCACTCATCTCAGGTGTGGTTTCCTAAGGGTATAAGGCCTATGCAGTCTCACTTTGTCTGTGTATCCATCTTCACAATAATTTGGAGGATTGTTGCCAGTTTCCACCTAACCTTGTCAGAGAGGTAGAAATATTGAAGGTGTTGTGACCCTACAGGTTTTGTTTCAAGTAGGTGATCAAGGAGAAGGAAGATGGTGTGACACTGCTTCATCTTGTATGCTCAGCTGAGACATGCATAAGGAACTTGAATTCATTATTGTTGGTACTCTTCATGCTAGCTCCCTTCCACTGAGCAGTGTTAGGTGGAATGGGACGGCTGTGACTTCCCAGCCTTTGGGAATTGCTCAGGGTGAGAACTTGTAGTGTCAAAAGTTGACTGTCCTTGCTAGTGTTGCTGTTAGCTTAACACTTACTGCAATGATGCTAATGGTCACCTTCAGGCACGCCCAAAGAACTCCTGTTGCTGAGATGATGTTATGTAGAAGGGTGATCTCATGCAGGCTTATCAGCAGAATACACAAGCAGAGCTGAAAGAGAAGAGGCAAAGATTTAGTGAAGTTATTAGTTTGAGACCATGGTGTCCACCAAACAATACTTGACACAAACTGCCAGCACCAGT
Organism: Urocolius indicus; assembly: GCA_013401255.1. NCBI lineage: Eukaryota > Metazoa > Chordata > Aves > Coliiformes > Coliidae > Urocolius > Urocolius indicus. Next base: position 131,967 of record WBNH01003088.1, on the reverse strand, counting down.
AAGCTGGGCACAGGTCTCAAGGCTAGGATTTTTCCCCAGAAAGTGATGGACAGTATGAAACAGGACACCAGGACACACATACTCCCCTGTATGCCACGGTAGCAATTAGATATTGATTCATTTTGATGGGTTTTAACGTGAGTTTCCCTATAGCAAACACCAGGAGAGATGCCATTCTCAAGCTAATCTTATCTGAAAAGGTCAGGTGGAGGTAGGATTGCTCTAGGCAGTTAACAGTACACAGCTCAGCTCTCCATTGGAGAGGAGAAAGGAAACCTGAGGGGACAGAATTCTGTACCTGTGCCTGAAGATCAAAGGTCAGCATGGAAAAGCAGAGGTTCAGCATGAAGTACTGTGACTGCAGGCTTTCTAGAGCACCACCCACTCGAAAGGCCATCATGCTTTGACTCTGAATGAGGATGATGGCGCAGATGACGTCAAAGGAGCCCACCAGCAGGATCAGAACGAAGCGGGCCTGATGGGAAAGAGAAGCAAGGATGTGGCACACAGGTCTTGCCTCTCTAAGATTTTCAAATCCAAGCTGTGGAGAAAAGCAAAGTTCATTTAAAAGCAGGAGACTAACCAGGAGCTTTGGCTTTTGTTCCTCAGGGAGAACTGTGAAGTTGACAACAGAACGAAACATCACGAGCAAGATGGAAAGGACAAAGACGATGAGCTCCTGGCGGTTCTCCTGCAGGATTCCTCTGGTCACATAGTATACACAGAACACTGGGAGGAGAAGGAAAGGGCAGTTACCAGGTACCACAGGTTGCACAGGGTGCAGTTGTTCAACGTGCCTCATCCAGATGACAAAATGGAAGTACCAAGACCGAGTAACTCGGGCTCCTTAGTCAAGAGCATCTCTTTATTCTTGCCAAGGAGCCTGTATCAGATACTTGAACTGAGCACTGTCCCCTGCATTTGGCATGCAAGAAATGGAATCACTTGTTAGCTTTTAAAATGACTGAAAGTAATTTACTTCCCTTACTTAAAGTAACACTTTGTAATGGCAACATATTAGCTCTGCAATTTGGCAGCTGTGGAATGATATTCTATTAATAGCACATTGACCATTATGTGTAACAGTGTAGTTGAATTAAATGAAGCAACTGAAATGACTTAATCTTCCCAGTGAGAGTCATTCAAGTGACTAACGAGCAATTTACTACTCGTACACGTACCTTTGTGGTCTTGTTTGTGTGGTTCTGACCACTACAAACTCCCTGCACGTTGAATTGAAGGTAGGCTGGATTCCTACCAGTTTGTTTTTGTTGTGGAACTTTTGAAACACCCCACCCTGTAAACTAAACTACAGCCCAGAACACAACTGGTTTGGGAAAGCTCCTGACTTATGTTTTTATAAAACATACCAAAACCCACAAGTCACTGTTGAACTCTGCACTGATTTGACAGAGCTTCAGTAAGGGAAAGGTGTTTCTTTCATCAAAGGAGAAACTGGTGCTTTGTTCTGACATTGGCTGCTCCTGCAAACACTAGTTAATTCTTATCATAGACAAACTAACAATAGATGTCTTTTCCCAGAGGGCTACTTCCTGGACATCCAGTAATCTGCCAGGCTGGGACATGGGGACAACACTTGTAAAACTTTTCAAGGCACCATCGTACCTTCAGTCCCTCTAAACAAACTGTCCAGGTAATGAACTTCCTTTTTCATCTTTTAACAGTGACTGAGAGAACTGGAGATGACTGGGAAATCACCAAGTGAGCCATAGGATTTGGTTTGTTTCTGGCATGGCTACACGAAGGGTTTCAGACAGTGTTTCCTTGTTTTGCAGTTGCTAAATCGGAAGCCTGTGGAAATAATTTGGAAAGCAGCTCTTTTGTGAGCATTAAGATTCTTGCAGAGATAGCAAATGCACGTTTCTGCAATGAAACACATCCCTTTGGCTTTGGTAAGTGAACATTTTTGCAATAAATTAAATCTCCAATCCCCTTTAAGGTGAATATCTCTGGTGGTAAGAGATTATTACAGCCAGGGCATCTATTTTCCTTTGAAGAACTACTCCCAGTTCTACCAGTCTGTGTTTGCCATACAGAAAGCACGTTTTGGCATGTTTGTGGAGGTAAGCTCACACATCTTACAACCTCAGCCTGTAAGCCAGCTGTAGTTTTAACATGCTCCTTAAATGATTTTGTCTTTGCTGACACTAATATATGGAAATACTAACTTTTTTTTGTACTAAAACTTTGAAAACTGAAGTGATGTGTTAAGAAAAGACTCTTTTACTGATTTAAACCAGAAGGTTGAGAGGTTTGCACTTCTTGCAGTGTGTTGTGCAGCACAGAATACTAACTGTTATCAACAGAAGGTAGGAGGGGGGGAAATGGCTGAGCAAGCATGCTTTCAGCTTCCCCGTCCGTAACACCATGTGATTCATTTGGGTTATGATGAAGGTTCTTCCTCTTTCTCTGAAGCACAGAACAGCATTTGCCGATGACATCGGTGTGACAGACTGAAGGCACCAAGGCTCTGTTCCAACGTGGCCATTTTTGTCAGTGTGCTGAGCCCCTGTGACAAGCTGCAAATCAAGCCAGCATTTGGGGATAAAAGCATTGTTTGGATGTGTCTAATTATAGAATCTGGAACAAATCTATTGTCTTTGTTCCCTCTGGGTGAAAGCATGAGAGCAGGAAAGCAATGACTGCTTATGATGAACGTGTTACACCCACAGGCTATTCTTTTCTACTCTGTTCTTGGCCACTGAGCCACCAGCCAAGACCAGCTGAAGCCACTGGGGAGCACTTCCTGAAATACCTGCAGTTGGATGTATTTTCACACTAAGTTTAATTTCTATTTGAATACAAATGGCTCCAAGAACAAGGACGTAAGTTTCTATTGAAGCTGTAATTGAAATATCCAAGGAACTTTGGATTTTGCTTACAAGACAAGAAAAAAAGGGCATTAAAATAAATGAGGCACTTGTTTTGATTTATTAAAGACAAACAGTATGTTTCTTACCAACTCCCACTAACTGAATAAGAGAAATGGTGAAATCTTCCTCGGTCTGTCGGACGAGTGTCTCTATGGTCAGCCCTAGCACACTTAGCAGAGACAAAATAGTGACACAGAAGTAGATCTTCACGGGAAATGATAGCTCTGAACATGGCTTTATCTGTGAAGGAAGAACATTTTAAACACATGATGCAGTGTAAGCTAGTTGCTGTGCCTGAGAAACACGTTAAAGCAAGCTGGCTCCATGGCACAAGGCGAGAGTTTTCCTTGGACAACAGAAGAGAAAGTCTCTGCAGTTAAACTGAAACTCCAGAACTCCCAAGGGAGGGAAATGTCTATCATTTTGTAATTAATCTCAGCATAATTTTTCCTGGTTTATGCCTCCAGACTGCCTTCTGCTTTTCTCAGTGCCTCACAAGGGCCACAGTGTTATTTCACCTCCTGAAACTGCCACTACCCACATCAGCACTGTTCAGCAAGCAGCTTCTTCCCAGAGCCCCTTCCCGTGGCTTTTAGAACAACTGTCAAGACAGGTTCACACTTTGGAGCGAGATGCAAAGGGTGTGAGTGAGAAACGGCTCTCTTTGTTCATCCTAGGCAGTGGGGGAGACACACACTTGCCTTTCGTGCGCTGTCGGCAGTCAGGAGAGCCTCGGGAGGCAGCAGAGCGTCGCCTGGAGGAAGGGCTGAGCTACGGCACAGCTGCAGCTTGCCGTGCTTTGTGTACACACCGGTAACGTTACCCGTACCTTCCTCGCTGGTTGACAACAAGCTTTTATTTGAGCCCCAAGCCCTTTGCAACCCGGGGAGCAGGGGTGAGGGGTGGAAGGGCTGTGCTGCTGAGCCGAGGCACCCCCAGCCCCGCGGACGGCGGGGAGCACAGAGCAGAGCGGGGCGCGGGGGTACTCACGGGGCCGCAGGGCGTGGGGATGAGCTGCCGGTGCCGGGGGGTGAGGTTGGGCTGAGGGAGGGTCGCGGCNACCTCCCACCCCCCACATCCCCCAGGGTAAGGACAGGGGAGCGGGGAGAGCCGCCCCCCCCTGCCCTGCGCTTGGTTGCGCCCGGCCTCCCGCCGCCGCGCTGCCGCCGGTACCTGCGCTCCGCGCCCCGCATGGCCGCGTGGCCGCCGCGCTAACGGCACCTACACGGCTGCGGCGGCCGAACATCCGGGGCAGGCCGGGACGTCACTTCCCCGGCCCGGCCGCATGTGTCCCCGCGCTGGGGCTCGAGGGGAGCGCCCGGCGGGGCTCGGTGCGGGTTTAACCGGCCGTTCCGGCACCTGCGGCCCCTTTTGTCCCGTTCAATGGCGCCTCGTTGCCCGCCCACGGTGACGGGCGGCGGGTGGCTGCCGCCGCTGCCGTAAACGCGGGTCTGGGGTTGTGCTTTGCGTTGTTCGCAGCGGCGGGGGGCACGGGGGAGGGGGCTGCTCAGAGCCGCTTTCCACGGGGTCGGTCTGCCTTGGGCACACGCTGCTCCTCACAAAGAGGAGCTCAGGGCCCCAGGCGATGCTCGTACTGACGTTCCTGCAGCCTCCACCGTCGGTGCGTTTATGCGGCTCAGCCGCACGGTCTCGGTCTGTGCCCACGGCCGCATCCTGACCGTGTCGCGGAGCTGCACCCGCTGCGTGCACAGCCGAGCTTCCCCGCCGCAGCCCAGCCGCACGCCGCTGACAAAGGGGCGCGGGCTCCTGCCCTTCCCTTCCAGCCCCCGCTCCTGCCCTTCCAGCTCCTGCCCTTCCCTTCCAGCCCCGCTCCTGCCCTTCCCTTCCAGCCCCGCTCCTGCCCTTCCAGCCCCCGCTCCTGCCCTTCCAGCCCCTCTCCTGCCCTTCCAGCCCCTCTCCTGCCCTTCCAGCCCCCCCCCCTCCCCTTCCAACCCCCCCCCCC
>WBNH01003088.1:113381-127016 GCA_013401255.1 Urocolius indicus | reverse complement strand
CCCCGCGCCCCCCCTCCCCCCCCCCCCCCCCCCCCCCCCCCCCCCCCGCCTGCCCTTCCCGTCCCCCCCCCGCTCCTGCCCTTCCCTTCCAGCCCCTCTCCTGCCCTTCCAGCCCCTCTCCTGCCTTTCCCTTCCAGACCCGCTCCTTTCCCAGAGCGCCCTTCCCTTCCAGCCCCTCTCCTGCCCTTCCCTTCCCGCCCCCCTCCTGCCCTTCCCCCCCCCCCCCCCCCCCTCCCCAACCCTCCCCCCCCCCCCTCCAGCCCCCCTCTTCCCCCCCCCCCCCCGCCCCTCCCCTCCCCCCCCAGCCCCGCCCCTGCCCTTCCAGCCCCTTCCCTGCCCTTCCAGCCGCCGCAGCCCCTCCGCTGTCCCGGCTCGGCCGCGGGGCGGAGCGCGGCCCGGACCCGCCTTCCCTGCCCGAGGCGGCGGCTGTGTCTGCGCTGCCGGGAGCGGGGCCGGGCCCTTAAGGGCCGCAGCCAGCGTTCGGCCCCGGGATGCGCTGAGCGGCTCTCGGCAGGGAGCGGTCGCCGGCCGGGAGAGGGGAGGATGGAAAGCCGCGATGGCCGCAGCGTGCCCTGACGAGCGGGGGCTTTCTGCGGCTGCGCCTCGCCGGTGCTCTCGGAGAAGCTCTTGAGCGGGGAGGCTCGAGCCATCCACACACAGAAAGGATTCGGTACGGCACTGCTCCCTCCGAGGTCCCTGGGAACCGCGGCGGGACGGCGGCGGCTCGGGATGCGCAGCCCTGCTGCCCTTTGGGATGCTCTGCGGGCTGCTGCGGGGCACCCAAAAACACGTGCTGGGGTTGGCTGCGCGGTAGCTGGTCCGGAATGAAAGGAGGGAAGGCTTTAGGAGTGGATGAGTAGAAATGCTCTTGTTAGTGGAAGGAGACGTGAAGCTGTTTCAGGCTTTTAACATCCTCTCTGTATGGGAGGCGTTTATAGCTTTGCTGCTGTAATTACAGTCTGTTTGTAAAGATCTTGGATGCTCTCGTGCTGTTATCGGTGTTAACCCCTGCAGCTTGCTGTGATCCGGAGTTCTGGGTATTCATTGTGTTGGAAGCAATGTTTGGGTTACCTGTGTTGCATAATAGTAGGTTGAGATATGCACACCGTCTGGTTTTTTTTCACGTTAGCCTTGGTTTCTCTAACGTTTGCTGCGTTGTTTTTGTTGGGTTTATTTGCTCTTGAGGGATAAAGCTGACTTTTCAGTGGAGATTGGCAGGAGAAAGTGTCTGTTTCTATGTAGGTACTACTAAATGGTCAGAAAAACTGTAGCAATGGCTTTTTGTCCTCGGTGTGAGGTGGTGAAGGCGGCTCAGTTGGCTGCCCAGCTGTGGGGAATGTGTCAGGGCGCTGTTGGAGCATTGCTGAACACTCGCAGGTGAGTTTTCACCAGCTGTTTCACCCCTCCTGTCCTTGCCGTTCTGCAGCGAGGATGTGACACGCACCTTCCCTTTCACCAGAGGGAGAAACCTTAGAGAACTGTAGTGCTGTGTAACTTCCCGCAGGGTCAGTTGCTTGGGTTTTCATTCATGTGACTTCAGTGTGGCACGTTACCGTTTATTTGGAAAACATTTCTTATGAACTGACTGCTGCAAAAACGTGGTCTGTGTGTTCTTGCTCATTTGTGTGGCCTCTGCGTTTTATTCTTTGCCAAGAAACTCGGTGTTTCTTTTCTTCTGAGGCCTGTAGAAAACAGTCCATGTAGACAGACACACTGCTTTTACAGCAGTGAGGCTAAACTCTACTGATGTGGATTAAGAGTACATGATGTGGACTAGTCGTGGTGTGCGTTGTGACCTCTTCCCTGCAGCCTTAACGTTTCATGGGCGGGCAGTTTCCCTGGTTTCATCTATCCCATGTCCACGGAAACTTTCACTGGAGTGAGCAAAGGGGTTCTGTTTATTGCAGAAGCTGTGAGCTGGTGCTAACTCAAAATGCTGGTTAAGCTGTGACACTGTTTCCCCAGAAGTGCTCTACAGGCAGCTGTCATTTCTATGTCCTTGCAGGCTATCTGGCAGGAAAATGATGTTTATTCCCATGGAGGCCACTTGCACACAATAGAAGATAACGTAAGCAATTGAGTAATCAAACCCAGTATGACTGCTCTGTTAAAAAATGAGGGGAGAGGAGGAGTTTTTTGTTAAAACTAGAGGCTTCACAGCACAAGCAGAAAATGGCTTCATTTATTTTCTTCACTCCTCAAAGAGAAGTTCACCTCCTGAGAAAAGTTTTGTCTCTGCTTCAGTGTTAAGTTTGAAATGAATGCATTTCTGGTTAAATGTTGAACTGCTCTGAGTAGAAAGGGAACAGGAGTTTGAAGGCAGGTATTCGTATGAGTGTGATGTCTTAAAGCTTAAGAAGTTGGCGGCTGTTGTTATTGGTAATTGGCTTCTTGTAAGTCAGAATGTGTTGGAGACTCTCAAAAGTTTACACTCAGTATATTTTTTTTCACCTTTACAACATTTTTATTGCTAAGGTAGTTAAAAGCTGGAGAAGATACCAGGAAGAGCGTGAAGTGTACTGTGTGCTGTTCTTCTGAGCTGGAAGGTTGAACGTTTGTACGTAATCCAAGAGAGACAGTCTACCAACCGCTGCCACGTTTTCATCTGTTGGTAAACACCAGCTGCTGGTTGGTGTTAAGGGAGGAAGACTGAATTAGTTCCAGATGGAGAACTCTTTCAGCCCGTTTAAGACTTTCCAGATGATTTAAGACAGCAGGTCAGTGATTTAGGGGAGTAGTTTTGTTCTTATTTGCTGTTCTGCTTCCTGCCATATGTGGAATCCACTGCAGTGCTGCTGAGGGTGGGGGTTCCGTTGTGCTTAATTGCTTTTCATTTTACTTGACTAGTTGTGACAAAGTTGTGGTAACTAACCATTTTGAATGGAGAGGGGTATTTTTGTTTAAGACCTGAGAAAGGAGGAGTCAAGAATCCCTTTTTTTTTTTCTTCTTTTTAACAAATTCTCTTAAAGAATACATATCTGCCCTCTGTGTTGGAGGGTCTTGCACCTCAGACTGCTGCCACTGTGATTTCCTGGTAAAATGGAAAGAGATAAAGGAATAGGGATGGAAACCTTCTGTGAATGGCTCTAATAACAACAGAGAGCATGAGGAATGGAAAAAATCAGTTTAAAGTAGCTGCTGCTCAGGATCTTGAAACTGGTGTGATATGTTCAGCTCTTTAGTACCTGCTTCTTTAGGTAGGTAGCTCTTTAGTACCTCCCTAGCCATGAAGAAAGTAGTATATCCTGTCCACATGCTCACAAAATAAGGGCAGACGCAGTAGCTCCTGTTACAACTCTTGTGGCTTTGCTTGCTGCTGATTATTACTTGTGCTGCCGTTGTTTGGTGCACTGGAGTAAGTGTGATTTCCCCTGGCTGTTGAGGTGCAGTGTCTGTCATTTAATTATCATATGATTACTCTTATTTTTCTCCTCACAAAACATTCTGTGAAATAGAGAGCAGTAAAGCTGGTAATTGGTTTTAAAGCTGCAGATAAGCTTCTCGGATGCAGTTTCTTTCTTTCTCAATACAGACTTTGAGTCCGTTGGCTTTATGACACTGGCTAACACTGCATGACTTCAGAAGAATAAAGTTCACAGAGTGTTTTTGTTGTTCTCTGTATCTTCTACTATAACTTGCCACGTTTCATGTGAGCTATAAAAGGAGAAAGCTCTAGGGGCAAATTAATGCCACCTTCTGTCAAATCTTTTTACAAGGTTTTATTAAGAGTAATTGCAAGTTGCCTGTATTGAACTGCAAACTCTAACAGTACTGCATGGCAAAATAAGTAATGCTGTGTCATTTACAAGCAATTAGAGAACAAATCTGGGAAGCTCTTGGACATGTTTCCCTACTTTACTCACCTAGATTTCATATTGACCAGGATAACCGTGTCCATGATTGCTGGAAGTTATTGTCCTTGATTATTGATTACTGACTTTAACCTGAGTTGATAATAGGTTAATGAGCACTAAGAGTACAAGCTCCTGCCCAGACTTGCTGGGTTGTGAAGATTTTTCTGTGAGTTGTTACAAGGAGACCTTAGACTGAGTTCTGACTGAAATTGTAGAATCTTGAAGAGGCTTAATGATAATTGAAAAGGCTGTGTTGACATCCTCATGGTACCAGAGATTATAAATGTCCTTACATTCACAGCTACAGACTTTTTTTTTCCTTCTTTCTCTTTTTATTTTTCATTCTTAGGAATTAAAAATGGAATGGACCACACGCAGAAGCTGATTTTTGTACAAGATGTTGCTGGGAGGACCAAGTACCCTTTTTCAGGCCACAGGAGATGAAAGACTAATCACATGACATTTTTGTTCTGCCCAAGTGCTGTTGTGTGCTGCGTCAATGTTGGTTTGTGGTGAGGACAAGTTAATTCCTTAATGTCAGCATGTCGGCTGTGACAAGTGCTCAGACACCAGAGGACCCTAATCCTCCCCTGCTTGAAGAAAAGCCAAAGGGAAGATCACTGTTTAGTTTGGGTTCCCTCTTTGGTAACAGGAGTGAGAAGTTTGTGATTGCCAGGAGTGACAGTGTACCAGAGGAGAACGTGCTGAAAATAACCATCACGGAGACGACGGTCATCGAGTCGGACTTGGGCATCTGGAATTCCCATGCCCTCATCTACCTCACTTTGTGGTTTTTCTTCAGCTTTTGCACACTTTTTCTTAACAAATACATTCTTTCATTGCTGGAAGGAGAGCCCAGCATGCTAGGTAACCCTGTCTTTCTTTTACACTTACAATTCCAGCAGAATGTTGTCAGTACCAGATCCTCCTATGTAAAGCTGAGGGATAAAAGGATTCAACTGAAGTGAAAAAGCCTTAGTTAGGAGATGTAGGGGTGCATCTTGGGGCTGGGAATTCATGAGTTGTGATCTTGTCCTTTCCGCCTGTCACTGAAAGATAGCACGAGCCTTTGCTCGCAGAGGAGCTGTGAGATGGTGTTTGAGAACCAAGATCTGGAAAGAAAAATGTGATTTAAAGAAATTTTAAATTCTCTTTTTACAAAGGACACTTTTTATCTGTGACCCAGATTTATAGCTGTGTGCCACCTTAGGTTTATTCTGCTGCCTTGCTGGTAAAGCAAAGTGCCTGTTTGAGACTTGACAAAACCCAGGCAATATTTGCCGTGCTTCCCCACAGCTACAAGTACTGCACTTCAGTTTGTCTAAGAAACTTACTTGTGTTCTTGATTTGTCATGTTCCTGTCATCTCATGTTTTTCCCCCTCTCATCTTTCTTTAGGTGCTGTTCAAATGCTTTCAACCACTTTCATTGGCTGTATAAAAATGTTTGTTCCATGCTGCTTGTACCAACACAAAACACGCATCTCTTACCCCCCCAATTTCATCATGATAATGCTGTTTGTTGGATTAATGAGGTAAATGGTTCAATATTTCCTAGAGATCCCTCTGGCTGCTTTGTTGCATTCTTATCAATGGAGACTGTATTTTGACAACACCCATTCTTGATTCAGGGCTTTGCAGGCCTCACCTTTCCCCCCCCTAAAAAAGTTGATTTTTAGCTCCTGTTGCTAAATGCTACTCCCAGATGTCATTTTTTTTTTGCTATCTTGGCTTCCCATCACATGTAACTTCTTTCAGAACACGCTGCTTTTTCCGTTTACTTTCTTCCTTCTCTCTCTTGAGGCTCATGTTTGTTTATTGTGTTAGTATTTATTATGATGCTGCTTTGCTCCCTCACCTTTTCCAGCAATTTGCCACACAAGTGCTACAGGCATAATGTCTGAGCCAAAGCAAAACCAGACAGATCTGCCACGTGACACGTGGCAGGTGCTGAGCGAAGATGTGTAGCTGACCAGTTACTGCACCTCAGTCTAGCCCCTGTGATTTGATAAGCTGACTGCCAGCTACACCTGTCCATATTCTTAGTTCCTGCAGCTCAAACTCAGAGAAATTACAGTGCAGTTCTTTTCTGCACTAGATGTCTGACAGTAGCTCTTCAAGCATTGCTTTTATTTTCTGCTTAATTTCCTATGTTGTTGTTCTACAGATTTGCAACAGTAGTCTTGGGCCTTGTCAGCTTGAAAAATGTGGCAGTTTCATTTGCAGAGACTGTGAAAAGCTCTGCACCTATTTTTACTGTGATCATGTCTCGGATGATATTGGGAGAATACACTGGTGAGTGTTTCACTGTTGAAATGTGTTGGATGTGGGGGTGTGGTTTCCTCCTTTTTTGGTGAAGGTGAAACAGACAAGTCATTAGTCCATTGTCTTTCTCCAAGGGAGATACTTTATTGTTTAGTGTATATCCATATGGTTTTAAGAGCACCCTGCTATTGTCTGAGGTGTGAGATCCAGTCAGAGGAGTTGCACTTTCTTTCAACTGAAGGGGTTAAGGTGACATTTAAAATTTCTAAACCTGTAGTGCCTGAGACATGTAACTGGAAATACAGTCCCTAAACTTTGTGATTTCATGTTTTCATTTACAGGACTGCTGGTTAATCTCTCTCTCATTCCTGTTATGGGTGGGCTGGCTCTGTGTACAGCCACCGAAATCAGTTTCAACATTCTCGGCTTCTCGGCAGCTTTATCCACCAATATCATGGACTGGTAAGGCACAAGGGAAGTTGCATATGTGGAATAAAGGAGATTTTTTAGCTGGTAGATTGAAGAGAATTGTTGCTTGTAGTAGGTTTTATACACTACATGTATATGGTAGTATTTAAAAGTTATTCAAGATACAGTTTCTCTGTGTGTGCTGGCATCAGTGAGATTAAAAACCAGTCCCACTCCATTAGCCTAAGGGTCACATCAAACTCTTCTCTGTAGTGGTGTAATGGGTAGGAAACATATCAAGCTATCTAAGACAAACAACTGTCTTCCTTGGGGATTGATCAATTTGTCCTAATTAAAATGCAGGTGAACATTTGTTTGGTTTTTTCCAGTTTGCAAAATGTCTTCTCCAAAAAGCTGCTCAGTGGAGATAAATACAGATTTTCGTAAGTATTACAAATGCTTCAGGTTGGAGGGGATTTGGGCTGCATAAGGAGAGCACAGCTTTGTGATTGTATCACACCAGAAGTGGGTGTGTTTTTCCCTCAGACTTGTTTACAGACAGCTTTAACCTAAATCATCTTATCAGGGAAAGAAAACTCCTTTATACTCAGATCCCACTGTGATAGGCCAGACTCTCCTAACAGGGAAGAGTCAGCATCCCCCAAGGGAGGCATCTTTTCCAGAAATAACTCTGTTTTCTGCAGTCATGAAACATGCCAAGGCATGCTGGAGGTATGTGTTTTACCTCAGGATAAAATACTCCTTTTGGGCTTACGTTTATTTGCCTTTTTCCTTCATCTCAAACAACACAAAAAGCAAAACGTTGCCTTTACAAGAGATTGCTGAAGGTGTTGTCCCCAGAGCTTGGGAGATGCCTTTTATTGCTTTGTGATATGTGCAAATACAATAACAGTGGACCTTTCTTCAGCTATAAGGAAGAGGAAGATTTTAATCATTGTTTTTTCTCTGTCATAGAGCCCCAGAGCTTCAGTTCTACACCAGTGCTGCTGCAGTGGTTATGCTTATTCCAGCTTGGATATTTTTCATGGTAACTTGAATTTACTGACACAGATTTATGTTTTCTTTGTGACTTGTGAGCAGAATGATGCAACCAAGGTTAATCTTAATTCTTACTTTTCACTCTTTCTGTTTCTTTAAATCACTCTGAGACGTTTCACCTCATTTTTGCAAGAGATTGTAGGGGTAAAAAAGACAAACATTTCACAGGACTACTTCAGTATAGACACGAGGTGACAAGTGACAAAGCTTTTGTGATCAAATCATCATGTGCATCTCAACTTTTAAATCAAGACTTGAAAACTGAACCTGAAGATTGGTTGAGGATCTCGGAGGCAGGCTGAACAAGCTGGAAAGTTCAGTCAGATGAGAGCTGGTTTTCTGGTCTATTGTCTATTGGGGAGGAAATTCATATGATCTAAACACCCTCTATGTTTTAGGTTTTGTTTTGCTAAACTTTAAATGTAAGACTTGACCTGCTTATAATGAGTTGGGTTCAAAATCCTTTTTAGATCTGCTTATAAACTAAACTCTTAAACTCCTCTGTTGTTGTTGTTTAGGATGTGCCTGTGATTGGGAAAAGTGGGAAGAGCTTCAGCTACAACCAAGATGTTGTCATTCTTCTGTTAATAGATGGAGTCTTGTTCCACTTGCAAAGTGTTACAGCCTATGCATTGATGGGGAAAATTTCTCCAGTGACATTCAGGTAAATGTGTATTTTTGTGTCCAAACCACTATTTTCTTTTATCTTCCTCAATATTTCTGCTTGAGAACTAGGCAGTAAAGGTATTGTGCAAAGAAATAAGTAATGTGGATACATAAATGCGTGAAAATAAGAAGAAAACTTCCCACCTGGATCACCAAAGCTTTGTGGTTTGCTCCCACCCGGTGTGAGGGCAGCATTTGACCAGTGCTGCTGTGCAGGTGTTCACAGGTACCAGCAGGGATATTGTATTCAGGTTTAACAGCTGTTCCTTAAAGCTGGTTAATGAGACTGAAACTCCAGATCTGTTGCTGTTCTGTTGGCATTTTCTGGATGTCAGTGTCAGCTAGAAATGAACTGCTAGCACTGTGCTGCACACTTTAAAGCAACAAACCCCAAAAGCTGAGCTGAATGATTTGTACTCTAAAGTTACGATGCGTGTCGAGGTACAAGTGCTGATTACACAAACAGTTTGATGCTGCTCTTGGCCTCAGGAGAAGTGGAATCTCATTCAGTGTTTGAAGAGCAAACAGGGAGAGAGGTCCTGCTCCATTAAAGCATGCTTGGGGGTGGGGAGGGGATATGAGAAAGCTTTCTTTGGCCTTAATGTCTATATTCCTTTCCAGTGTTGCTAGTACTGTGAAGCATGCACTGTCCATCTGGCTAAGTATTATTGTGTTTGGTAACAAAATCACAAGCCTCTCAGCCATTGGGACTGTTCTGGTGACAATTGGAGTTTTGCTGTATAACAAGGCAAAGCAGCATCAGCAAGAGACTCTCCAGAGCCTGGCAGTGGCAGCCCCACAGGCTGCACAAAGCACAGCTGAGGATACTGAGCCACTCATCCCCAAGGATTTGGAGCCCTATGGTTAACATGGCCATTCCAACCTCGGGAACTCAAGGGAACTCTTCCTGGAAGCAGTTGTTTCTTCAGCTGTTCCTTTGAGATCATGGCAGGTCGAGCCTGGGACTTGCAGCAGAGAGAAAACAATGGGAAGAATCCAGTAAACTTTGATTTACTGAGAAACTGATACACCAACAGAGGACCTTGTGTCATATCATGTGCTAAACGTGGGGTTTATCATCTGTCCTTGACTGCAAATAACATACAAGCCTACATCAGAGAAATAAACTTCAACAATTCCTTTCTCCCTACTCATCAAACTAATGTGAAAAAAAAAGAGAAAATGAACGTGTTAGTGTATGCTGCCTGCACCCTCCAGCTGTCTGTGCTGTGGAGCTGGAACAGGGCCCCCCCTCCTCTCCCAGCAAAGGACTTGTTCTGCTATATGTTTAGTTGAAGCAAACTATGGGGATGAGTCTGTGCCCCGAAGCAAAGATGGGCAGCTATTTCTGACCACAAAGTTATAGGGATGAGAAATGACTTTGTAACTGAAATTTAACCCAGGAATCCTGCATCCTGGTTGTGTGAAAGCACTGCAGTGGCAGCACACACACGTGTACAGACACTGTGTGCATGGGCTGGCAAATACCTGCAGTTGCTTCGAGGTAAAAACCACTGCAGTTTCGGGGCCATGGGAAGCAGCATCTCTAGATTTCTCTAAGGAACAGTTGTCATATTTTAATTTCTTGCATTTTATTGTGTGTTTCTGTTCTGAGAAAATAAATCCCCCCCCTTTTTTTTTTTGGTATTATTTCTAAGACTGCAACAAAATGCTGCCTTTTGGAAACTCAGGGTTATCATTCTGACCTGCTGCAAAGTATCTTTGTTATTTCTGAACGTGTGAAGAACCTTGGAGGTATCTGTGACCAGGATGGAGGTGAGGTCACTAAAGGGAGGAATATTAACCATGAGCAAAGGCTCAGTTTGCTTTCTACTGCTCCTAAGTTTTCTCTTTTTTTCAGGAAATTCTATTTTGGGACTAGAGCAAGGATCAGAAATGGACTTTCCTTTTAGGGAAACACAAACCCTTCAGTACCAGCAATTAGTTTTGGCAAAAAATAATCCCCACACATAGCTAGAAAAACTTACAAGTGGATTTTTGGTACCAAAATGAAAGCTGATTTTTGCCCCTCTTCTGAAAGACTGCAGCATGGCATTAGGAGCATGGGGAAAGTGGGCTTTGGTAAAGGTAACTTCTGATGGGAAGTGAGCAGTGGGGTTCCTGTGAAGCTGAAGCTCATGCTTACATTCTCACTGCTGAAGTGTTCCCTTGGCTTTAGGGAACTGTTCCTGCCCAGCACTGGGCTGTGTTCCCTGCAGGTTTGGGTGGCAGGGACGTGGCATTCCTTTGTCCCTGTTGTATATTCGATGTCTGTGGGGTTTTGTTTTGTACTCATCTCTTTTACAAAAGCTGTGCCTGGGGGGTGCAGCTTTGAGGGGGGTGGTTGGAGGGTTTTTAATTATGGTTTCAGAACTCTCAGTGTGTTTGTCAGAAGTCTGGTTTACATTGTGTTTCTGCTCTTGTTAGAAGACAGAAATGTGAGTGGCTTTCTGGTTGTGTAGCTGTGTTCTCATCTAAACACCTTCATCCACCCCTGGAGCTTCATTCTGAAAGCCAGCAGGCCTTTGCCTTTCCTGTTGCTGGAAGACCTGGCCGTGGAGCAGAGAGAGATGGGAGGTTTTGGAACTTGTGCTT
This sequence comes from Urocolius indicus, assembly GCA_013401255.1. Classification (NCBI taxonomy): domain Eukaryota; kingdom Metazoa; phylum Chordata; class Aves; order Coliiformes; family Coliidae; genus Urocolius; species Urocolius indicus. Next base: position 116,170 of record WBNH01003088.1, on the reverse strand, counting down.
TCTAACAGCTGCGTGGCTGGCTTAGCCCCACCTGTTTCAGGGCAGGACCAGAGTCCTGTTGTGCCAGGTGTTTGTTTCCACAATGTTGATGTTGTGTACTTTTCTGTGCAGTCTGCTGGGCCTTGACCTTCCTTCGATTAAACAAACCAACCTCTTTGCTGTCCACTTACACGACCTTTTCTTCTTCCACTCAGGCTGAGTGCACAACGACCATGTGCCTCATTGCAGTGTCACATCCCAGCTCTCTGTCTCTTCCTTGCTGTGTGTGGTGGCAGCAGCTCTGCCCCGTTTCTTCTGCAAAGTCCTCCCTGGCAACACAGGGGTTTGTTTGCTGGGTGTTCCTCACAGCCACAGCCCCAGCCCCGTGCTCCTGCACAGAAGCAGATGAGCTCTGGGCATTCTGTGGTTTACATTCCTCAAGCGCAGGCTCAGACAAGCTGCACCTCTTCCTCACAATGGGAACTGCTGGAGGAGCACCAGCTCTGGCAGGAGAACAAGCGCTTGCCAGCTGTGCCTGTGTGAAACGTTCCAGCTGACAGGAGGGATGGACGAGCAAGGAGCTGCAGCCCTGGGCAGGGGCAGCGTGGTGCTGGCTCCTGGCAGCCTCTCGCCTCCAGTTGCTTCTCAGGCGTTGCCATTCTCGCCTTCCGCTGGTGTCGATTCCAGCGTGGGGCCCTTGGGTTCCCGGTGCTGGTGGGTTCCCGGTTGGGTTCCCGGTGCCGGTGCCGTTGGCTGCCCAGGGCCGTTGGGTGCCCAGGGCCGTTGGCTGCCCGGTGCCGTTGTGTGCCCAGTGCCGGTGCCGTTGTGTGCCTGGTGCCATTGTGTGCCCGGTGCCGTTGGCTGCCCGGTGCCGGTGCCGTTGGCTGCCCAGGGCCGTTGGGTGCCCAGAGCCGTTGGCTGCCCGGTGCCGGTGCCGTTGGCTGCCCAGGGCCGTTGGGTGCCCAGAGCCGTTGGCTGCCCGGTGCCGGTGCCGTTGGCTGCCCAGGGCCGTTGGGTGCCCAGAGCCGTTGGCTGCCCGGTGCCGGTGCCGTTGGCTGCCCAGGGCCGTTGGGTGCCCAGAGCCGTTGGCTGCCCGGTGCCGGTGCCGTTGGCTGCCCAGGGCCGTTGGGTGCCCAGAGCCGTTGGCTGCCCGGTGCCGGTGCCGTTGGCTGCCCAGGGCCGTTGGGTGCCCAGAGCCGTTGGCTGCCCGGTGCCGGTGCCGTTGGCTGCCCAGGGCCGTTGGGTGCCCAGAGCCGTTGGCTGCCCGGTGCCGGTGCCGTTGGCTGCCCAGGGCCGTTGGGTGCCCAGAGCCGTTGGCTGCCCGGTGCCGGTGCCGTTGGCTGCCCAGGGCCGTTGGGTGCCCAGAGCCGTTGGCTGCCCGGTGCCGGTGCCGTTGGCTGCCCAGGGCCGTTGGGTGCCCAGAGCCGTTGGCTGCCCGGTGCCGGTGCCGTTGGCTGCCCAGGGCCGTTGGGTGCCCAGAGCCGTTGGCTGCCCGGTGCCGGTGCCGTTGGCTGCCCAGGGCCGTTGGGTGCCCAGAGCCGTTGGCTGCCCGGTGCCGGTGCCGTTGGCTGCCCAGGGCCGTTGGGTGCCCAGAGCCGTTGGCTGCCCGGTGCCGGTGCCGTTGGCTGCCCAGGGCCGTTGGGTGCCCAGAGCCGTTGGCTGCCCGGTGCCGGTGCCGTTGGCTGCCCAGGGCCGTTGGGTGCCCAGAGCCGTTGGCTGCCCGGTGCCGGTGCCGTTGGCTGCCCAGGGCCGTTGGGTGCCCAGAGCCGTTGGCTGCCCGGTGCCGGTGCCGTTGGCTGCCCAGGGCCGTTGGGTGCCCAGAGCCGTTGGCTGCCCGGTGCCGGTGCCGTTGGCTGCCCAGGGCCGTTGGGTGCCCAGAGCCGTTGGCTGCCCGGTGCCGGTGCCGTTGGCTGCCCAGGGCCGTTGGGTGCCCAGAGCCGTTGGCTGCCCGGTGCCGGTGCCGTTGGCTGCCCAGGGCCGTTGGGTGCCCAGAGCCGTTGGCTGCCCGGTGCCGGTGCCGTTGGCTGCCCAGGGCCGTTGGGTGCCCAGAGCCGTTGGCTGCCCGGTGCCGGTGCCGTTGGCTGCCCAGGGCCGTTGGGTGCCCAGAGCCGTTGGCTGCCCGGTGCCGGTGCCGTTGGGTGCCCGGTGCCGGTGCCGCTGTGTTCGGTGCCGGTGCCGGTGCCGCCCATTGGCCGTTGCCGGGTGGCCGTTGCCTCTCGCTGCGTCGGCTCCGGCCGCTGGGGGGCGCCCTGTCCCGCGCGCCCGCCCTCGGGCGGCTCCGGCGGCCGGAAGTGACGCGTTTCCCTCGCGCTGCTCGGCCCAGGCTCCGGTAGCGGCGGCGGCGGCGGCGGCGGTGAGCGGGGCCGGGGCCGGGCCGGGGGCGGCTGAGGGCCGAGGGCCGGGCGCTGTGTGTGTGTGTGTGAGTGTGTGAGTGTGGGTGTGTGTGTGACGGGCGGCGGGGCCGGGCGGTGCCGGGAGAGCAGCGGCACAGGCGGCTGGGCTGCAGTTCCTCACCGAGTGCCGGGGCTGGCAGGGCCCTGCAGAGCTGCCCCAGCCCCAGCCCCTGGCTCAGGGGGCACAGCAACGTGTCCAGGGGGCGTTGGGAACCTCCCACAAAGGAGCCTGCACAGCCAGCCTGGCCCGGGGCTCCCGCACAGCAACGACGCGTTTCCTGAAGTGGAACTTTCTGTGCCTCAGTTTCTGTCTGTTGCCCCTTCTCCTGTCACTGCACACTACAGAAAAAAAGCGCTGCCTTGTCCTTCTGACACTCAGCCTTTAGGTGCTTGTGGTCTGAAGAGCCCGTGTGTAAC
>WBNH01003088.1:51760-112759 GCA_013401255.1 Urocolius indicus | reverse complement strand
GCTGGGTTGCGCTGGGTTGTGCTGGGCTGTGCTGGGCTGTGCTGGGCTGTGCTGGGCTGTGCTGGGCTGCGCCGGGTTGTGCCGGGCTGCGCCGGGCTGCGCCGGGCTGTGCTGGGTTGTGCTGGGTTGTGCTGGGCTGCGCTGGGTTATGCTGGGCTGCGCTGGATTGCGCTGGGCTGCGCTGGGTTGCGCTGGGCTGTGCTGGGCTGCAGTAACACCGTGTTCCTTTTTCAGAGTGTTTTTTTGAACTCAAATGGGTGATGAAAAGGATTCTTGGAAAGTGAAGACTTTAGATGAAATTCTTCAGGAAAAGAAGCGAAGGAAGGAGCAGGAAGAGAAGGCAGAGATAAAGCGTATGAAAAATGTAAGCTTCTCGTGAACCTGGGGCCCTTCTGTGCCTGTGTCCTCGTTTTCTGATGAGAATGAGGCTTCTCCCCCTGCCAGCAGAGTTCACAAACCTTTCACGTGTCATGTCCCTGTGCACAGTCTGTCAGGGGTGCAATGCTCTAGGAAGGTCTCGTGGCCTTACATTGTATTCTGTGCTTGATTTGTATTGGATAGAAAAGGTGAAGAACTGGGTGTGATTAACTGGAAGCTGCAGTTTTCAGCAACAGCCTCTCAAAGATTTTATAGAAGAATGGGTTGCAGCAGTTTGTTCCTGAATAACTTGTGTGTTGCTGTTTGGTTTTGTACAACTGTGTACAGAATAACATTCTTTTGGAGAGAAGCTGCACACCAGTTGCTGTCACACTCAGTTATTGGTTTGCTTGTGTCTCATTACACTGAAGTTGCAGCAGTTCAGCCATCAGTGCACTGAGATTTCATGTGGCTGTTTGCAGCTGTCAAGTGTCTGTGCTGGTTGAGCAGCTGAGGGTGGCTCAGCCAGGAAGGAAGTCATTAGTGCTGTTTTATCTCATCTCTTCATTTTGTGACATAAACATTAATTGCCCTTTGCTTTTACCCTTCCTGGTGCTCGTGTCCCAGTCAGATGATAGGGACTCCAAGCGGGATTCTCTCGAGGAGGGGGAGCTGAGAGACCATCGCATGGAAATAACCATCAGAAACTCGCCCTACAGGAGGGAAGACTCGATGGAAGACAGGTGAGAGCAAGAGAATAACCCTGGTATTGAAGTTAACCTCAAGTCCTCAGAAGAGGGTATAAAAATGTCTGAACGTTTACCTTCTCCAGCGTGCAGATGTGCCATCCCCTCTCCACAGAGCGTGCCAGGGGACCTGCTGGGGTTCTGCTGCAGTGCCCTCTGTTCCAGTTTTGCTCAAAGGGCTTGCTGAGTCCAGTGCTGAATTCCTCAGTGTGCTTGTGTGTGTTATAACAACAGCCTAACTTGTCGTGGCTGTGGCTGTGAGTTTCTGTGGTGTGCTGTCAGTGCAGGTCAGGGTGTTGTGAAAATGAACTTCAGTGTGGATTCATAAACCAGAACCAACTGCATTCTATTCCTGCTGGAGAAAAGAGGCAGTAACCCCAGTCTGTGTGACAGTGCTGTAACCTTGCTGAGCTTGTTCGTTTGTCTGGGGTTTTAGAGGAGAAGAAGATGATTCCTTGGCTATCAAACCACCACAGCAAATGTCACGGAAAGAGAAAACCCACCACAGGAAGGACGAGAAGAGGAAAGAGAAGCGCAGACACCGCAGCCATTCAGCAGAAGGTGGGTGTTGGGGCTGCTGCAGGACGGTTCTGGTACCTTCCACAGGCACTCAGAAAGAGGAAATAGCTGCAAACTGAAGGAGGCACGTTAGGTAGCTCAGACAAAGGAATTGGAAGCTTGGATTATTTCTTTGATTGTGTTTTATGGCCTTAAGGGAGAGACAGAGGGGTATAAATCCATTTGAGAGGACAGTGATCACTTTGGGACAGGGACATAGACTCTACCTGCACTCTTCTGAAGTCTGTTAAGCTTCTTTCTGGCTTCACTGAGTGGGCTGAGCTATGGTCTTTGTACCTGACTGTAAGGGAATCTCCTGTCCTTCCAGAAACATTGGTGTTGTGTTCCTCTAACAGGCTGTTTGTGTTTGCAGTGTCTGTGCAAAGTCTCTCGGTTTTCCAACACCTTTTCAGAGCAGGACTTTTCCATTAAGAAAGCAACGAAAATAGGTTCTCAGGAGTGAATCCTTCACAGATTTGCTGTTTAAAACCAGCAGCCCTAAAGATTTTGAACAGTAACGCTCCAAAATTCATTTTTGTTTGTGTAGGGAAACATGCCAGAGTGAAAGAGAAAGAACGGGAACACGAGCGTAGGAAGAGACACAGAGAAGAGCAGGATAAAGCCCGGCGGGAGTGGGAGAGACAGAAACGCAGAGAGATGGCAAGGGAGCATTCCAGGAGAGAGAGGTACAGCCACCCCTCCCTTCCTCCCTCCCCCTGCAGAAACAACCAGCACATGAGCAGCTCCCTTCCTCTAAATCTGTCTCCAACCTTTCATTGATGTGAAATGAGAGACGGAGCAGAACCTTGTGAGTTGTGCTGAGCGCTGCGCGATGAAAGTGTCCTTGGCTCTGACCACCCGTGTCAGTGGCTTCCTCCCAGCAGCTGCTCCTGGGTGAATTCCCTGCCAGTGTGTCACTGCAATGAAAATAATGGTGAACCAGCTTTGCATAGTATCAGGGGATTTATTACCTGGACTTGCTTGATTGCTGCTGATTGCAGAGCTCGTGTTGTGGAGCTCATGGGCTTTGACTTTGAAAGGCTGTTTGTAACGGATGAGCTGAGGAGCCACATCTGTGTGTGACTGCTGTGCAATCGGTGGTGTTGCTGATGAAATGGAATGGGCTTGGAGTGGTTGTAGGAAGCCAGTTTTCCTTCCCTGGGTGAGCTGCAACATAACAAAACATCATCCTGTGTCCTAGAGATCGTCTGGAGCAACTCGAGCGAGAACGAGAGAGGAAAATCCGAGAGCAGCAGAAAGAGCAAAGGGAGCAAAAGGAGCGAGAGAGGAGAGCAGAGGAGAGGAGGAAGGAGCGAGAGGCCAGGAGAGAAGGTAACTGGCTGCCTGGGGATGTTGGGTGGGCTCTTGTCTGCTGACACAGTGCTGGAGTGGAGCTGTAGAAAGCATTTCTTACTTAAGGCAATGCCAGAAGGGTACAGCTTTAAAGCAGGAGGGGCCTTCAGTGTGGGAGGGGAAAAAAACACATGAAACTGTGTGGGGAAACAAAACAATGCCATAGGCCTTAAATGCCATGGTGCAGGGATTAGCCAGGGAGCCTTTCCTTGCCTCTCTCCATTAGTCTGGTTTCCTATCAAAACAAGGTTTCTGTGGTTGCCATTGTCTCTGTGCTGGTGTGTTTGTGTGTGTGTGTCCATCATGATGCCAGTTGCTTCTGAACTCTTGGGCTGAGTCTAATCCAGTCTGATAGAGATTGCAGCCTCAAAATTAAGGGGTTTAAGGATTTGGAGAAATAAATTGCAAAGGGAGGGACAAAGGTCCTGTAAGTCCTCCAGCCATGAAAAGGCTGTTGTGGGAGTCGGGAGGGGAAGATCTGCTAATCAAGCAATTCAAATCCACTTGTACACCTGAGCCCTCACTTTGCATAGCGATGGAGTTGAGATCATTTGTGCTTAAAGGATCTCTGCCCAGCTTTCAGGAATAATAACCAGGGCCTGTTCCTGTGGTGAAGTGACCCAGGTTGTTCCAGAGTAGCAGAAACAGACACATTTATTGCTTTTCTGTCTAGCTCGGCTCATACCCAACAGCTCCTTTCTTGTGCTTGGTACTTACTGATCCTGCTCAATCTATCTAGCCTTGCTTTTTAGATACTTGTATTGCTGTAAATGTTCTGTCAGGACCTTCTAAACTTGAGCTGGTTCTGTTCTGTGTATCTTCCTGGCCTGTCCACTTCTCTCTGGCATTAACACTTTAGTTTCAGGGCGTTGGCTGCATAGTGTGTAGGGCATCTTGCTTCTCTTTCCCAAGTGTGGCAGCACCTTTCTCTTAAGTGGTACAAACCCACATTTTATTATGCATGAGGTAAATTGTAGCCCTTGATTCTCCCAGATACAGCTGTTAGGTTCCACTTCCACTGCTCCCCACTGCCCTTCAGTTTGTAAGGCAACATGAAGCACACATGGCTGTGGCTGTGGCTGTGGCTGTGGCTGTGGTTGTGGTTGTGGCAGGCAGGAGTGTCCCAGGGAGCACAGGGAGGTGTAACAATTTCTTCTGGTTTTGTTTTCACTAGTTTCTGCACACCATAGAACAGTGAGGGAAGAATATGGAGACAAAGTAAAAATGAGACCCTGGAGTCGCAGTCCGTTACGGCAGCAGAGAGACAAGCTTGAGCAAGGAGATAGCAGGAAACCAGGTAGCAGTTGCCACTTTCTGATGTCTTTGCCTGGGGACCAGGAGGAGCTGTTCTGGGGTAGTGTTTCATTTAGCCCTGGTGCTTCGTGGAAAGTGTTGTCCAGCCAGCGTGCCACACTCTGGAGTACTGGTGAATATGTGCAGGTGTCCTGTGTGCTAAAGCAATGCTGTGTTTGCAGGTAATGGTGCAAGTGACAGATGGAATGGAGCTTTCCTTTTTAGCAGTAGGAGTAGTGACTTCAGCAGTTTCACAGTGAGTCACCTCATTCAACCATGAAAGGAAGAGGTGACTGAATTTGTAAGCTGTAGTTGAATTCCCTCCCTTGTTTGTGCCAGCTCCAGGGGGGTTTGCTGGCAGGAATGAAGCTTCCTTCACGAGTCCCCTCACAGTGTAGTTTAAGCATCACTGATACTGTCATCTTGTAGAAGAAAACGAGAGCTAAAGGCAGTATTCTGGTTAGATGGGGAATTGTGTTTCCTGAGCCAGTGACGGCCCTTCCCACGCCTCCCAGGCCCCAGCTCTGAGGACACAACTGACACAACGCTCTGCATCCACCTCGTTCATGTGTGTAGCTGTAAAAACGTTATGTGGCTGTTTCCAGTGAGCTGATTGCAGAGTGTCAGCGGCTGGGCTTGAGGGGGAGGGGGCAGGGAGTGCTTTGGAGCCGCTGCTTGCCCGGCACTGCTGGGCACTGGCTGCTTCCCAGCGGCCGGGGCAGCGGGCACTGTGTGCACACACATCAGTGAGACTGTCTTGTGGTGCTCTTTGTTACCATGTGACTTTATTCAGTTGCACTCAGAGGGGCTGAGGCACATCGTGTTTAAAAAGCAAACAGATCCATTCCATGACGTCTGGCTGTTGATGCTGCAGCTCAGAAGAGCTGTGTGCTCTGTATTTCCAGTGCAGACCGTTCAGCACCAGTGTGATGGCCACAATAAAGCAGCTGTAAGTAATATTCAGTCAGCACCTTGTTTTTATGATCTCAGCAGTGAAAGAAGAGAAGCCAGAAGAGAGGGATCCCCTTTCAGACTTGCAAGACATCAGTGACAGCGAGAGAAAAACCAGCTCGGCAGAGTCTTCCTCAGGTGATGAGCTGGTGTGGGGGATGTCACTAGCTGTGCAGTTGTCTGTGGAGGAAACTCTGTTGTCAGAGCATGTGCCCACTTAGTTGTGTGTTTGATTGTTCCGGAACAGAGTCTGGCTCGGGCTCGGAAGAAGAGGAAGAAGAGTCCAGCAGCGAAGGTTCTGAGGAAGAGGGAGAGGAAGAGGAGGAGGAGGAGGAGGAGACAGGCAGCAATTCTGAGGAAGTGTCTGAGCAGTCAGCTGGTGAGTGACAGAAAGCAGCCCCTGGAATGGTGTGTTGTGATTTGCTTTGCTTCTCAGTTGGTGGTGTTATATTTGAACATTCCCCTTCTCTCTTAGGCTGGGATAGGCTGAGACCTCCCAGCTCACGATAACTAAACACAGAAAAAGCCAAGTCCAAGTCCCAGTTAGTCAGTTTGCACAGAGGGAATGGCCACTGTTCAGCTCAGTAGCCAGACTAGGAAACTGGGAGCCATTTCTGTCTGCCTAAGGGCTGTAAGGCTAAGGAATTCTGTTGCATAACAGCCTCTAGAGAAAATGCTGCAGTTCTTTGGAGGGTGAAATACCAACGTCTGAGCTTTCCACTTACTGTCAGTTGCAAATTCCAGATTATTTTTCAATGCCAGCACCAGTAAATGAACAAAACAAAGCCAGCTTTGGTACAAAATACCTACTTGCAGCCACTCCTGTAATTCCTTGGTACGGGAGAGGCCCAGGAGCACACTCCAGTGCCTGGCTGTTTCCCTTTAAAATCAACTATAGTGAATAAGCAAATACTCCCTGAGATTCCTGACTGAATTGCTGGCTCTGCCCCCTTCCCCACATTCCCTCTGCTGTGTTCCCTGCTGGAAGCTGAGAGGTGCAGTTCTGTTGAGGCAGGGGAAGGATTTCCTTTCCAAGTGAAACAGAAGCCCAAGGTCCCTGACCAGACAGGGCAGGAGGCTTGGTGAGGCAGCAAAGTGTTTCAGTGGTGCTGCGGCCTGAGGGGCTGCAGAGGCTCATTCAGTGGAACTTGATTTGTGTTTTGCAGAAGAGGTGAGCGAAGAAGAAATGAGCGAAGAGGAGGAGCGGGAGAATGGAAACCACATCCCAGTTGGTACAATGCAAACACTGAGCATTTTTAATGGATTTGGCTCACTTTTTTGCAGCCAAACCTATTTCTACAAATATTTTCAATGTACTTCTCATGGCAGCGTGCTGCAGCATCCTCTGTTGGGCATCCTGGGGCCTTTCTTGTGTCAGAGCACAAATTCCTTGAGATCTGTTCCAAGGTTTCTGTTTAAAGGACATCAGCTCCTAGTCTAATGAGCAGATGTTTCCTCCTTTGTCATTTTTGGTCTCCTGTCCTCCTGTCAAAAAGCTTTGCAGGCAGAGTGAGCCACACTGGCTCAGTGTTACCTCTCATTCTCGTAGTGCAGAGGTGCATTTTTCTGACCTGCTGTATTTCACGCTGGAAATGGTGTGTAATGGAAAGAGGACAATCGGGCCTCTCCTCAAGCTTTATTGTTACAGCAACTGGAGCTGCATGTTCCACACCCCTCTCGTTTTGTGCTCAATGTTTCACTACCCTTTTTTTGTCTAAAGCTGAACGTGACTGTTCCAAATGACTCCCTCTTTCCACCACTGATTCTGACTTTTAAAGTTACAGAGTCGAGGTTTGACCGAGACTCAGCGGGAAGTGAAGTAGAAGAGGAGGAGGAAGGGGAGGGGACCCCTCACTCCAATGCCATGACAGAAGGAGACTACATTCCTGACTCACCAGCCTCCTCCCCAGTTGAACTGAAACAAGAGCTACCCAAGTATCTTCCTGCACTTCAGGTAAAGGGTCACTTACAGGATACCTGAGAATATTGTAGGGAAATGGATTTCCCTCCCTGCTTTTGTAACAGCAGAAGCACTCGTGTGTGCTTTGCTGACTCAGCATCACAGAACACACCTTCCTGTGTGAAATAGTGCTGTCTTTTTTTGACAAGGTAAAAAGAGATGACTCTTAGATATAGATAAGAAGGCAGTGATGCATTTAGTACTCTGGTACCTTGGTGTGCTCTCTGAAAACAGCTACTTGTGAGAGAAGAGTTCAGCTAACACAAACTGGTTGGTGATGGTTGTTCTTTCTGTAGCCAACAGCAAAGTGTAGAAATAGGAAGAGAAAACCCATCTGTATGAACTGAGCTGTGTGAAAGGCACCACTCTGAGGTGCTGAGTTGCCATCTTGGCCACTGTGTCAGGAATTCAGTTCACAAAACTGAATGAGTGAAGAGTTAATGAAGTCATGTAGTTCCTCTACTAAAACAGCCTCTGTCCAGGATTCCTTTAGAGATCCAAGTAACAACCCCACAGTCACCTTTCTCCTGTGGCACAGTCACACTGTGGAGTTCTCTTGGTAAATTCTGTTGCAATGAAGTTGCTGATGTTTACTGTATGTTGTCTTAAAACTACCAAGCCACCTCCAGCCCAGGTGCTGGAGCAGTGACTGTTGTGTGTGTCCTCAGGGCTGCCGGAGCGTGGAGGAGTTCCAGTGCTTGAACAGGATTGAAGAGGGAACGTACGGTGTCGTGTACAGAGCCAAAGACAAGAAGACTGGTTAGTGAAGGGCTCTCCAGGGGTTACCTTGGTGGCATTTGGGGCTGCAGTTGGTTGCAAATTGCAGTTCTGCGTTTTTCATCTCTGAAGTGCTTTGGTTCTCCCCAGGAATCTGTGTCACAGTCCATAACAGCAGCAGCAGGTCATCTGCAGTGCTTTGAGGGGGGAAGAAATTTCTCTCTCTTCATTTTTAAAGCTTTCTCTCAAAAAGCCCATTTCTTGCCACAAGTGGATTTATGTTTTTAAAACTCAGTCTCTGCTTCTCTGGTTTGTAACAGCAACAAGTTATTGCATTTCCTGTGAATGGTGCAAGAGCCAGCCATTGAGTCCTCACATATGCTCCTCTCAAGTGAAGCAGATATTTGCTTTGACAGTTCAACAAATAAATTAGTGACAGGAGCTGCTGACATGTATTTTATTGCTGTGATGGAAAACCTGCAGTTAATAATTCTGTTTTCCTTTGCAGATGAGATCGTGGCCCTGAAGCGACTGAAAATGGAGAAGGAGAAGGAAGGTTTCCCCATTACCTCCCTGAGAGAAATAAATACCATCCTGAAAGCACAGCATCTGAATATTGTCACTGTCAGGGTAAGGCCACAACCCTCTACTTCAAAAGTCCTTTTGTTCTTGAAATGTTGCCTTTTGGCTTTTCAAGTGCCTCATAAAAATGTTAGCATGGGGAGCAGAGTTTGCCTGTGGGAGCAGCTGTGTGCTGCCCATGAACCTGCACAGACAGCTCCTGTCTCTGCACTAAGCTGATGGTTTGCAAAAGGATGGGGTTTGGGGTTTGCAAAAGGATGGGGTTTGGGTTTGCTTTGGGGTTTGGGGTTTACTTTGGGGTTTTTTTCATAGAAGAATGCATTTTCTGTGGCTTTTCCTAACGCCAGGCTCCACTTACCTTCTTGCCAGCACATTGTAAGGTTCATTGCTGCATGCTTGGTAAATGCTGTGTGCTTGTTTCCATCACTTGTTTCTGTGTCTCAGGAAATTGTGGTGGGCAGCAACATGGATAAAATCTACATTGTCATGAACTACGTGGAGCACGATCTCAAGAGCCTGATGGAGACGATGAAGCAGCCCTTCCTCCCAGGTGCTGCTTGCCACAGTCCTTCATTCTCAAAACAGGAGAAAGGGCCAACACAAAGCTCAGTGTCCTTGGGCCACACTGACATCAGAGAATGAGCTTTGCCTGGTGATATGTGTTGCCTTGGAATGTCCTGTCAGTGTTCTTTGGAACAGGGACTTACTGATTTGTGTCCGTTTGGTCTGGTTTTAGGGACACAGGGCTGTAGGATGGGCTGATCTTCACAGTGACGTTTGGCTGAGGGATGCAGCCTAGGGTGAAGTGGGGCTTCAGATGGGAAATTGAGGGAGTTTCTCCTGTGTTAAACCAGAAAAGAACACTGGAGTTGAATTTTGGCCTCTTGCCCTGGCTCTGAGGCATTAATTTCTGCACATTTGGTGCATTCCACTTACCCACATGAATTGTGCTTAATTGGCTGCTCTTGTTCCCATTTTCCTCTTGACAGCCTCTCCCTCCCCCTGCCCTCTTCCCTGTCCTCCAAACAAGGAATATTAAAGATAGATTCATTCTTGTAAATGCATTTGGCTTTTTTCCCTGATTCCAGGTGAAGTGAAGACCCTGATGATTCAGTTGCTGCGAGGAGTCAAACACCTGCACGACAACTGGATCCTTCACCGAGACTTGAAAACTTCCAACCTGCTGCTGAGCCACTCAGGCATTTTAAAGGTAAGGATCACATGCTGAGGAAGCCTGTGCTGCAGAACTCCCACTGCACTGCTGCCATGGCAAGAGCTGGACAGAGTCCTTTGCATTAATCTTTAAGAGGCAAGAGGCTTGTAAAACATACAGATCCAAAAGGGTGAACTCGAATAGCAAAGGCACTGGTGTGGCACAGCTGTGAGGTTTGTGCTGGGGTGTGACAGACCAGCCTGGTCCAGTGTATGTGGAATTCTTTAGAGCATGAAATCTCAACTCAGGAGTCTGAACAGTGTTCTCTTGCTGGTAAAGCAGCAGTACTGTGTGATGGGGTCACCTGCTTCTGTGTCAGCACCTGGTGTTGGTGAGGGCTGGAAGGAGTGTGATAGGCACCATGGTGCTGGCGCTGCAGGCTGGGCAGTGTTGGTACTGCTGACTGGGCAGTGTTGGTACTGCTGACTGGGCAGTGTTGGCACTGCAGGCTGGGCAGTGTTGGCATCGTTGCAGGCTGGACAGTGTTGGCACTGCTGACTGGGCAGTGTTGGCACTGCAGGCTGGGCAGTGTTGGCATCACTGTTCATCTCCTGTTCTCTTTCAGGTGGGGGATTTTGGGCTGGCCCGCGAGTACGGCTCCCCGCTGAAGCCCTACACACCCGTGGTTGTCACCCTGTGGTACAGGGCTCCAGAGCTGCTGCTTGGAGCTAAGGTACATCTCTGCATCTTCCTCTGGCTGCTGCAGGAGCCACTCTGCAAACTGTTTCATAATTTATGAGCAAAGTTTGAGTGCACAGACAGGAGGGGGGTGGGAGACAGATGGAGCTTTTATCCTGGGCCTTGCCATGGCTTGGAGTAAACTCTCCCTGGCAGCTTGGGCAGCTGCATTCTTATTTATTGACCTTAGGCTGAAGTTTGTGCCACCTGAGAGCACAACAAGGTGACAACGTTCCCTGCTGGCCTGTGTCATCACTGAACTCTGGCTGCTGGCAGCGGGGTTTTGTTGGGGCTTCAGTGACAAGAGGCGTCCCAAATAACAATACTGGGCTACCACCAAAAGAAATGGGGCCAAAGGAGGAGAAGCTGTGGGCTGTCCTGTGAAGATGTTTTTGTCAGATGGCTCCACGGCACAGCTCTCCTCTCCAGTGGAGCCCAGGCCTGGTGCCCATAACCCGAGATCGCTGCTGTGGCAGAAGGGCAAAGGGTCTCTTTCACAGTGCCTGTCTGTGCTTTCCAACCCTCTGCGGCTCAGGGACAGCACCTGACTGATGTCCTGAGGGGTAACTGGTTCCTCCTCTGCAGGAGTACTCGACAGCCATAGACATGTGGTCAGTGGGCTGCATCTTCGGGGAGCTGCTGACGCAGAAGCCGCTTTTCCCGGGGAAGTCAGAAATTGATCAGATCAACAAAGTTTTCAAGGTAAGGTTCCCAGCTGAAGGCTTTTAGGGACAGGCACTTCAGGAAGAAACAGAGAGTGTGCCTGTTGCTCTTTGGCAGAGATTCAGCCTTCAGAGGCTGATGACTGACTCTTGTCTTGCAGCGCCTCCAGTTTCCTCTCTTCTCTGCATAAGGGTCGCGCTCTAGGATGAGTTTATTAAGTAGCTGTTTGAATTTACAGGATCTGGGTACTCCAAGTGAGAAGATCTGGCCTGGTTACAACGAGCTGCCAGCAGTGAAGAAGATGACATTCACAGAATATCCCTACAACAACCTGCGCAAGAGATTCGGGGCGCTGCTGTCCGACCAGGGCTTTGACCTGATGAACAAGTGCGTGCTGGCAGCCGGGCTGGCCTGGGCGAGCTGGGGCACAGCTCCCACTGCTGCAGGGTGACTTGCAGTGCAATGGGGTGTTTCACTGAAGTGTTTTGGTTGGAACAGACCTTTGAGGTCATCGAGTCTAACCACTGTAGTTATAAAATTAGAATATTGGAGCTATGGTGTTTTTCTTCCCTATTTCACTGTCTCCTAAATTCTTCTCAGCTTTTTGACATACTACCCAGCCAGAAGGATCACAGCTGAGGATGGGTTGAAGCACGAGTACTTCAGGGAGACTCCCCTGCCCATCGACCCCTCCATGTTTCCCACGTGGCCAGCGAAGAGCGAGCAGCAGCGGGTGAAGCGCGGCACCAGCCCCAGGCCGCCCGAGGGAGGTCTGGGCTACAGCCAGCTGGTAAGCACAGCACAGCACCAGCACAGCACCAGCACTTCCTGGGGGGCCTGACATCCCGACACCCACCTGGCCTTGTATGCCAAAGGCACTCTGGAGGTGCACCTCGCCCTCTGCAAGCTCCCATCACTGGTGCAGTCACAGAACCACCACTTGAGGCCACAGCCCGAGAAGGAAAATGGTGTCTGGCTTTACCACAGCACACAACCATTCTTCTTTTCAAAGTGTATGTTGTTCCTATACAATGAACATGGTTCCTGTACAAGCCTGCTGAGTTGTGCTTATCTTGTGGACACAAACAGTCTCCTGTTCCTAATATTTGGAGAATTCAAAAGAGGGAAGGCTGGTGTGGGGATGGTGCTGTTTGATAGAAGGTGGCTGGAAAAGATGCCCCTGTGAGTAGGGCACATTACAGCCTCAGCTGCCTTAATTACAGCAGCTTATTACCCTTTCCACGGCTCAGCACAGCTGAAATGGCCCTGAGCAGTTCTTGTGCCCCATTTAACAGATGAAGTGGCCTTAAAAGCTTATTTAGCCTTGATTTGTTCAGGGTATAAAAATGGCCATGGAGGGGCTGCAGAGTGTTTCATCAGCTGCTCAGTAAGTGCAGTTGACATTTTATACAGGGTTATAGACAGTGACATGTTTTGTGTTTCAGATGTGCAGCCAGAGGTGAGTTTGCAGAGTAGGAAGAGCCTTGAGATGCCTTTAGAAAAGATAACTTTTGAAACAGGAATGTTTAAAGAGCATGAGCAACACTCAGCCTTGACCTTAGCTGTGATGCCACTCCATCAAACAGTTGGTTTTCATCTCCTAGAGAGACTTGATTATTTGTTGTTGTTGTTTAGCTTTTTGTGCTGGAGGGAAAGGCAGCTGCAGAGACACAGCTGAATGCATTGTGGTTGCTTTCCACAGGGTGATGATGATCTGAAGGACACAGGCTTTCATCTGACCACCACCAACCAAGGAGCATCTGCTGCAGGACCTGGCTTCAGCCTCAAGTTTTAAACTCAACATGAAAGAGGTGGAGAAGAAAAGAACTGTTCATGTGAGTGAATTTCTGAGTCCCCCAGTTCTGTTGTTCGGAGAGACCAGATTCACAGGGAAAAGCCCAATCACAGAGTGAAAGGCTCTTGCTGGGTGTGGAGTTGAACTGCTGCATTCCATTAGAGGACTGGAAGGACCCTGAGAAGCCAAGGATCATTACAGGATTTGACAAAGGAAAACTTGAATCCTGGAACAGTTTCTGGTTTATTTTTGTTGAGTTTGTTTTGGTTTTCCCTTGTAAATTTGTAGAATTAAAATACATTTTTAATTGTTTCCCAGAGTGAAGGATTTCATGTCTTCACCTGCAGCAAACCTGAGTGGAAGCTCAGGTCTGTGCTGGCAGTCACAGCCGTGGCAGCCCGGGACAGCAGCTCTTTACAAAGATCTATTTTAAGTAACTGTTCTGTGTCTGATTAGAGTTAGGGCAAAAACCCCGAGCAGTTCTGAGGTCTCTTTCCTGCCTTGGGGGAGAGCTTGGCTGGGTTGGGCTCAGTACTGCAGTGGCACTGGTGCAGAGGAGCTGCTCAGCCTTTCTATAAACCAAAATGATTGCAGCTGGAGACTTGCAACTTTTGATTTGCTCCAGAAAGTTCATTCAGAGATGCCCTTTTTCCATAAAAGGAAGAGCTCAGCTTTCCTGACTGTACAGTGGCATCTTTCAGTCCTGGTCAGATGAAAGACCAGAGGAATCACGTTGGAATATCCCAGCCTTTGGAGTCTCTTCATCAGGCTACTGCTCTTTTCTGAGAACAGGAAGATTTGGATCATACTGGGGTATTTGTGCACTCAGAACTGGGCACCAGTCCAGGAAAAGGATTAACTCAAATGACAAACATTCTCTCCCTCTCAGTACATGTGAAGAGTTTGTCTGGGTGAAGGCCTCGGAGCTGCAATTTGGATGCACTACAACTGGTGAATTGTGCAAGCAGAAGGGTTGGGGTTTCTCTGCAGAGGAATGCAGAACTGTTTCCTCTTGAGGCCAGAGTGACTGCCCGGTACTGAAGGAGGAACAGCCCTGGACCAGTCTGGTAGCTGGGCTGTGGGGATTTTGGCAAGATCCCTGCCAGGTGGAGATGAACAGAGGTTTGGAACAACCCCCAGCACCCAGGGAAGGAAAAGCCCTTTGGCCAGGGCCTGCTGGAGGATCCATGGTCCTGACACAGGATTATTCATCTAAATTGGGATTGTTTTAGTGAAACAAAGAAAACCTAATGCTGGGTTGCAATGGAAATGTAACATTGTCATGAGACATCTGTGTAACTAACTCCCCTTTGTGTTGCAGAAGGGAACTCCCAGCCCCAACTGAGGACTGCAGCAGCCTTGGTTGCAGCATCTCACGTTTGGTTTTGTCTCAAGTGTCTGTTTTTGCAGAGTGTTGCCTTTTATGATCCTGAGCTTAATTAATTGTCCATGCAAAGGTGCATTTTTCACTGGTACAACTGTCCTAGAAGAGAGTTTTGCTGGCAGAGCCTCTGCTGTAATGCAGAGCCCTTGGTAGGCTGCTGCTACATGTACTGACAGAGACTGTGAACTGCCAGGAGCTGCACACAGGGATGGGCACTGGGCTTTGCCCACCCTCGGGGGTGCTCTGCTCCTGCTGCACATGGCACCCCTCATTGCCTGGGCGAGGAGATGGCAATGACCCCATGGCTGGTGGAACTGAGGGGCTGAGCCACCTGAAGGACGAGTCAAGAGGAGCTGCTGCTGGAGGTAAATAGTGTGCTGGGGTAAGACCAAATAACACACCACAGGAGAAGGGTGGGGGGAAAGTTCTGTGTGTACTTGCCCTGAACCTGTTGGAATGGAGTAACTAGAGGGGGATTGTGAGCCTACATCCTCCTCCTGAGAAGCAGAAGAAAAAGTAATACCAGGTTCTTACCCTTTTGTAAAGTTCTTCTGGTGCCATGACCCAGGATCTAACAAAATGACAGCAGAGCACTTACAGAGCACCCCTGCTCCTTCCCCTCCTGCCCCTCTGCCTCCAGCACAGCTGAGCCATCCTCTCTTCATCCCTGGGCTTGATGAAGAGTTTTGTTGTTCTCTGCAGCAGTGATGCAGAGTCCAGCTGCACCATCTGGCCCTGGACTTCAGGAAGAAAAAAAAAACCCATGGAATTGTCTGTGCAGCACCAACCTGACAAATCCTTCATCATTAAAGCTGGCTTGGGAAAGTTTCACATCCCAGTAATCACGTCTCAGTCTCATTTGCCCAAGTGTGGAAGCAGCTGCTTGAGAAGTTCATTTGCACAACTGGAGATTAAATACAAAATGCCAAAGAAATGGTTTGCATTTGCAACAGAAGGAGGAGTGAGTGGAGGGCTGGTTCCAGGGCCCTTGTTAGTGCTTCAGGCGGATTCTCCAGGAATAAGTAGTCAAGATTCTTTCTTTCTTCTTTACTATGCAAGTGTAAGTCCCTTCATTGATTGCATTTGCAATGATGCTCATGTGATCTTCATTTAAGGACAAGTAACCTGGGTAGGAGTATTCCAGCAGCTCCTTATCTTTATACCAGCTGTCAGAAGAAAGAGAACAGAAATGAAACTCCACAAGATGCAGGAGAGTGCAACAGGTGGGGGCTGTGTTCTGTGTCCCAGGGAGGTTTGCACAGCACAGCTGGGACATTAAATGAGGTTGTGTGTTACTCTGTGTTTCAGGCAGGCGATGGCAGAGGCCACAGGGCACTCTCCTGGGTCAGTTGGGAGCCTGAGTCTTACTGAAAGTTGGTGGAAATTTGGGTCCTCAGTCAAAAGTGACTCATGGACTTGGATGTAGCTCTTAGCTCTGGATACCTCCAGAAAGAACATGTAGGTGAGTAAGAGCTGGCAAAGTGATGGAAGCAGTTGCTTTAAGACTGCTGTTTCTGGCCAGGGACTGGGACTTGATGGTAAGAACCATCTTTGTGCTGTAGCTATGAATTGGATTTGATGCTCTCCCATGTCCCACAGCTCTGTGCTCAGCCTGAGCCCCCTGCAGTGTCCCAGCTGGCCACCTGCCCCCTCCCTGCTCCGGGTGCCAAGGAGACAGGGGAATGCTCCAGGAGGGAAGCTGCACTGCTACTGAGGCTGCTCTGTCACCCTTCCTTGGCCTTTCTGATGTGTGAGCTGCACAGGCTCCTGAAGGGCTGGAATAAAGGAGAGTACTTACTAAACTTTGCCTTTTTTGTGGATGATCTTCTGCCCACAGCGGAAGGTGACGTTCCTGCCTTCAGAAACTGTCTTGGTTTTTGTCCTGGGTGGGGGCAGAGTCGGGGGCACCGTTGGGAACGGGAATTCTGTCCAGCAGGGGTGAGAGAAAGAAATGGCAAAAGTGAGCAAGCTGGAGCCATCCCAGAGCTCTTTTGCTGGAGCCATCCCAGAGCCCTTTCCCACAAGTGCTGTCACCTAAGGAACCTCTAAAGTATGAATTTAAAAATGCCTCCTCCTGAGTCAGTGTTGGACAGACCTGAGACATTATCCATCAGCACAGATAACACTTGTGGGATGGAAACTGATGGAGACAGATAAAACTCAACCTGCCAATTCATATATCTGGAAGAGCCCATGTTGTTGGAGCAGGTTAATGCAAAGATGCAGTCAGGTAATTACAAACCCCTGTATTCCAGGGGAAGAGGCCACCCCTGCCAGGCCTTGCACTAGAGCAGGATGGGGCTGGCCCCTTGCATCCACTGAGCTCCAGTGTGGAATGAAGAACCTGCCTCTTCCTGCAGCAAACACCACTGAACTTTCCCCTCCTCCCTGGGTGCAACATCCCCCCCAGGAGCTGTCAGTTACCGTAGCAGAAGTCACAGGTGGAGGGACAGTGCTTCTTCATCAGCTTCCTGCGCTTCTCACAGAATCCCTTCTGTGCCCAGGATGGGCACATGAATAATCTGTCCTTACAGCCTGAAACAGGAGGAAACTCTGTGTTAGAGGGAGGCTCTTCATTTTGCCTAAATCAGACTTAGATTGTCCTGTCCCAGCTCTGCCTTTGACACCAAAGGCAGGGGTACAAAACCCAGCGTGGGAAGCTGAAGCCATGGAGCAGCCTGAGCACTCCCAAACCTCTTCCCAGAACTTCCCTCTGGGGAGGGTGAGAACCTGAAGTCTGTAAGACCTTCAGCCTCAGGTCTGTCACCTCCCAGAGCAGCCCAGAGCCCACCCCTGCCCATCCTACCGTAAAGTCTGTGGATGCCCCACACTTCATCTTGAGAGATGGTCTTTTTGCCAGTCAACGTGGCGTTGATGTGCATGAGGGCACTGGGGTTCAGGGAGTGCATGAGGCCTAAGGCATGTCCTATTTCATGAGCTGCCACATGGACCAGGTCTGTGAGCCAAACACCTGGAAGGAATGGAAAAAACCCTGGCCCAGTGTCGTGAAGTAACCTCTGCTCACCCTGCTCTACAACCTGAGGAAAGGCACTGGGATGATGGGGACTTGGCAAAGGTTGTCCCACTGTCACCTTAACTGGTGCCCAAACAGCTACAGAGGACAGAATTATCTACATGTGCTTCCAGTTTCCAACTTGAGATGGCTGCCTGGAATATTCCACTCTGAAAGGGCCTCCAGTTGCCCTCTGCATCCCCCACAGCTCAGAGGTCAAACAGTAGCATCTTGAGGCCTGCTTCCAGCAGAAAGGGACCTTTAGAGCTCATCCAGTCCAACCCCCTGCCACAGCAGGTCCACTGCCACCAGCGTGGGCCCTTCCAGCAGTTCTGTCCCACGACAGCAAGACCAACAGCTTCCAAAACTACAGAGAATCACAAGCATTTGCGTTGTGTCCTTCGGGTGCTGGGTAACCCCCCAGAGCAGGGCTCACCCCCTCCACCCTGCAGGCACGGACTCTGCTGCCCCAGGCACTGGTACCTTTCTTCCAGCTGAAGCGGGTGTTGCCCAGGATCCAGTACTCGTGGTCGTCGAAGTGGATTTCCCCGTTGGGTGGGAAGAAGGCGTGGGCGAGCTCACCCGTGGTGCCATCGAAGCAGTGGTGAATGAGAGACTCCAGACAGTCTGTGTGGTTGATGGAGTAGAAGCCTGTGAAGAGAGCAGCAGATGGAAATCCATCCAGGCAACGGACAGCTGCAAACTTGTGGTTTAGTTAGAAAAAAAACCTCTCATATGGCATCCCACGTGTTTCCAACCTACAGGAAAACAAATGCACAGCAATCGTGTGTGATGCAAACTCCCCTCAGCCCTGTGCTGACCCTGGGCTTGGTGCTGTTCCCAAGGGACACCAAGGCGGCTCCTTCTCAGGAAGGAATGCAGAGCCTTTTGCAACACACCACTATTCTGAGAGAAGCTGGACAGTGAGATGATAACCCCAGGATGCCTCTGTTCCAGTTCAGACCTAAACCAACAGCCTTAGGGTGGTAGCTGTTGGCTGGCTGGCTGGTAGCATCATGACAGCTCAGGTGGGGCAGGACAGAGCCTGGGGATGGGGATCATCTGCCTGTAAACAGTGTCAGCAACACGACAGCAAGGAGCACGTTGCGAAACAATGGTAACTCTGCTGGTTTCCTCAATGCTGCTGCCATCTGCACAGGAAACATTTCACACAGACCATAAATCCCAGGGAGAGTTTACATCTGGGCTTCAGACTGAACACGGAATGCCCCAGCACTAACATTCTTCTCAGCCCCAGAAAGTCACGAAGGACTGACTGCAGTGGTACAGGGGCAGAGGAAGAAGAGAGAGAGGACAGAGAACAAATGGTGCTTCAGCAGGATCAACGAAAGGAAGACTAAAACCATAAGCTGGAATTTATCAGCCAATTCCCTGGCTCCGTGTGACCTCAGATTTGGCGTTTCCTCTATCAAATTCAGTTTCCCCCTCTGTGGAACAAATAATCCTGTCCCAGTGGCAGATGTTGGGGGTTACATATACCTAAAGCTTCCCAACTGCAAGATTCCCAGGAAGTGCTTACTCATGACATTAACAACTCCTCAGAGCAACTGAAGCAGTTCCTCTACCCTCATAAGCACAACATCCCAGCTCCTTGTCCAAGAGGCCTGTGAGCCCATACAGCCCAGGACCATCTCCTGCCTCCCAACACCCGGCTCATGAAGCTGCCCAAGTCCCTTGTGGAGTTGCCATGGACAGCAGTGTCCCAGCAGCCCGGGAGCCTGTGCACTCACCTATTTTCAGGTCACTGTCCACGTGCCGTGGCACTTCTCTGAAGCTGAAGGGGGAAACTTCGCTCCACATGCGGAAGGCGGCCGCCAGTCCCCTGCGCGTGTCCCTGGCGTTGAGGAGGTTCCTTGGGAAGGACAGGATCCTGCAGGAACACACACCAGCTTCAGGGAAAGGCCACTCCCTTCTCAAACAGCTTCACTCTAACAGGTTCAAAACAGGAGCAGCTTCAACTGGATAGTAAGAATATTTAACAGAACTAGTGAGCAGAGCAGGGACTGACACCACACTGACATGCTGCCCAGCCCCAGCTTCATCTCTCCTTCAGCACATCATTTTTAGACACAGATCTCTTGGAGAAGCATTTTCACCCTAACATCTCCCAGTCTGTCGCTAGGAGACAACTGCATTTGAGCAGCAGACTGGGCAGCCCCAACTCAAACACTCAGTAAATGCACACGCTGGATTGTAACAGGCTCAGGCAGAGCTGTGAAAGAGGTGCCAAAGGATATCGAAGGTCTGACAGTAAACCAAGTTATTTCCTGTGCAAAACTCATTGCTTGGGAGACTCAAGAGCTTTTTTTCTTAGGCCACAAGAACAGATGCAGCTGAACTGTAAGAAAACTACTGACTCAGGATGGCAGAACCATGGAAATGTACAGAGGGCTCCTAGAAACTTACCTTGTCCCCAAAGAAGATCTGCATTCAGGAAAGTGCCTGAAGTGAAGCAATTGGGGAAAGCTGGGTATATTCTGCTATCCCCTCTGGTTGTTTTTTAGCTATGCTGTTTATGTTCTCCCTTCGTCCCAGCACACCCTAAAGGGAGCAGAAGGTTTCGTATCAAGCCAGGCTGATAACGAGTGCAAACCTGGACAATTAAGACTATTTACGAGGCTTTGCCAGTTTGGGATGAGCATAAAGGGAGACACGTTCTCTGCTGAGTGTGAAGGAGCTCATGACACCCCCTCAGTCCCTGTCTGCCCCTGTCCATGGGGCAGTGAGCACAGCAGCATCGCCCACGGGCAGAGACCGGTGACAGTTCCCACCAAACAGAAACCTCTCCTACTCATTACACTCAGTCTGGTCAACTTTCCAGAGCTAGAGCGTGAGAGAGACCCTCACAGCTCCATAATGGTGTCCTCAGCCCAACTTTAAAACCTAACATGGCTGGAGTCAGCAGCCACATTTAAAGGACCTTTGTCGTCATGTTCAGCCACTGCTAAAGTAAGGGAGAGAGCTGCCCCAAAGCCAAACCCCCAGCAGGACTGACATTGCCTTATGCCACACAGCAATGAGAAACTGTGCAGTGTGAACACCCATAGGCCTCCAGCAGCTTTGGCTCTCACCCTCCTGGTTGGAAGGAGCACTGGCCTCCCACATTCACACAGCTCCATCAGAGCAAACCCAGAGCACTCCATGGCTGTGTGGTGCTGCTGAAACACAGCTGGTTCTGAGCAGTGGGAAACCCAGCTGGAAATCCATAATCCCAACAGGCACTCCTCTGGGCAGGAATAGCTGAGAACATTGGGGTTACCATTCATTCACTCTAGAACTGCCAAGGGCTTTTTATTGCTTAGTTGTTAGCAATCTGAGAACTGGCATCCTTTCCCAAAGACAACAGAGAGAGATTCCTGACAGCACTCAGCACTGACACAGTGAAATCACAGAACCTTCCAACAGCACTTTCCCCTCAGTGATGATTTGGGTCTACTCAGAGCTCTCTTAAGAGCACCAGCATGACAGAGTTAGTGCTCAATTCACTACCTGCTGAGGGAAGACCCCAGTTCTGGGAAGCCTGTCTGTCTGAGGCCTGGATCTGCCCCTGAACACAGTTTCTCTGTGAAGCAGCCTCAGTGTGCAGCCACATGTGCTATGAGCTGCCAGCTGCAGCTGAGAGGTGCAGCAGATGTACAAACACCTACTTCAAAGCAGCTTTAGCAAGTGGATTGGCAATGCTCACAGGGTCAGTACCTACAACCACAGCAGGAAAAACTCAGCCCCCCTTAGGAAATGCTCTCTCCTACAGCCCATGCAAGTCCATACTTGTATGTGAGGTTGAAGTGGTCCCATTTCAGGTGCCCTGGTGTGATGGTGTATCGTTTTCTCCGTGCTGGAGGCCGAGGTGGGAAAGCTGAACTGTGCAAAGCAGAGACACTCGCTCCACGAAGAGCAGGTGATGCAGCATCTTCCTTAAAAGACAAAAGAAAAGGTTGGAAGAGATGGGACAGACTGCAGGATTGAACAGTGTAACAGAAACTGCCAGATATAGAGCATGGGGGTGAGGAGCACAACTGGGAGTCCTTTAGTGCCCAGGAGACAAGGCCAGTGCATCAGCTGGTCAGTGCTTTGCAAAGCCTGTGCCAGTGTGCTGAACAACACCCAGGCGGAGCAAAAGAGTTCTTGGGCAATGTCTTACATCAGACACACAAGGAAAGGAAGGGAGCAGCACTCCTCAGCCCTGATCACAGGGTCGGTGCTGTCAGCTCCCAGAACAGGGCCCAGGGCTGCTCCACACTGCTCTTGGCATTGACACGAGGCCTCAGTGGGGTTCTGGCCATGCTGAGAGCTGAAGCTCTTCCTGGAAAGTTTTCATTTCCTTTTCACTTTGCTGTTGCTCTCCAGCCTCACCACAGAAGAAATGAAATACTGAACAAATGAGTCTAACAGGCCAGGCTTTGCGCAGAGAGCTCTTTATAGAGCTGCATTGTGGATCTGGAAATCCTTCAAGTAAAGAAGAGCCCTGGAAACCCCAGAGTGCCCTCATACAGTAGGAGACATAAAATTCAGTGACAGGTCTGACTCAAACCATAAAAGCCCTTCAGTCCTCAAGTGAGGTGAAAGAATGGGACCCAGCACGGCTCTCTGGCAGTTTACCTCTTCAGGACTAAGACACCGAATATCTCTGGGTCATCTCTGCTTCAGAGGCACCAAGACACTTAGCAGTGATATGTCTAGTAGCAAGGTGACAGAGGCTGCACCAGTGTGAGTTTGGCCTCACAGCACATTCTGCAGGAAGCAAGAGCTGCCTTTATTTTTCACTCACGGAAGAGCTGAGGCTCTGAGAGCAGAACAGCAGCTCCCTGGTCTCACAGCAAGGCACAACAAGATAAGCAGCCTGAAGCAATTGCTTTAAGCAGAAGGTGCTGCCCAAATCACTAGCACCTCTCCATGACTACAGCCAGCCATGATGTAAAGGCTGAGGGACTCAGTACCCTAACAGGAAACCAGTCTCTTGCTGTCTGAGCCACACTCGCTTCTGTTGCATTCTATTCTCAGTATTTTCTTTCCCAGGACAGTGTGTTAGACCTTCTTCCAGCTCAGCTGAGGGCTGACTGACAATTTGCAATCAGCAGAGTCTTTGAGTGTAAGGAATGCAAGGCCCACAGAACATCAGCTACGAGACAGATGTTACCCAATCCTTCCCCTTCTATGCTGCAAGCTTTTGGCAGGGATTTGGGTCACATTTCTGGGAGCCTTCAGGTGCCAATTCACTCTGAAAAGAACACACGGGATCACTTTTCCCTTTTCACCTTTGTCACATTGCTGTGTTAAGGGATCTGGCTGAGGAACCCATACTTTTTGCTTCACTCAGTTCAAAGTTTAGTCCCCTCTCCACTGAGGCTCCTGTGACGTGAAGACACTGGCTGCTATCCCTCTCTTTTCACTTCCAGTGACTTTTACCTCTGATCCTACTCTGAGATTGCCATTTTTCCCTTCATATGAAAGGAAAATGTTGCATCCCTTTGAGCAGCCCAAGCAAGGTGGAAGATCAGCCAGGCCACGTGTCAGTGATGTGTGGGGCTGTGAGAGCAGCCTGGAGAAGATTAGCTCATGACTGCAGGATAAGAAGATATTTTCCTTTTTCCCTTTTTATTTTTTCATCAGGAGGCTTTGCATTAACAAAGTGCTGCAAAATGAACTGGGGAAGGGTGGAGAATCCCTCCTGTGCTGTAGCTCGGGTGTAGGACTCTGACAGAAATGAATGACCCAGTTAAAAATGCCACAGTACAATATGGATCAACAGATCTGCCTGAATGGCAAAAACCAAGGCTACAGGAGCACTCAGAACTGGAGCAGAGGTCAGCTGCTCCCAGAAGGAAACCCACTGGACTGTGGGTTAAGGTCTCAAACATTCAGAAGGGGAGGTACTAGAAGGACAGATATTTCAATTCTCAGCAGCAGAGATGATAAAGGCAGGCACTGGCCAACATCCCTGCTCCATGTTCTCTACCCTCTGCAGTCAGACTTCCATTAATTTACTTCACTGCAATGAATATAATTCGTTCTCCTCTCTCTCTCCCCTAGTCAGGCAGTTCCCCCTCTCATAAACTAAACAATAACATAGCTCTGGGACCAAAGAACCATTAATAAGAGCCCTGAGCATGTGATGCAAACAAGAGGTGCTGTTGCCAGCATTGTCACAAACAGCAGGAGTGGATGTGAGCAGGGACTGAAGATTGGGGCTTCTGTAAAATGAAAATAAAAAGCTTCACAGAGTGCCAGAGCCTTGCTACAGCCCCCTCAACACCACACTGCCCCAGCATATCTTGCTAATGGATGGACCTAGCTGGGTTTCTGTAGATCCAGCATTAACTCCCAGTTCAGATCTTTTCCTAGGAAAGCTCAGCTGCTACAGCAATCAGAACATATGCCTGCCACATCATGCTGGGCTGGGAAAGCAGAGCTACTCAAACAGCCAAAGCTCTGAGGGAAAACAACCCAAACCTGTGCTTTCACAGTTTGGTTGTGTGCAAGCTGCACACATCTCTAACAAAAACCTACTTGGATGCATCATTACTTTTTAGGATCCTTTGCAAAAAGGGGCTCAAGCAGCCATGAGCAGACCTGTTGCCTCAACAGTTATTTACACACAGTTTAGGTTCATTCCTGAAATGATCCATCTTCTAATAAGACCAGACATGCACATATATTTGATACATCCATTTCCCTTTCAAAAGCATTTAAGAATGAGACTCTTTCTCCTACCTGACTTTCTTCCACTGCAGCTCCAGCTGGACCTCCCACAGCAGCCAGCAAAGCTACCACGGGGAATATGCACAAAAATCCCACCATTGTTCTACAGCCATGGCTCTTTTTCTCATCAACCCAGTGGAAGCTCTTCCTTCTGTTTGCAGAAAGCTGTTCTGTTTGATCCATGGTGTTCCTTAACACCTCTGAGAGGGTGATGCAAGGGACACTAAGGCATTCTCTCCACAGAATGCACTGGCAATCCTTTAGCTCACAGTTGCATGTGGAGCACTGGAGCAGCCCTGCAGTCACTGCCAAAGCTCTGCAGAGCCACTGACCGTTCAAAAAAGCTCTAAAAAAGGTTTGTTACAAAAATGTAGACTTTACATTAAGCCTCTTTCCAATGTGCCAAAGAGTCTCTCAGTCCCTGCCAAGTGGGATCATATTACTGCAGCTGAAGCTTGGGCTGGTGGAGGAAAAGCAGCAAAGTGAAACAAGCTGGGATGGACACGAACTCTTCTCTTGAACTGCCTATAATCAACTGGGGACAATCTGCAGTTGCCAGCTTTATACAATGAAAAAAAAAAATGGGGGAGGGGGCAGAAAAAGGAATCCAGAAGCCAGCATCATGCCCTTGGAATGTTTCATTAGGGATGCTTAACACTAGCAAAGCTGTCATTTGTCAGGGGCTGTCTTCAGGAGCAGAGTGAAAAATGAGAGTGGTGAGAGCATACAGAGCTCCTCTGCTCAGGAAATTCTGGTCAGGAGTTTACAAACTCAGATGAAAGTAAACATCAGCTCCCTCTTCCATGAAACCTGGTGAATGATCTGCAATTTCTTGTGTACTTGGGGTTATCATACTGAGAGAGACAAGTATCTTCAGACCACACTGATTCTGGGTACCTCAGCCTGAGCACATCCGAAAGACTAACCTGGAGAAGTGGTCACTTGGTCTTCCAGGCACCTCCAGGCTGCAGACCTGAAGGCAATTCATGGCTTTTTAAAAAGCTTACTCCACAATTTTCAGGTTTTCAGAACAGCCTCACCTTTCTGTCTGCTTACTGAGCCCTGGATGCTCCGTGCTCCTGAGGTGGGGTCTGTAGCCAAACAGTTCTGAGCAGACAGAGGGCATTAAAGAACTGTGCCATCTCTTACCTTCACAAGCAAACAGCAGCGAGGGGGCAGTTCTGCTGCCCAACAGTGTAAAATATTCCTAAGGGCTTTTGAAAAGTTTCAGAAACTTCTTGCAGTTTTAATAATGAAAACCAGCTTCCTTTGTGTTTTTTCTCTCTGGTTCACAAGCCAAGCTTGAAACGTTTCAGAAGTGTCGTTGTCTTTTCAGACCACAGCTGACCTGGGGCTTTTGAACAACTCAGAGGCAGTGTGACCTGTGAGTCTGTGCAGCCTCATGAAAAGTCTCTTGTGCAATTTTCACCAAGCTCTCCCTGGAGAAAAAAAACCCATCCTTTCAGCAGAGAGTGGACAAAGTGCAGTAGTTGTTCAGCTATCAGAGGAAGCACAGAATAAAGAATGACCCAGAGAGAAGCCATGGATGGAATTACAAAACTGGAACTAGGAGGAAGAGAAAGAGCAGAAAGCAAAGGTACAGGGCTCTAATTCCTGGAGACCAAAGCAATCAACTGCAGCAGCCTGAGACAGTGTCTCATCTCAGCTGTTAGCTGCAACACCCCAGAGACAGTTACACCTCTTCCCCAGTAGCACAGTTGGCACGATAAAACATACCTGTGCGTGAGCACTCTGAAACAAGGGACAGAGCAGTGCAAATGCAACTCCCTTTGTGGTCTAAGCTGTAGACCACAGCATGAGGTGAGAAACTGGTAACAACACACTCCTAAGCTTAGCAGTGTCTCCAGTCCCCTGAACAAGCTTCTGTTGGGAGTCTGCAGACAAGAACACATCTGCAGAAAGACTGACTGAGAAGGGAATCTTGAAGTAAAAACCTGCCTTGGAATGGGGCTCAGAAACTTGAGCCAAGAGCTCTTTCTCCAGTAAAGCAGAACTGGCTTGAAAGAAAAATACTGCTAACACACAGAGTGCTGGAAGAACAGTCATGGAGCTGCCTAACAGCAGTCACTGCCACTGCCTTTCATATGGCTGGTAAGAGTCAAGGGTCTGAAAAGGACTTCAACTTCTGCACTGTTACACATGCCCTCTCCTCTTGCCCGAGTATTTGAGCATCTCATAGTCTCCCAGAGCATTTAATCTCACATCAGCCTTGAAGGTCTATTACTTGCACCTTACAGGTGAAGATCCAGAGTAACGTGCAGGAAAAAAGCCTTGCCTGAGGTCAAGCATGGAATCCTGCAGAGCAGGAACCCCAGATCTTCCAAGCACCCAGCCAGTGCCTTACTGAGTATGACCACAGGAACTTGAATTTTAAAGCGCAGAATGAGACTCACACAACCACACAGCCTGAGAGAGGTAAGAATGTCCTTTGTCTCAAAGTAAATAAGAGTTTTCTAAAGTACATTTTGGCTCAGCCTCCATCCCCAAAATTAGTATCCAGAGCTTCAGTGAAAGCACATCCTCGAGGACCCCATGGTTTCCAAATACTTGCTCATGCTGCTGAGCACAGCCATGGCTTTTCCCATCAGTTACTGAAGTATTCTGAATGGGCAAAGAGACCACACTGTCTACTAGCCATTGACCTTCTTGTGCCACGTGGGGTGGGTGAAGAGGAACTTCTGCTGCTGAGATGACTCACAACCTCTGTGACATTTCAGATCCTGCTCCCCTGCCACATAGCAAGCAGGTTATGGGTCAGACAGAGAAGGGTTTCTTGGGAAGCCCCTTTTTCACTGTCCCCCCAACACACTGTGCCCATCCACAGAGAAATCCAGGGCCTGTGCATCCAACTTCACCAAACCACTGGCTGCAGGATGCTTCCAAAACTTTTCACATTTAAGTCAAATATTTGCTGAGAAACCAGGTCAGCAGGCAGGCCAAGACAAACCTCAGTTATTATGGCAATGAGAGTCTGATGAGGAAAGCTCTTATGCCACGGTGTTCAGAACTTAGGGATGCAATCTGGGAGCTAAAGGGAGACACACAAAGTGAATGCTGTGCACACCAACAGTGCTTCTGGTAAAGTCAGCGTGCATCTGGATTCTGGGGTGCACAGGCTGTGGCCGAGATCCTCAGTGTCACTGCTGGTAAAAGACTGAAATTTCAGGTTTATGATTGATTCATTACCACAGTGATTGTTGAACTTCAAGCACAGCTCTCTTCTGTAGATTTTCTGAAGGACCAGAGTGCACATCTGTTGACATTTCAGGCCTGTTCTCTGCCCTGGGTTAAGAATATCACAACTTTCCCAAGAGATACTTGTGCCTAAAGGACTCTCAGATGCAGCCATCGGTGGCCTCAAAGCTACAGCACTTATCAGATGCTTCAGACAACTCCCTTCTGGGAGTCAGGGCTGCCCTGTGCCAAGGGTAAGAAGTCAGTCAGAACTCTAAGTTTTTACCTCTGTCTTTTCCAACAGCTGAAACCCTTCTCCAGGCTTTATCAGGCAGGCTGAGCCCCTGAACGGGCTGCTTTTACACAACTGCCTGCGACCAGAGTCCTGATGAATTTTAGAGGTTCTCAAATGCAGATATTTGGTTTGGACTACAGGCAAGAACTGTCATCCTGACTATATTTGGACAGAAAAACATTCCTGGCTTTGGTTTCTGCACAGTGTCTAAGAGCAACGGAACACATTACGCTTGAAGGAATCCATATGGTGTGATGGGGAATAGGAAAGGGAGACGGGGTACAGAACTGGCTTTGCTTTGTCTTCATGCTGTTAGCAGCAGTGACCAGGACCTGGACACCACTTTGTAGGGAGCTGGGACTTCCTAAGCCATCAGGGAAGTATATCCTGAGACCTCTGCATGCAATAAATATAATGAAAAAGCAGGCTCTAAGCAGCTGTCAGAAGGGAATGAACGTGGCATAAAACCTACAAAGACCAACTAGAGACTACGGAGAACATAAAGAACTGGATCATTTGCACAACACAACACTTTTCCTGTTAAATCATCCTAGTCTTTCTTGGCTCTTTAAAATCAATTACTGAACTGTTTATAAAGTGGGGCTGCTGTAAAACACACAACATATGGCTGTGTTCCCAAGGGCAAGTTTCAGCTCAAAAACAAATACTTGCTCACTTGCATGGATTATTCTTGGCATTTCTCTCCTCCCCTTTATTCAGCATTGTTAATGTTACATGCTCCTTTCACCACTATTTCTAAATGTTCTCTCTGCTACATTTGCCACATTTAAGAGGAACATCAGCCCTGGTGCAGCAGGCCAGGAAGCACACTGGTACTGCTGCATTGGAGTCCCCAGAAGGACACAAGAACAACCTGTTACAACATATCTACACTTACACTAAGAGGTGCTACACAGAGCACAGCCATTAGGGCTAGAACTGCAGCTGACCATCCAAAACAAAGCCTCCCCTCTTATGAAACCTCTTATTTATTCATGGATTAACATATTATTCAGCATTGGAATAAATTACTCCCATTAGCTTCCCCTGTCGTGAACTGGGAGTTCTACGTGGTGGTGGAGAAGACAAGGGAAGGAGGACCTGACATCTGATCCTATCTGATGGCTCAAGTCCTGAGCATCAGTGTTTCATCTCCAGGGCATCAGGCCAATTCCAGGCCACAGGCAGGGGAGGAGGAGTACACACAGCTGAATGTGATTTACCACTTCTTGGCTCCTTGGTGGCCCATGTGAAAAGAATTAGCAAATCCTCATATATCTCTTATTTTAAAAAGCACTTAGATGTTTATCCCTTCACCTCACAACTTGGGGAGAAAAAAAACCAACCCAACATTCTTGCATGGCTCCTGTGGGAATGGCAGTTCAAACTTGTACTTTTGTCAATGGCTCATGCACTAAAAAGGATTTTATCTGTGGTAGCAGGGAGCAACACTCCCCAGGGAGGAGGGGAACAGTCCCCAAGCATTCTCCCACTTCTAATTCATGCAGCCCCTTGTGATCAGCATCTGCTGATGTTCCTAGAAAAACCCATGCTTTGCTGAATAGCAAATGAGCTGAAAACAAGGGTTTGCTCCAGCTGGCAGAGAAAATGGAATATTTTGCTTAACTGTCAATTTGGAGCTGCAGCTCACAGAAGTGCCTGTACTGGTCTGACCTCCTGTTACCAAACAGACGTGGTCCTGACCCCAGGCAGCAGCTCAGCAGCCCAGGTGTGGCCATGGAACAATCTGTGTCAGGAATTAAATGAGATTATTTTCTCAATACACAGGTAATAAAGCATGTCCATAAGAGAGTAAGAACTGCTTCCCTGGGTGGGGACGGTTTTGTCATTGCTTTTTAGTAGGTTATGTTAGTAATCTGTAATCTATTTGTGGATGGACCAATCCTCCTGAAATCCTGGGAGCAGCATGGACCAGTGGGAATGCAACCGAAGGAGAGATGGGTCCTTTTCTGTCTCTGTCTTTTGACAAGCAATTATCCTCAGTCTCATGCTGTCTGTAAGATGTAAAGTTTTGGCCACACTTTCAAGTATGAGATCAGCTGACATCTTATATTTAGAGTTTTACACCAGAAAAAGCTCATCTTTCCCTTTCAAGCTCATGGCTGTACATCACTGCAAGGTACAAGGCTGCATTTCAGGAGACAGAAGCCCCAGTGAAAACAAGAAGCTTCCCTGCTCATTTGCAGAAGACCTGTCCATCTCATTTGTGTGAGACCAACTGCTAATAAACATCACACACAGAGTTACTCACCAAGCACACTGATTAATACAAAATTTGTTTTCTTCCCTTTGCACTCACTGGCCCAAGTCACTCCCTGACCCCAGCCCTCTGTGTAAGCAGCTTATCAAGACAGAGC
Source organism: Urocolius indicus (assembly GCA_013401255.1). Lineage (NCBI taxonomy): Eukaryota > Metazoa > Chordata > Aves > Coliiformes > Coliidae > Urocolius > Urocolius indicus. The sequence continues at coordinate 82,908 of WBNH01003088.1, read as the reverse complement.
AAACAGCAGAACCTTCTTCATTCTTCCAAAACCTCTGACTCCCATGGAGTTGAGCCTGTCATGGGTGGGCAGAGCTTGCCAAGAACATACCTGGCACATAAGGGTATCTGTTTGCCTTCTTTTATCTCGTGTTCCTGTGGCTCCACTGACCATCTTGTTTGCTGTGGTGCAGCAATTCTCTTCTTACTAGGAAAAGGAAAGGGTCGAAAATGGTCCTTAACTGCTCAGCTCTTGCTCCTCAAAAGCAATCTCATCAGGAAGAAAGTACACCCAACCTGAACACAATGGACAAACCCTTTCTGCAGGATTATGCTGTGCAAAATTCCATCTCTACCTTGGCCACACAATGAAAATGAGATCAGGACATCTTGAAGTGGAAGCTGCATTGTAAAACATTCACACATAAAACTGAAGGGAGCTTTTCTTTCCCTACAAAACCTCTTTTCATTAGCCAGGGAAAAAAAAACACAGACTTTTTTAAACTCTCCATTTTCTGCCCCAGCTGCAACCTGTGGAAGTTGAAAGCTGCTGCCTTCCTACACTTTTTTTTCCTTAGGAAGAATAATCACTTGGAAGCCTCTGTTCACTTAGTATCCAAGAACTTACTTAAAATATGAAGCAGATGCTCCCTGTTGCTTCTTCCTGAATAAACAGACCCCTTAGGCATAAGGGTAACACAACAGCCAGTGAAGAGTTTGCCATCACTGTACTCCCTTCCCCAGCTGCCACCACACTTGCACATTTAACACACATGGTGAAGCATCGATCACTTTCACCTTTAGGAAACTGCTTTTGGATTTGATACAGAGGCTCTTGAAAAAACTGAACTTCAAAAAACCTACTTACCACGGGGCTGGGGGAGTACACAGCCTGGAGAACTCCTGACTTGCACCAGATAGTGCTCAAAGCAGCTCCTACATTATAAAGACAGCTCAGTCTCGTACTTTTTGCAAACAGCCTTTGCAGTGTACTGCACCATTCCTGCCCTAACCTAATCCAGCAAACACTTGGGGGAAATGTCTGGTTTATTCCAAAGGAATTTACACTAACATGGACTTCTAGGAAAGAAATATATTTGCACCTCTGATTTTTACCCAAGCTGATTCTGAAACTCACCTTTATGTTATTTGAGTGCTAAATCTAAACCAACCAAATCATTTATGGGCTAAATCTGACCCATTTCCATAGTTAAAAAGAATCCACCGAAACTGAAAGAGCCCCAAGTGAATATTTTGACAAAGGTTATCTATAAGAGTTAAAGATTGTGACAAAAAGACATTCTCAGGACACCAAGGGATTGCAAAGAAGTAATAAACACTCCTGTAACCACCACGTATCCACAAAGTTAAAAGCTTCTTTAAAAGATTTGCCACCTCTTTTCTAATGAACCAAACCAGTAAAGGGACACAACAGCTTTGTCAGTTTTAAATATTGCTTGCAATATGCAACAGACAGTACACTGCTGTATAACTGTGTCATTAAACATACACACCACACACAGACATGTATGTACACACACACACAGGGCACACGACAGCCCTGCAGGCTGCCACTGCCATCAACAGTTACAAGATGACCTGAGGGGATGGTGATTTCTTCAGTCAGACAGTTGGAGAACACAATACAGCTGGATCCATGTTTCAGGGACTGTTTGTACATTCATTTTAATGCTCAGGAAAATATATAATTCATTTTATTAAGTTTTGCTGCAAAACAATGAAACAAAAATGAAATCCCTTTGTTTTCTCATGACTTAATTATTACTATTTATTTTCTTTACACTTTGATTGGAGTATTTAACACCTGCCTTTGGCATTATGGGTAGAAAGCTCAGGAGTCTCTGAACACATGGTTGTGCCAAAAAATATGGAATAAGAGTGTCACTTAGAGGTTAGAAATATTTGTTGTAATAACATATTTTCTCCAATCAGTGTTCACTACTTTATCTCTAAGGCACACACTCTGTCTTTAGGATCTCATTACATCCAGATTTGCCTCTGCAGCCCAAGTTCTTGTTGAGCCTGTAAGTACTAGTCCAGAGAGCATGCTGTCTTAGGACATGACCTCCCACCACAGACAGGCATCTGGGAGAACTGATGCCACAACCCATCTCCTCTGTATATCCATTGCCTGCCAAGGTAGAAGGTACATCCTCCCACGGCATCTCCTTCCAGAGCAATGCAAGGCTGCAAAACTGCCTTTGCAGGGCACTAGACATGATGCAGTCACTGGAGCTGGATGCTGTTGAAAACATCTGCACATGGAAGTCTATTTGCCTCTGGTCTCAAAGTCTCTTATGCCTTCAGTAGATGGGTCAGTGTTCTTTACTTCAGGTCTTTGAGGGACCAGCAGCACAGAGCGAGGGGGCTGCCTGCCCTCAAGCACTGCTCCTCAGCCTTAGGACACTGTGAGCAGAGGGGAATCCCTCCACCTCCACCCAAGTCACAGCAGTTACTTGCTTCCCCCCTCTTTCAGGATGGCTTTGCAGGAAGCCAAACACACCAGCCTGACTAGCACTTGTCATCTAAAATGCAAACAAAAAGGACGTAAAGGAGGGAGGTGGGAACAGGAAGGGAAGCAAGCACATCCTTAGACAAAGATGTGGATCCTCTCCCGGATAGCCTGCCTGCAGATGGGGCAGACAGTGAGGGCTGTGCTGCAGTCTGGGCAGGAGCCGTGGCCGCACTGGAAGACCAGTTTGATTTGGTCATCGATGCAGATGGGGCAGGTGATGCGCTCCTCCATCTGCCGGTAGCGGCTCTGCAGCTCTTCCATCAGCTTCCTCTGATCCGTGGCTTCAGAGCTTGGGCTGCACTCCACCTCAGTGCTGTCTGGAGGAGTGGAGAGCAGGAAGAGAGTTAGTCACTAGTGTGCTCTGCCTCGTGCAGCATCTCTTTAATTAGACTCTGCCCCTCACGAGTAGCAATTAGTTCAGACTGAACTCTCTTCACTGGGGGTTATCCAGGGATTCCTCACACAAAGCCTGAGGGGATGCCTTTCACAGGCTGGCCAGTGCTGCTCTCCTCTGTTCAGCTGCTCAGCTGGTTTGTGTGTGTCTGGTTTAGTTTGAGCTTGTTTGCTCGACACAAGACATTGTGATGTCCTGCCTGCTGCTGCTTTCAAGTAAAAACATCCAAATCTGGTTCTGATGCCTTGCCATACTTAGTCTGGGAATCCTTACAGGGCTATGAGAACCATGTTCTCTCAACCTCCTGTTGACGCTATTTTTGGGTTAAGTCTTTCAGGACACAGGATAAAACAAGAAGAAACCATTTGACATCACTTATGTTGACTTTTGCATACAATAAGCTACACAAATAAGAGTCATTTGATCAACTCTGAAATGAAAGAACCACAAATCCCGGCCAGCTGCCAGCTTAGGTACATAGACTCTTCCTGGTTTCACCTTGATACAGCTCACTGTTCATCTTCTGCTCCTCAATCTTTGATTGGGTAATTTACACTTTACTATAGATGTCCCTTTTCCCAGGGTTCTGGAATTACTTGCACTTCAGTGGTGCAAGAAGAGATTTCAGATCCATAAAGGTGAAGCAAACTCAGGGATGGGGAGCTTGCTAAAGGCAAACACTGAAGACATCACTGACAGGGAAGCCCTGCTGATATTTTCAGAGATCTTGATGCTCCTCCTCCAGAGCAGAACTTTGCATGCAAATATTTCATTTGGAATTCTCATCCTTATTTTGCTGCCAGCCTGTAGCAAAGACAAATGCTTCTGCCTGCTGTCAGGTAAACTTGCTATTTTTTTGCACTGTGAAGTTCCAAAGGGAATTTCTGTCCTTGCCAGCTGTGTATTTCCAAAGCCATGTGACAGATTCTTGGTTCCTCTCTATTTTTGTCCAGGCATCAAGTCATAAGACTATTGTCTGACTACAACAAAGGAGTCCACAATGCTAAGCCATGAGCAGCAGGACATGCAATTCATTTTCATTTGCACTTGCTCTAAGAGTGATCTCAGCTAGATCAACATCAGCTCTCACAAACACTACAGAAAAAGCTTCTGTGGACAACCTGCATTAATTCTAAGGCAAGTGCAAACCTGATTCTAGCTTGCTGACATGAATAACATTACTCATTCTGGATGCTGAGTAATGTCCACAGAAGATAATCTGTTTAAAACTGGGCTAAAAAGCTTTAGCAAAACAATCCAGTTCAACGATTCCTGAAGAGTTGGCTCTGCATAGGGACTGTAATTTCAGTCAAAGGAGAAGCAAGGCTTTCACAAGACATAATTTGTCCCTTCTCCTAAGTTTTCACTGTTAAATCCCCACCTGTGAAAATGGTCAGACACACTGAGAACATGATACTTACTTTCAATACCCAAAATAAACCAGGCCCGGGACAAGCTTCCTCAAATGTCCTGTCTGTGCAGCTTGAGCTTGGCCCATGACACCTGAGAGAATCTACCTCTCCCTCTCTGAAGGTGGCCCATGTAACAGTCCCCATATACACCAAAAAAACCCCAAACAAACCCCACTCCCTTCCCTGGGCCTGTCTCCCTGAAAATCATTGGTACTGCTCACACTGACGCTGTGCAGGACCTTTCCCATAGCACTTCACAGCAGGAACAGCAAACATACCTTGTTTCAGTTTTTTGGTTATTGTCACTTGACATTTGATGCACTTCTTCATTCTCCTGGAGCATTCTATCACAAATGACAGAAGACATTACAAATTAAGCCCACTGATGCAAGAACCAAGGGGAAGATGACAGAATCAAGAACACCAGCTTTGCACAACCTGAGCCCTCCCTGGATGATTAAGAGATTGCTTCTGCATGGAACTGAGGACATTGCCTTTTTTTTTCTGAGCTACATTCTGGCTCTTGGTTTAGTCTTTCCTGTGCTAGCAGCAAATACAACATCTTTCAGTCCTCAGTGCCCTGTGCTACTGGAACTGCTGCACTGTGGTTCAAAACAGCCCTTTGTTCTGAAGAAGAGGGCACAGCTCTGGCATAGTCCTTACCAAATTCTCTGTGGCCAGACTGCTGACATGTTTGAGCAGGCCACCACTGAAACAACTGAAATGCAAGCCAGTAACAAAAGCCAGGCAAGAGGGAAATCCTTCTTTGACAGATAAAGCATTGCCAGCTAGAACAGAAACATCTGGCTTTCCTTCTGAATTATTCAGGGCATCTATAAGCACAAGCAAAGCTCCCTGGGGTCCCACTCAGCAGGCAGTCAGAACACTGTGCTTTTCACAGATAGCTTTAGACATTTTATCTGATGGTGGTGCTGAAGTCATGCTGGGGTTGTTTCAGGACAAAACCAGCACAATAGCTTTGTGTTTAAACAGAGCTTGATTTATGACAGTTCATCTGGGAACTTGTGATGGGACAGAAAAGAATACTTTTATTTAAAGGAAAAAAAAAAACCCAGAATGGACTCACCTTCACATACAATACTGTGCTGGCAGGGGAAAAAATGGATGAGCAAGGCCAGCTCTGAGCAGACCAGGCACTCTGTGGGGACTGCCACACTGGAGACACTAAGGTTGGTCATTGTGTTGGGGGTAGTGTGCACACGGCGAAGGCTGCAGGTGATGGCTGAACTGTCTGAAGAAACCTGCTGTTCCCTGCAACCACAAACACATCATAACATTTGAGCCATGTACTCCAGCTCCTCCTTCAGCAACCAGGTAACAGTGTTAACACTCCATATGGACACAGAGCAGCAGATGCTCAGGTAGCATAAAGCTGTGAACCTTCACTGCTCTAGTGGGACAAACTTGGCCTCTGGTAGCCAGAATTCTGACTGAATCTATCTAAAAAGAAAGGGAAAGAGCAGGATGTCTAATAGTTATGCAAGTTGAAACTGTTCTTTGGGAGGGAAATAGTAAGGTGTTGAGAGCACTGAGAGCTATTCTATAACACAAGCTTGGATTCAGACTTCTGTCATGGCATTATGAGCCCTGAAGCCCTCAGCATCCAGTCCAATGAAAGTAAAACAGAACCCAGTATTACTCTGCAAGAGAGAAGTTGCTCTTGGCTTCAGTGGCCAGTCTTGCCAAGACTGCCTCAGGGCTCTCTACAGAGGACAAGTCTGCACTGAGCAGTATTAATGTGCTTTTCTCAATGGTTCCAAATGGCAGTATTCACCCTCTAATAACCCCTTCAGAAACACAAGGTTAGCAGCCAGCTCCAGGTGAAACAGGAGGTGCTCAGACTGACAGTCAAAGTGTTTCAGAGATCCTTCATCCCTCCTGGGAACCACAGCTGCATGCAGTGAGACCACAGTGCTGTGGGAGCACTCTGCACTGGGCAAAGAAGTATCCTGTAGGTAGTTCCCAGAGGACATGGTTTACCTGAATTTCTGTGAGAAGTCTTTGACAATCTGGACAATCCTGCCATCCGTAATGAGATCTAAAGGAGACTTTCCCCGATGGTTTGCATAATTAATATCTGCTCCTTCTTGTGCTAAGTAACATGCAATTGCAGTTCCAACATTCAGCTCTACATTTCCAAGAAAGCCAGAAGCCTGTAGCTAAAAGATGTTGAGAAACACTTTGTGTTAATAAACAGTTTGTTTTGTAGCTTTGATCTGTATCCAATTCTAAACAAAATCTTCATCCTTGCACTTAAAATGGTGAAGTGTCATTCAGCATTCTTTTTGAAAATGAAAAAAGATGCTTCAGCATACAAACAGCAGGTTCAAATCTCACTTCCCTGGAATAAGAGTGCATAAAACTGGTCCTAACTGGTGCTAATCGTTACTCATCATAATAAGAGGCATTCACTGCTTTAGGTGGTGAAAACGATGTACACTGATGACACCACAGAACATACCAACTGAAGAACAGCTGATGTATGGAGCCCTAAGTGAGACCTATTTAAAAAGCCACTTATTTGTGTATATTATCCAAACTAGTTTGAATTCAACGTTTTCCACTGACTTAAGAGACCAGGACATGCAGATCAGGGCAAGTAAAATAAGATGTGAAAGTGTCTGCAGAACACTGTAAACAGCATTGGGAATGACATGCATAGATCCTTCATGTTACTTCAAGACTTTCTGTGTCCAGGACTAGCTATTGGCCGTCCTCAGCACAAGCTAAGGCCCAACAACCAACAAAGCTGCTATGCAGACTTTTCAGCTCAGGTTTTGTAAAGACATAGCCTTTATTTTTCAGTCTGATACGTCTCACCTCTCACATTCTGCTCTACATCTACAGATAACTAGGGTGTTTGTGGTTAGCTATCCTCATATTTTCCATGCCATCAGATAGAAATGAATTGCTGTGGTTCTAGGGCATGAATTAAACCCAAGACTCTTGGCTCTGCAACTGGACTCATGACCTTTCCCATGTCAGGAAAGAAGAACACAATGCTAATAAAAATATCCATGGAGACAGTATGAATTGTTGTCTGACTATGTGAAGTTTTGTGCTATAAATTCATGCACCTCCTCAGAGGCCTCAGAGGATCTATTCTTGCTTTCTTCCAAGCAAGAAGCCTCATTTTCACGCTCCTCTTCTGGACTGGCTTACACAATTTCCCTGCCTTCTTTTGGTCCCTTAGATCCCACTGTCTGCTGCTATTCTACTATCAAGCATTTTCCTGCCATTGGTGCTGGAACTTCTCTGCCTTCCAGCTCACCTTGGAAAGAAGGGACAATGCCATCTCCCCTTCACGCTTCTCCATCATGATGGACATGAGCTGTTGGCGTTCCAAAGCAATGTGCATGGCTGTGTCTCCATCCTCATCTTCAGCATTGACATCACTGCCCTCACTGACCAGGAGCTGCACCATGCCCACGTGGCCCTGGATGACTGCCAGGTGCAGTGCTGTCTGGTTCCGGTTGTTCTTGAGGTTGACATCGCAGCGACCCTTGAATAGAAGAATCACACCAGAGTTATTGCTGCTGAGTCTGGATGAAGGTGAGTGTTGTGGTGCTTCTAGAGACCCCAAGTCCATCCTCATCCCAGAACCCCAGAATGGGGGGGGCTGGAAAGTCCCTCCAGAGTTCACCCAGTCCAACTCCCTGCTAAAGCAGGTTCCCCTCAATCTAGAGGCACAGGAACGTGTCCAGGTGGGTTTGGAAACCTCCCAAGAAGGAGATTTCACACCCCCTCTGAGCAGTCTGGGCCAGGGCTCCCTCACTCTCACAGCACAGAAGTATGTCCTCATGTTGAAGAGGAAAGTCCTGTGTTGAAGCCTGTGTCTGGTACCTCTTGTCAGGACAACAATACAGAGATGCCCAAGAGAGCTACAGGATCCAGCCCTCTGTAACTTAGCCACACAGACCACACACCTCAAATATCAAAACAGGGAGAATCAGAAGCCAAGTGCCCAACCAACACACAGATGATATTTTCCTGGTGGTGATTAGGATATGACAACTTATCACTGATACAAACAAATCCTGGAACTACTCCAAGCAAATAGCCATGTGGTAGCTGCTCTAAAGCAATATTGATTCCTTGCTGTCTGTTGTGCTTTGATTTCCTCTCTCCAAAGCAAAGAGGAGAAAAACCCATTCAAATCCAGATCATTCTGCCCCTCTGCCAAAGCTGCAGGGGAAGGAAGCAGCAAGGGTTAGAGACAGAGAGTGTTTAAAGATATGAAAACTGAGCCTATGAGTCTGTACCTAGGAGTTACAGGTTCTGAATACAGATCTACATCCTCCTTGATGAGCAGGTTACCAGCTATTCTGGAGTCTTTCCCCTTCATAAACATCACTTCATTGAGCGTTTTCCAGTTCTCGTTGCAACTTACTTTGTTCCAGCCTGCAAAATACCCTTCTCCTCTACTGCCAGTGCCAAAGGAAATACCCTGAGGAATGCCAGCCCCTGTACTGCAAAGTGGGGCAATCAATGCCAGCTCTTCAAAGAGACAGGGACATTCTGGTGAGTCCCAGCGTTAACTCAATAGTGCTTAGGAAACGTTGGGGTTTGGGAGCAAGATAAATGGGAGTTTCTGGTGGTGGTGGCTTTTGTTTTGCTTCTTACCTCTTTGATGAGAATTTCTGCAACTTCTTTGTGATTATTGAGAGCAGCAAGATGCAGAGCAGTGAAGCCATCTTCCTTTTTGGAGTCAACAAGCTGGCGAGCTCTTGCTAGAATCTTCTTTATGGCTCTAGAATGTTGGAGGTTAACAGAGATGGAAGAGTTACTTTATCAGGAAGAACAAAAACACAGAAGGCACAGGCCTGCCTCTTCTGCTCAGGAGATACACATTTTAATAGGCAGCACCATGAGCTGGCACCTGTGATGCAAGGCACTCTGTCTCAGATGGAATTACAAGAATAAAACAAAACCCCTCCGTTATCATTTAATAAAGTAGGGTAAACTCACACTGCTATCAAAATAACGAGCAGATTTATGTTTGGAAGAATTCTCAGATAATCTTTTTGAGTACAATTTACTACAGACCTTGTCTGTCCTTCCATGTATGAATTGAAACATTGAAAGAGACTATTCAGAAGCAGGCAGATCTCTTAGCCAAGCTAGGGAAGTGTGAGAAAAATGGGATAGGGAAAGTGGGCAGCAGTTTCCTGTGAATGCACAGAGGAGAGAAGGAGGGCAACAGCTATACCTATCCATATCTAAACCAAAGAGACAATAACCAACCATTTCCCCCCTACCTATCTAGAACTACATCTGCCACCTTCTTACTGTTACAACAGCAAGCCCAAGGTAACATCTGTAAAAGTAGTAAAAATGAAAAGACATCACTTACAGTTTGTTGCCTTTTAGAGCAGAATAGTGCAGCAGGTTGAAGCCTTGGCAGTTCTGGATAGTGAAATCTATGTTGGGTACTTCAGTGAGAATCTCAATGACATCTTTGTAATCTGCAGTGATAGCATAATGCAGAGGGGTGTCTCCCTGGGAATCCTATCAAGGATACCAAAGCAGAATAGGGGTTACCTACCCCAGTGTCAAATGAAACAGCTCTCCCTGAGGGACACTTTGAGACACAGAGATAAACAGTGTCACCACAACTACAGGCCAAACATCCAAACACTGCTGGCACTCACAGCAGTTTCGTAGCCTTTGGGAAATCACTTCCCCAGGGCTTGAAACCAGTTGCTGAGTAGGTAGGTGCTAACATTCCTAACCAGCTTAGAGAGACTAATCGTGGTGGTTTAGCCCTAACTGAACAATAACCAAGCCACTCAGTTACTCACTACTCCCTAACTCATCAGGATGGGGAGGAGAATCAAGAGAGAGTTCTAGAACTTTCTGGGTTGAGATAAGGACAGTTTAATAGAACAGCACAAAGAGCAGACAGTTACAACGACGGCCCAAGGACAAAGGAAAACGAGCAATGCCTAGTGTAACTGCTCCCTGTGCTCAGCCCGGCAGCACCCGCAGCTCCTGCACTGGCCGCAGCTCTGTGCCCGGCTGTGCCCTGAGATCCCGAGAGCGTGAGGGCACACGGGATGGAACGGCCTGGCCGTGCACCCTAGCGGCAGCTGGGGAGAGTGAACTCTATCCGGGCCAAACCCAGGACACTGACTCAGCACAGTCCGATCCCACCATCATGGAAGCATGCTCTAAAATTAAACAGGCTGGGTCCAATTCACCATCAATACCCTTCAAGTTCCTAAATGCTAGTCTTGAGTATCTCACTACTTCTTATTGCTGGGAAGAGGAGTGTTTCAACCAAACACACGAGCAGCAGGTCAGCTCTCACTGGAAGTCTGAGTCCAGCACCAGAGTGTTCCTGAATTGAGCTAAGCAGACTAACAATGATGAAGGGGCAGACCTATATCTGGAAAGTCAGAGTACTGAAGCTGGAGGAATACTTCCTCTGTGCAGTGCACAATCGTGCATTCTAAGAGAATGGCCTTCAACTTCTACAGAGCAACAAGACATAAAGAAGCACCTCCCTGCCTCAAAACAACAACAACAACAAAAAGACAAGCATCACCACACTCCCCAAATCCCACAGAACCCAAAACTTACTGGGAGGTTGACATCACAGTTGAGCTCACAGAGGGTCTGCACCACCTCTGTGAATCCTTGGCTGACAGCCACATACAACGCTGTGCACTTTGCATTGTTCAACAGGTCTGCACTGGCTCCTTTACTAATAAGCACATGGGCAACCTCAGCTTGGTTTCTGATTTAAAAGCAAGGAGGAAGACACATTAGATTCAATCCTTTGCAGACAGGAAATTCTTCCTCTTTGCAAGGCAGCATAACTTCTTGGGTTTATTATCCTCTTGACCATATCCCACTTTGTCTTATTATTAGGAAAAAACAAGCACACAACAAAACCTTCCTATTCTGCACTCTAGAATTTGCTCTCTTTTAGCTTTAAATCAACAGGAATCTCCCTCTCAGTGATGAATTCTTCCCTGGTAACTGACAACACAAATCTTTTATCTTGCTCTGGAAAACATATGCACTTACAGAAACGATCAACCAAACCACCCCCACATCCTGCTGAACAAAAATCTAATTACCAAAACCTCCTTAGCACTTGTTCTGATTTCCCCTAGAATTTCTAGCATGGAAACTGTCCTAGTTGTGATGGTTGAGCCTGCGGCCCTGCAGCTCAAAGGCCAATTTCTAACAGAAGGTAAAATCAGAGAAAAGTCTCCATCAGCCACACACATTTCATGCTTCCATTCCCACACCCTTCTCATGCCCATTCATATCTAAAAATGTCTTTTTGCAGCTCTTTAGTCTTGTACCAATGACAGTAAGAAGAAAGGTATCCTACCCAAAAGCTGCATAGTGCAGTGCTGTATCCCCTTCTTCATCCCTTAGGTTGACAGAGGCATGTGCCTGCAGCAAAATCTTCACAACATCCAGATGCCCCTGGTAAGAGGCAATCTGCAGGGCAGTTCTACCCTGGTTCTTTGCATCAACCTACAGGAAGGACAGAGACACAGCAAAGAGCTTGGTTAGGAGGGACCCTGCCTTGTGTTGAGGCTTAGTTCTGGTCTACAATAGGCCTAGCAGGACGGAAGCCACTAGCTGCAGAACAGCTGCAGGTTCAGAAATGCTGAGCAGAATCCACGCCCTGTGGGCTCTGCTTTGTGTACATAAACTACAAGGCTGACCTTGTCCCAGAATGTTTCTGAAGTGGAAGGGGACAGCACATTTAGTCAAGAAGGGAGGAGTGAACAGAGCTGGAAGCCAGGGCTCTAATTGCAGCTCCAATGCCAAATCTCTCTATGCCTGCAAGCATAGTACTTCTTGACATCTCTGCCAACAATTCCTTTCCCAATAGGAATATGTGTGAGATCAAATTAGCTTTGCATAAAGCTTTGAAGATGCCAAGTCTCCACTGTTCTATGTTACTCCAGGTACTTTAATGGGCACAAAGGCTGGAGGGTATATCACAATGTTGAAGTGTTGCAATTTTGAGAATTAAATGGACTGAAGAACAAAGGGAGGCTGTATGAAAGGCAAGGGAAATAAAAAAAGAAAGAAGCTACTGAAATCAGCAGGAGGCTGAGATGAGGGAGCTAGCAAAACCTCAGCAGATTGGCAAGGAGAAAAAGGGTTTGTTTTTTTTCCCCTGCAGCTGGTTCTATGCAGCAGTCAGGAGAGAGGACAGACAAGACTTCCCTTGACTCACTCAAAATGATGGCAACTCATTTAGGCAGGGAGTCATTAGAGGCCACTGTGTTATTCTTCCATTTACACAAGAGAATTTCCAGCTTTGGAAATGTGCTGTAAGGCTTAACTGTAGTTCAGATTTAATGCCCCAAACTGGAACTGTAAAACATGCACATTTAACATTCAAATTTAATCCTGAACTACAGAAAAATAATTTTCCAGCTGCTAGGAGCTAATACTAGGCCTGAAAACTCTATCCCTTTTCTCTCATACTTTTCCCACTTGACTAGAAAAATGTTATGACAGTATTTTATATAAAAGCAACAAAAAGCAACCAGTCAGATGTCTTCAAAACTTGCCTTATCTGGGTACTTTTGAAGGACCTCCCGAACTTTATCTGCATTGTTGAGTGCTGCACAAATGACCAGGCAGCCTGCATGCTCTGACTCTGTCTTCTGAGACAGCAGCTTCTCCAATACAGTAATCAAAGTACCTGGTAGGAATGAGAAACAGCCATAGGTTATGAGGGTCAAAGAGCACGTGCACACACTTGGCAGAGTACAGCTGTCTGACCACAACATGGGCCTGCTGTAACCCTAATGCTCAGCTCACACAAAGAGCTTGACAAATTTGTGGCTTACACAGAACTTTTGCTTTACAAATCTGATGTTTTGTGAACTCAAAAGGCATGAGACCATGCTACAGAAGACCAACACAGAAAAATCACTACTAAAAGGCAAATAATCTGAAGAGGAATGCATGGTTTTGGCAAAGATGATGTAGGGAAGAAATACAAGTCCTTTCAGATGGGCCCCTCTAATTACTGACTTTTCAGTGCTTGAGAGGACAGAGGTGTTACACTTCTCCAGAGAGAGCAAAGTTAAAAATGCATGGGCTCATAGGCAAGTTGTCCCTAAGTCTAACTTGTGCAAACAGTTTAAGATCCATCTATATAGTAAAATAAAACTCCCCAGCAGGTCTATCCTCTCTCCCACATGATCCTGACATCTAAAGGAAAAAAAAGGTATGGTAAGGCTACAAAAAGTTTTATAAGCAGATGTACAAAAGAGACAAAATCCCCTCTGCACAACATGTGATCCCAAATTCAGTTTCAGGGTGGATTTGACAACACTTTCACACAAGGACCTGGGAATATTTCACAAGCATTCAAGAATTAGTTTCCTCCTACAGGAAATGCAGCAGGATGGAACAGGAAATTGAGACAGATCAAGGCAGAAGCAAATACTGAACCCAGGGCAGTGCTATGGTTAGCCCTAAATTCTGTATTCGACTGTTAAGGGTAGCTTTGCTTCTCAGTAAGGCACAGTTCAGCTTTGGAGCTCTGTTCAGGACAGAACAGGCATCTGAGTTTAACACTGTCCAAATGTTGTTGCTGCTGTTACACCAGAACAACTGTTTCACAGTCCCTGACAGATCAGACATCTTTGTTCTCACTAGCTCACTTTTTGATTCCTTTGCATTCTCCGTTGTCATGAGGTTTGCTTCCTCATCTCTCTGATAGGCTGTCAGGCAAGCTGGGTTAAAGGTCCAGGACTGCCCTCCAACCGACACTCGCAAATCTCCATCCCCATAGACTTTGATCACTTTGCCGATGTGCCCTAAGGTCTGCAATGGAAACAGAGACGTTATTTTTAAGAGGGAAGATGCAGAATGCTTTGCATCTCAGAACCAATGCAATGCTTCTAAGAGTGGTGTGGCAGGTGGCACTTCTGCTGTGTGAAAAGAAGCACTGAACAGCGACACACTTGCAGACAGCTCCCACTCCAAGGACACCGGAGGGTTCTCAGCAGTTTCTCTATTACTGGTTTTACATGAGAAGGGTTTCCCAGACACATTACAAATGTCTAAACAGGAAGGTGGTGAAACAACAAAACATGGTCCGAAGAACCCTAAGAGAACTAATAAAATTGGGACTAGGATAGGCTTTCTCTGTGCATTTAATTGCTCCTGGAGGACGCCTGCAATCTGCTTTTTAGCCATACTGGTCTGATCAGGCTGTTTTGCTACTTGGACACTTTCCTGCCTCATTGCAGAGAATTAGGGAGGGTGTAGGAGGACTTTTTAACTTTGATTAGAGAAACCTCTTATCTGACTTACTGGTAGCCAAATCCTTTGTGAGATTTCCCATTTACCTGCTTTGCTTTTGCTGCTGCAATAGAATTGTATTACCACTGTGCCAATAGCACTAGGCAACATTTATTTTGCAAGGCCTCAGCAGTTTCAGAAAGGTCTGTGCACTCACTGACCAGCAGCAACACTGGAGAGCGATGCAAGGCCAGTCACTATTACTAATGGCTTGTGAAAACTCAGGAAGTTACTGGACTGTCCTGGAACTGGCGCGCACTCACAGGTGCCATTTCATCTGTCCACTCCCCATGACCAGGTTGGAATCGCTTCACTGTTTCCATATCATCTATCACCCGGACAACATCACCAACCCAAAAGGTGTTGAGCTACAAGAAAAAGAAAGTCATAAGCTTTTGGGGGATGAAGCCAGGATAAAAAAAAAACAAAACAAAAGCCATCAGTCTCTCCACCCCCACCCTCCAAACCCCAAGGAAACACGGAGCCCACTGACTCAAAAGCAAGGCATTACAAAACAAACTACCAAGAAATCTGTAACCACTGCACTGCAAAACAAACACAGTCCAAGGGCTGAGGTATTTCTGGTTTAGGCCAAAGTGCACATTTAGGTGAGGAATTAATTTGGGAGAGATAATTTTCCTTATTTTCTTTCTTCTTCAAATCATTTATAATTAATAGCAGCATAAGCTACACATGGAACTTTCCTTGGTCCATCTCCTGACTATACCTGGCTCTGCACTGGAGATTTTAATTCACTTTAATAAGGACGTTAAATCTGTTTGCTATTTAAAACAGAAAAGAAACCAGTTTATCTGCACTGGTAGTTTGCCAGATGCTCCCTCAGCTCACTGAGCTAAGAAGGGAGCAGTGTCAAAACACACTTTTCAAAGCAAACGAATTCTGCACAAAAGAGCCTGACACTGCATTTTCCACTGGTGTTGGAGTTTTTAGCACTGTGACCTTTTTCAGGTCTTTCAGAATTTTTTAGTCTTCCAGAAGCTCCTTCTACACTATTTACCCCAGTTCTAACCATCCACATTTCAAGTCCTCAAACCTCTGAGGAAGGCCAGAGCTACAAGCTTTAGAAATGCAGACACAAAATGAGAAGAGCTGGGTTAGTGACTCAGGTCATTCAGAAGAATCAGAGAGAAGCAAGACAAAGAAGGATGCAGAAAGGAGAGTAACGTGAAGACACAAGAACAAGGAAGAAAACAAAGTCAAATGGAAATGATATGGAAGAAGGTTCATCACAAATGAAAGGTAGCTGCAGAAGGATACTGTACGTCTACTGTTACCCCTTTTATCAAAGAAGCTGAAATTCAGAACTTACAACATTTGAAATGCAAAGGTTCATAAAACTGGACCGTCTAGCAGCCCAGCTCCCACTGTCTGCAGCCATCCACTTTAGCTCTGAGGGCTTGCAGAAAATTCTGCCTACAACTATTGCTTTTGGAACAGCAATGTCTGTCTTTGGCACTTGCTTGAGACACACTGTGTCCAAACACAGCAGGCTAGATTGATAGCTATTCCCTGCAGCATTTCTGTTTGTGGCCAAGCCCACCTATCAGTACCTACCTTAGTCAGAGCTCCAGGATGGAAAGTCCAGCGGGTTTCACTGTTGAACTGGACCCTCACGTCCCCTCTGTCCGTGATTCTGTGTACAGTCCCTGTCTGGCCAATGAACTTTTGACAGGGGAAAAAAAAAAGTAAGGGAAACCCCCTGAATAAATCACATTGCTTAACAGTGGGGAAAGCAAGCATCAAAGACATAGATGGCTAATCTACCCACCATTTCCAGTTCACAGACTAACAGTGCTCCCAAACCTGCTTTAAATAAGATGCAGTCATTGCCTATCTGTAAAAGGAGGGAAAGGTTGCTTAAGAAGCTTCTCTAAAGTAGCAACCTACTGGGGAAGAAGGGCAACAGGAACACACAGTGTAAAAACCCTTGAAAATGCAGCACAAATCGTCCTCCTTACAAATGATTGAGATGGGCAGAGATTACAACATTGTTCTGCAGTATACCACCAGAAAGAGCTGCTCGAAGAAAAAGAGGGCACAGGAGACTACAGAAAATAAACTATAGCTGTAAAGTGCAGTACTCTATATCTGTTCTATATTCTGGCCTGTTGATTCCAGCCCTGAGCAGGTGATAGTCTTGAAGAGACAAAAAGTACCAATTTCTGAGAGGGCAGAAAGTAAGTGTTTGTCTGTTTAATATCCATCTCTGTTCCTGCATTCACCACATGAGGAATTCAGAAGTGTTTTAACAACCTTACAGCAGGCTATATTAGCTGCAGACCATCATTCAAAAACTATAGCTTTGAGGATAAAGGTCTTAGCTGGTATTAAAAACAAAAAAACTCATGGCTCCACTGACAGCCTTCTTAAAGTTCATGCCAGAAGACAGTAAGTCCCTGCCTGCCAGGCTAAAAAAAGCCACAGCTCATTTGAAACAAACAAACCAGCCATTAGTTTTTTTGCACTGGCTTCCACGATTTTTGACCCACATAGACTTTTAAAAATTAGCAGGGCTTCACAAGGCAACTCTCATACAACACAGATTTATTTGAGCCTAAACATAAATCTGAATCCAGTGTCCAATCACAGAAGAACTTGTATTTGTAATTCAGTCAACACAATATAAATGTAGAAGGTAACACCTTACACAAAGATGTTCTTCCTAGGCAGTCTCTGTTTGTATAGTATGAGACAGTGACTGACACATAACTGAGAGAAGAGGAGCAAGTAGAAGCATACCTCAGCCATTTTAGGATTCCAGCCACCATGGCCCTCCTGCATTTCCCTCAAGATGTCAATGTCCAGCAGGCATTTCACTTTGTCCCCATGCTGGAATGGGTGCCTGTCTGTGCTTTCTTTCCTCTGCAGTTCAGCTGGTTTTCCTAAGGAGAACACCAACACCCACATACATGCAGGATGCAATAATACATTTTGTGTCTCTTTTAGCTTGTAAATTAACACAGGCTTAAATGGGGCAGGATGGTATAAACCCCTTTTTCTATTGTGGAGTGTGCCCCACGTACTCTGTGGGGCAGCACCATGTAGAGATAAATCCTCTTGATCTCTCTAACTGGATTTTTATATGTGTTGAACATGAGGTAATTCTAATAAGATACAATTTTGTCTACCCCCACAGAGGAGAATGCCTTTGAATAATGCCTCTCATGTCATGTCAGATACCAGTAGCTGTTCTTAGCAACTCAGACACCCACAACTGTTTTTTAGCAGACACACCCACACAGTACTCAAAATAAGTTCTCGTCCATAAGCAGCTACATAGCTTGCTTTGTGAAGTGCTTTATGCTTCCAGCCCTCTGTGCACTAAGAGGTCATAACCCTGGAAATAAACTCCTCAATCAGTGCTTCCCTTCTCTCATGATTCTCTGAAGATTGTGTGTCTTCCAAGCAAAACAGCTTTAGTGTCACCAAATGGCAGTGTGAATCGGAATTTCTCAACAGGAGATTTGTCTCTACTCACCTAATTTGGGAAGATGATCTTTGTAGTAAAATCCACCTGTTGCCTCCACAGTACATTTCAGGTCCACTTTTCCCTTATGTCCAACTCTGTAGACATTAGTGGTACCATCAGACCACGTGACACTGGCCACACTGCGTCCAGTCTCTACATCCCAGCCACGAATATCAACCACACGACCAATTTTACCTTCACCACCTGACAGAAAAAGAGGAGAAAAAAAGTATCCATCCTGAATTTTTCACTGAGACCAATATACAGACACTCACATGACACTAGGATGTTTACCAAGATATCATTTAATGACATTTTTACCTTAACTAAGTAAAAAATAAGGGGAAAATTTGTAATTTCCCCATCTATTCACCACAGAGGAGTGGGAACAGAGGCAAAAGCCCATAGCTGGAATAGACAAAATTCTGACAGAGAGGTTGCCACCAGGAAGGATTTCTGTGGGGCCCTATCATAGGCCAGCTTTACATGTTGAACAGACACACACAGGTCTGCATCACTGATAGTATGCTGCTGCCTGAAGCAATGCCCTTCACTCCAGTGTTCTTATGCA
This sequence comes from Urocolius indicus, assembly GCA_013401255.1. Taxonomy (NCBI): domain Eukaryota; kingdom Metazoa; phylum Chordata; class Aves; order Coliiformes; family Coliidae; genus Urocolius; species Urocolius indicus. Next base: position 64,210 of record WBNH01003088.1, on the reverse strand, counting down.
TGAAAGAAGGAAATCGCACACATAAAAAATATTCAGCAGCTCATGCAACTTCCTCACAGCTTGTATGATTCATTCTCCTCTGCAGACAGCAGAAGAGATCTCAGTCACCTTTTTAATTGCGGAAATTAAACCATGAGACAGCTCAGTTTGACCAACCAGGAGAGAATCTGAAAGCCAGCCAGCCAGAATACAAACACGAAAAGCTGAGTCCTGTGTAGAGGCAGCCGTTCCTCCTGTGTACAGAAACACTGCCTAGCTAGGCAACAGAGCCATGGCACCACACTGTGGCAAGATAAAAACACAGCAGCTGTCATAAAATCCACCCAAACTTGGAAGCAGTGCCAAAAAAACTTAAATGTTTGTCAGTTGCAGCAGGGATTCAGATTGAACAGCAACAAAAAGTAATCTCCCCTCTCACCCTGTTCAGAAGCTTTTCTCTGAGCTTCCACTTCCATGGTGTTTGGACTCTGAGAAATGGTAGTAAGGAAAAATATGTATTCATTTCAAAGGTGTAAGTGACTGAAGAGCTGCTGAGGCACCCTGACCATGGTAGAGGAAAACTTTGGTCAGTTGGCAAGCTTTTAAGTCATTGTCAATTTCTGCAAATGCTTCAGGAATACTACAGAGACACAGGCAAATAAAAGCTAGATCATTCCATCAGGTTGCTCAACTAGTTGCTATTGCCCTTACCAGACACATAAGGAAAAACATCAATACACAAACTTACCAAGACTATGACAGAGGTCACAAGGTTATTTATTACCATTACTTACATGTTACCTCCTTAAACTGAAATCATTGATGTGCTAGTACTAAGAGAAAGCTAATTTCAAAAGGGCAAATGGCTGTGAACGAGGGCAGCTCCATCACAAGCAAGGCAAAAAGCATCAGTCATCAGGTGAGTGGCTGACCTTACATTTCTTGTCACTTGCCTTGCACATCTAACTGCTTTCAGGTCACAATCATTGTAAGCAACACAAGTCTCAGACATGTAAATGCTGACCTGATCTCAAAAGGATGGATAAGCTGTACTGAGTATAAGCTTCTTTTGCTCTCAGACCCTGCAAGTATCCATGCCCTCCACTGAACCCACAGAGCTGCAGTAAGTGGTGGCATCGACCCTGGAAACTTTTGGACTTACAACTTAATTATTAAGGGAAAAAGGAAGCTGTAAACTTTACAGTGGCTACAAGGCTCTAGAACAGACATAGACAGTAACACTGCTTCACACTGTCCTGTAGCACTACACAGAAATTGGTAGCAACAAATTAGACACAGCCATTATACCCCAAGAGCAGCTCTTGAAGAAGCTTTTTTGTTCCTTTACATTTTCAGCCTGAAGTTGCAATTCATACAGAAAGCAGAAACCATTCTCCAGCAACCACAGCAAACAGTTCTTCACTAATGCTCCATGTGAACCACTCCTTATAGATCTTTTCCCCTCACTGTTCTCTTAGAAGTGTCCAAATTAGGATATTCTGAAGAACTCCCAAGGAAAAAGGAGTACTATACACAGTCAGATAGAAAGCTTCCACTCACAGTGGGAAGAAGGTTTCAGGAAAAGATGAGGCTTTATTTTAACACAGTGTACATTTATAGTTCTATACAAGATCTTTCAGGGTGGTTCCCATGAGTTCTCACATCTATGCAACAGGAGCAGCAAAACTTCCCTCCTACAGCCTGAATGTGTACAGTTTCTATCACAGATATGGTTTTAAACAAAGAAAACACATAATATTTAATACCCTAAAGACAGCAACCTCTGTCATCTGAACAGCTGCCCTAGCAGCTACTGCCCAGCATTTGTGCTTCCAACTAGCAATTTGGAAAAAAATTAAAAAATAAAAAGAAGAATACACCAACGGTGTAAAACGGTGTTTTACAGGGCATGTCAAAAGCTGCTTACCATCCTGGTTACCCCACTCCCAGTCAGGGCCACGGACCACTTTAGCCCCCTGGAAAGTCCCTTTTAACGTGATGCGAGTCAAATTCTGTCGAGGACTCACTAGGACTCTGGGAAAACAAAACAAGAGAAAAAAATAATGTATCGTTACTAATCACACTATAAAACTCTGTTCCAACAGAGGTCTGTCACACTAGAAAACAGTGTACCACACTCAGATACAGAAAACGTGGCTTGAGTTCTGAAGAGCATGTAAGAAGTGAAAGAAAACAACAAAACAGCTGAACAAGGTTCTCTGATCCTGGAAGTTGGTCTCCCCCCACTGATGGCAGAAAGACAGCTAGTGAATGGGCTAAAGAAGACACATTGTCTTCCTACATTATCAAAAACAGTGACATCCATGGGGAGCTTTAAAAAAGTGCTGTGTTTCTCTCAGCTGCAGAAAGCAGATAATTGGGAGTTCAGGCTGCTCTATGAGCACGAGGAATAGGCACACTTCAGACCTACCTACACGCAGGCAGAAGGACTGTGGTGGGATCTCACGTTGTTAGACACATCTTGCTGACTCAGGAAGTTGCACGTTTATAAACACAAAGGTTCTAAACGATTACATTCACTCACTTGCACAGAGTATGCTTAAGATGTGAAGGAAAAAGGATCACCCTTCTTTCAGAACTTAAAAAAAAAAAGGGGGAATAACTCTCGTTTAATAAGCAGTCAGTAACTTGTCCAGAAAGTCTGACATCACTTCAGTGAGAGAGTGATACTGACTCTCAGTTGCCTTTGTATCCCACTGTTAAGTTTAAGGCAATGCTTACAGACATTACTAGGTTGTACACTGCATGGAAACATTAATGGCTCAGGCAATCTCCTAGCTCTAAGTCAGAAGAGTTCAGCACATCTCATAACCTAAGCTGCAGACTGCACAGCCTAGTTCACTTGCTGAAAAGCAGAGCAGATTAAAGCAGCAATGTTGTGGCTAGACTGCTCCCAGGATAACACAGCCCCATCTGCCCTGCAATCCATGTCACAGGCACACACCCATCCATCTTAAGAAAAAACAGAAAACAATACCTACGTGATAGTAAACAGAGGGTCTGACGTCCTGTTAAAGCAGCTTCCAATTCCCATAATGTCACAGCAGCTTCTCTGCTGGTTTTGTGTGTGCTGTTCCTAGTCTCTGTTCCCTAGCAGAAAGCTTTCTCATGAGGCACCAAGCCACCAACGTCCTTGCAGACCCGTTTGTGTTGCTTGCCCAGGGTACAATCCACTTTTCTAGGTGACTGCAAAGGTGCCACAATCCATACCTGTAATTCCACACGTCCTCCTGACAGACTATTAGCAACTCTCTGACCAGACAGAGCAAAACCAAGTTCAGCAGCTGTTCCACAGAGCAAGGGGAGGGGAAGCCTACAGGGGTAGGGCTGACCTCAGAATGCTGTACTTATTTTCCATCTAATACCTAGAGAGAGAAGGTGGAGACTCAGAAGGATAAAAAGGCTTATGCCTGAACTTACTGTTTACTTATCCATCAAAAGTCTAAATCTTTTGCCTTTCCTAACTCGTTAAAAGATCTCCCACCTGTGCTTTACAACCCAATGTGTTTAAAAAGAGGGAGAGATTATTTACACAGGTTCTTATAATTGCTGCATATTCGTTATCCAGATTGTAGCTTAATAGGAGGAAGACAAAGAGCATTTTTTGAATGGTTGAGATTTTTTACTGTTTTAAATACCATCGGGGCTGCCAGTTGTTATGAAAGAGGAGAAAACAAAAGAGAGCTAGGAAAAAGCTCAGCTGAAACACTGATAAGCGTTCATTTTATTGCACTGTGTCACACCCTACAGACTGGTTGCAAAAACCTGCCTGGATTTGTGTACATCAGAAACAGTTTAGCTATAACATGCTATTAGCACTATATTTTTAATGCTTTTGAATAATTTATCAAATATGTCTTAGGCAAACCCTGAGACAAAGTGATATAAACATGCTGCTGATTTCTGCAAACTCTACTGTCACAAGAGAAGGGTTTCCAATCAAAGATTCTCAGTGAGAGTACAATAAAACACCAAATTAATCTTAAGCAAGATGTTTAAGCCACCATTCATTATCCTCCTATCATAACTTCCTTTTGTACCATCACATAACAGGAGTCATTTCCCATCTCAGCAGCGCTCATACTAACCTGTCGCCTTCAGTGAAATCTGTAGCCACAGACCACAAAAACAAAGGTAAGCAGTTCAGAAAGCTGAGCTTCCTTAAAGAAAGAAGTGTAAGAAACTCCCCTCTCCCATTAACTACTGGAGGTAACCCACCATCACTGTCTTCTTTCACTGCCCTCAAAAATTCTGACCTTGTCTTGAACCACGCTGCTGACCAGCAACACTGAAGAATGATGAAAGAACCAGATGTCCCGAGTCAATACATCTTAGATTTTAATCTAACTCAACATGTTTTGCTCCAAATACTGGATAACAACCAACGTTATTAGTGTGTGGCAAAAATACCCTGGGGATAAATTTAATCACTGCATTACTGCCTTTAATAACAATTTGAATTATGACAGCCAAACTCTGCAGCCATTTCTGCCCTACAAATTCCAATGATATTAAATTACTACAGAGTCCAGAAAACACTCGGGAGCGTGCACTGTACAGAATGAAGCTATGTCTCTCTTCAGCATGCTGGGAACCACCCCCCTACGGATATTCTGCCTGTGGTCAAATTTCACTAAGGTGCTCACATAGCCTTTCACATCACTGAGAGCTGTGCCTCAAACACCCAGAAAAACAGCACAATCCATACTTGACAGATAGAGATCTGAGACCCAAAACCGACTTGCAGAAGTTTAAACAGAGATTCTTTTTCATTTGTAGCAGCAATCTGAGGCCTTGAAGTCAGAGCCCCTTCATACCAGGCACAACTCACGTATTTTGCAAGACAGACTTCTCCACTGCAAAAACAATCATACGGGAGTGGAAAGCAGAAGGAATGGTCACCCTGCAAGGTAGCAGGCCATAAATACTATGTTCATCTCTTCAGAAAAGCACAGCTGTAAACTAGAATCTCAGCTACAGTGGGTGCAAACGCACAGTGCTTCTAGGATGTGTAAAGATCTACACAGGCTACCTCAAGAAAAGCCAACACAAAGATCTTACAGAAAGTACAGGTAAAATCAACCTCAATGATGCGAGAAATTCTACATTTTCTAATCCTCCCCAGCAAAGCTTTTACTGAAGCACTTCCAGCTAAGGATAAAGGAAGGAAATTCTGACAGATGGCAGGCGGAGGCTGATTGCTCAAGCATGAACAAGACTATGACAAGGATGCTAGTAAGTGAGGGATCAGGATCACAGAAACCTATTTCAGGAACTGCCTTTATCAAGTATTTCCATTGTCAATCCTATCCTTCCTTGCCAAGGCACAGTTCTTCACAAAACCAGCTGTATGTTTACATCTCACAAGGTATGAGTTGGGCTAAATGCTTGCTGTCTTTTTTGCTAAGCTCCAAAGTTAACTCCTAGGAGACTCAGTTTTGGAAAGCCACAATGGGAAAGATTTTAGACCAATTCCACTAAGTGTGAACTAAAATGTGTACACACACCATTGTACTGCAGACAGAAGGTTTTCTCAACTATGCTCTCAGCCTTTAATGGCAGAATGTCATACTGAGAATGGTAAAGAAGCACTGGTGAGCATAGGAAATGTCTGGTTATCATCCTTTAAACATGACTATTAGTTCAAAACACAGGCTGAGGATGTTTTACTGACAATTTCTCTTCCTTACAGTTTGATTGTGTAAACCCAGAAACAATAAAGACAAAATATATCAACTGAAATTTAATCCTATTCCACAAATCACTCATATTACAAATAAATAAGGGAAGCCCTAGGGCAGACACGTGCCCTTGTGTTCTCCAATATTTTACAAGGAGGTCACAGTTTTACCTGGTAAAACACGGGTGGCTTTTTTGAAAGTAAAATGATACCAATTCATTAATAGAATTAATAAAACTCATATTGATAAAATTCATTAATACTTAAAGACAATTTTTCAGAAGTTAGGAAACCAATGCATCATCACATAAGAGTGAGATTTGACTCAAAAGTGTTACTCAGCAAATTTTCTTTCTTTCTAGCAGCTTAAACTGACATTGCATAAATAACACACGCTGGAGAGGTTACTACAGTAACTATACCTGCATCCCCTTTATTGCCTAGTAATCAAACACCCAGCAGTTGTCACTCAGCTGCCCTAATAGCTCAAGCTTACATTACACACACACACAGATGTAAGGCTGGATTATTAAAGCTGCCTTGAATGGGTCTGCATTGCACATGCATGCTTAAATGACAGCAGGCACTTGTTCCTGTAATGTAACTGATTTAGAAATCCAAGTGGTAACTAGACTAGACAGAGCTGGTTTAAGAATTATGGCCGAAAATAACTGCAAACTGTTTTGACTACATTATAAAACACAATGTGAGAGAATATTTGCATTTCTTAGGCTTGATTACACAAAACATTTGCCTGTATAGTTTGCTGTCTCCTCCAATTCTGTTGTTCTCCAGAAAAACACGGGACTTTTGAAAATTGTTTATTTATTGGTGAGTGAAGTCTAGAAAATAGCATCACGTGGTAAAATGCACCACATTCCCCACTGAAATTCAACTCAGAATCATCTCTGAGAAGGTGCAAGCAAAATGCCTTTACTGATTTTGCACTTGAATACAGTAACACTAATATTTTGTATGACAGGAAGATTACCTCACACTTGATGATTTGCAGAACCCACCAGAGTGTGCCTGACTATTCCAGCCCTAATATAAAGCTGATGAGTTTTGCTTTGCTATCCTGCTTACGGACAGATTTATCTTCCAATTACCAAGCATATATTTAGGAAACAGACACAACTGCAAAAAAAGATCTTCAGTGAAACTGAGCTGTATGTTCTTTTAAACTAAAGACTAGAGCTTCTCCCAAAATAGCCATAAAATTCAAACCAAACAAGACCAATAAAAAATAGGAGCAATGAGCAGATGTCAGGAAGTGACTAGTTCAAGTGGGGAAAAAAACAAACCAAAACCAACAAACAAACAAAACCAGCACTTCCTGCTCCCAGAGGTTCAAACTCAGGTCATTTAAGACCTGAAATAGCTTTCAGGTAAAGGTGTCTTCAAAGCCTCTTTAGAAAACTGATTGAGAACCTTTTGCAGTGTCTGTCAGGGCTTAAGGCCTCTTAAATTCTAGGATTAGTGAGCTGCTACAAACAGCTACGTCTTGGTCTTGTGCAGGTTTAGCTGCACAGCTGCCACATAGAGGGTCTGGTAGCAGCAGTGCCAGGCAGTTTGCACTGCTCTGCAACACTGCAGCCTCTTACAGTAATCATTGTTTCCTTTTTCCTTTAAATGTGAGGACGATTATGTACTTTAACAGTAGAAGGTACCACCAGCAGGCACCTCTGAGTAACTACTTGTAGCTAAATAATATACATACAAAGAAACAAAAAAGCATATTTATATCTGTATATTTTGAGGTTTACATATGAAATCACAAAGCTCGTTTCACAACAGGATCTGGGTAGCTTATCATATTAACACAATGTCAAGAAATATCTGAATCTGGTGGATAAACACAAATGTCAAAGCTCAGAGTGGATATCATCTTTGCACAACACCTATCCCTTTGCTAGCACTCAGAATTCAAGCTCAATCATGATTTCTGCACCTCCACAGATCATCTTGCACATCCCTGGGGCCAAACTAACCCATTTTGGAGACCACTATTATAGAACAGTGACCTACAAATCTCATGGTTAACAGACTTCCCCTCCACCAGCACTTACGGTTGTGAGTGTGCTGTCTCATAGCGCTCGAAGGAGTGAGACAGATCATGTTTGTTGTTCATGTAACACTGAGTGCACAAGTCATAGTCAAAACACATTTTGCATTTCCACCGCATTCCCCGAATACCATGCTTCTTGCAACAGTCACATATGATGTTAGGGTGACGGACACCTAGGAGAACAAAAGAAAAGGAATATAAGATCCACAGAAAATCCAGTGAAACCAGGCTGACCACACTCTTAGAATGACATCAGCACGTTTCAAAGAACAAAAAACAAAGATCATGTATTGTGTGTGTTTTGAAGATGACACAACAATAAAATAGCAAGTGATAGGTATAATATCAAGTATGTATTTCCTAGCTTAAGAGACTTTTATCCTAAAAGTCATGCCATAATGACAAAGTCAGCATAACTGTTAGACTCACAGATAAAAAGAAAGAAGAAAGAAAAGCCTTTGCATAGAGACAAGCAGGAATTTCATTGACATGAACCAGCTGAGCACAGACTGCTGCTCAGCATCAGTTCAGAAGCAGCTGCAAAAGGCCTAAGGTTCCAGCTAGCATGCAAGGCAGGCATTACATGTGTTTACAGCACCAGCGCTATGCTTCTTGCCCATGCTGTACTTACCTATTTGTGCATTATCATACAGAAGAAGGTCGTAAGCCCCTTGGAATCCAGTTCGATAATTGGTTCTGTTGCCTTGATCCCACTGTACGACCACAGTCTTGTCTGGAGTGGTTGGGCTGCCCGTCCGACCAATCTCAACCACAGTCCCAACATTCCCTTCACCACTGTCCTGGTTGCCCCATTTCCAGTCCACTCCACGAACTACCCGCATCCCAACCTGCATGCTGGCATAGGGGTCCAGGTCCATTGATCTGCACAGCAATCTCTAAAATTCTTCCAAGTAAGGGGTCTTGGAGACAGGCAGTACCATCAGCAACACGTTCAGCAACAGCATGTTCAGCATACCTAATAAGACAACATACAATTAAGTGATGCCACTCAACACATCACATTTTCCCCAGAATGACCTGGCTACAGAGGAGGCCTGATTTGCTGAGTAGATGAATCTGAACTCCATTTAAAACAAGGATCCTCACAGCTTTAGCACAAATGGGAAGGATACACAAACCAGACAGACTTTCAATGCACAGAAACATCTGTATAATATCTAAACAACTTATTCCTGAGTGCTGGGTATGAGAGAAGACAACTGGGCAAGCAGGGTTTACACAACTTCACTACCAGTCCTTGATTTGACATTCAGGAATATGTGCCACAGCCACTAGAGACAAAATGGCAACAGAAACAAAAAAAAGCACAGTGAATAGTGTTGGAAGAAATGACCAGGAAACACTAGCAGCATGATTTTACCAATAAAAAGTCAATACCAGTCTATTTGCAGGATGACTCTTCATATGCATCTTACTACATAACACTGCACTGTTGAGTTTCACTTGCCCAAAAAGCTAGTTTTGGTTTTGATTTTGGGATACAGAAAGTTTTAAAGATGTATACGGAAGAAATGTCTGTTTTCCAAAAGTAATGGATCTTTTAAAGTGCCCATGTCAGAGAAATACCAATCTGCTGCTGCTGTTTATCGATGCTAGCTACAGCAGCAACACGGAAAGGTTAGCGCTTACCTGCAATAAGCACTGCAGATTTTGTGTTGGGATCAGTAAAATCTTGGGACAGCCTTTCCAACTGTTGCCATGACAATTGGTAGATGAGGTGAATATCACATGGATGCAGTGCATCCACAGCTTTGAACTAGACCAAACAGACTGTCAAAGCCTGGCCTAGCATGTTACCAGGCAAACAAGATAAAAGAGTATGGATCTCAATATTAAGAGCCAAACTGCTGCTTTGGTTTCTGGAAAAATCCACTGTAGCATCTTTTTATCTCTGAGCATCTGTGGGTCTCCCTCGTCTTCTCAAGCTATCCAGAACATCCAAGCTTTCCTCAAAATTTGAAAAAAAAACCCCACCAAAACCAGAACACCAAGGGCCAAAGAGTGCAGAGTCCCAAAGTACAGCAAACCTTACCAACTGCCATGACACAAAGCCAGTTCAAACCAGGCTGACAAACCTAGTTTTGCTGACAAGTTAATAGGATGTGTACTCAGACGTGGCAATAGAAGCAGCTTTGAGCCACGTGACATGTTCTTAACAGTGCCATCTATCAATAAGCAAATGAAACCACTGAGGTTTAAAAATAAGACTCTTCCTCTAGCCAAACATCCCCTTTTAAACGTATGGAGGAGCAGTCTGATGCAAAATCAAGTTTCTAGCGTGCAGAATGAGCCTGATTTCTGTTCAGCTTTAGCATCTCTCTAGCTTCAGACTTTTCATGCTACACATGTGACATCTAACACCTGTCACATGAGAGCAACATCAAAAACAAATGTCCCTGTGAACCTAATGTCATCTTTCATAGGAGGAAAAAAATTCATCTATCAGTAGCCCCTAACAAGCTGGATCCAGATGGGAACAGACTTTCACTGCCACCACAGGCAACAAGCTTCCCTTATAGTCCTGCAAGTCCCTACCACTCATAAGGGAGCTGCACATGTACTCATCCAAGAGCTCTAGGGAGCTATTGTAGTTCAATTGTGTACCTGTGATGCTGATTACTAGTTAATGGAGTTGTCTGTGCTGCAATGACCTTCATGCAGTCCCTTGCTCACTGATCTGAAGGCAGTCTTCTTAATCTGAATACTCCTTTTCCACATAAGGCAGCAAATGCATTCTGCATTCCCATCTAATCTGCAGGGATGATGCATGACCTACTCAATTCTGTGATTCTGTGTAAAGAACTGCTCAAGATCTTTATGAGATGAATTACAGTATTCATGCAGTCTGAACATTACCAGAGATCAGCATTATTTACTTCCTAAAGTAGAAGTGTTTCCCTCATTGAAGCAAATACTCCTCCTTCAGCACTCTGAGCCCTAATTATTCCAGGCAAGGATAGGTATGGTTGCCAGAAATGATTCACAGAGAAAACATCAGTTTCCCATGGGAGTTTAAAGTAACTATGAACAAATAATCCATTATAAGACACAGCGTATTGCTAAATCCTGACCTAACATTCTGACCTCATCTACAGTGACACAGGAAAGCACAGTCCAAGTAAAACCTATGAGTTCCTTCTTGGGAAATCCCACTAACTTAACTGGAACAAAGGGAAAATACTTTTTGTGCCTTCAGTGGGCACTACAACATTTCAGTTGCAACTTTCTGCCAGTATTCAAACTGTGCCGTTGGTAGAAGGTGCTCTTAGAGGCAATTCAGTATCTGTCTAGTAAGAGGCAAAGGTTGCTGCTCTACTGGATACACAGTAAACAGAACTCGACAGTGGTGTAAGCAGACTGACAAAATCAGTGCATGTAGCTCGGTTATCAAGTTATTTGAACAGAACAGTACAGTAAATAGAGGAAGATGCAGGTGATTTTGTTTCATTTTGCTTTTGTGTGTTAAAAGTATCTTTGTTTTATTTTCCTTTACATATTCAAGCCTTGCAGTTTGAATTGTCTTCTCAGAATAATTATTTATTCCACCTTAGAGAGTTTTGCCTATCACCCTTCTTCCTTACATGCTATGGCAAACGCAAACCACACACGTTTTCAGAGGGGCAGCACAAGCTTTTGAAGCTCAGATTTAGATATCCCTCTAGTTTCTGAATACCCTGTGTGAATGCACGTTACAAACTGCAGCAGAACTTTCATTCCGACATCTTTTGCACAGCAGGTCACTTGTGCCTGAAACGCCCAGCTTTCCCCTAAACCTCAAAAGAAGTCATTTTTATGCAAAGTATTTTGGAAAATAAAATCATATCCTATTTCTTACCACTTCATTTTCTACGACTCTTCCTTCTCCACCCACAGGTGCAGTCTGTTTACTTTGGGTATCATCTCTCTAATAAATGGGAGATCTGCAGCATCCAACACCCACCACAGAGCCCAGGTCATCTTACTTTCATTCTCTTGCTCTTAGGTGGCTTTCCAAAGGATACAAAGCACACGTGGGCTACGAATCCTTAAAACTGACAGAAGAATCGAATCCTTTAGACCCAGGCTAGGTGCTTTAGAGCAGGAAAAGCCAATGTGATCAAGCTGGAAGGTTGCTGGGACTGCCGTCGCCGTGCCAGAACCCGAAGGAGCTAAGAGCCCCGAGCCCCCCGCCACCAACAGCATCTCCTCATAGTGCCCTGTCCGTTACCAGCGCGGAGGTGGCTGCCCCAGCCCCTGCGGGCTGCCCCTGCCCCAGCCCCAGGCCGCGGCGCGCAGCCTCCTCTCGCGCTCCCACGGCGACCGAGGCGCGGCTGCCCCGCGCTGCCTCACCTGCGGCCCCGCGGGAGCCCGTCCTCCGGCCGCGCCTCAGCGCCGGGAGCTTCCCCGCGCCGGGGAGAAGGTTTCGCTTCCCAACGGGAGAAGGTTTCGCTTCCCAACAGGCGCCCTTCTGCCCGTCCTCGGCGCTGCGGCTGCGGCCGTGGCAGCACAGCCCAGCCGGGACACGCGGGGCGGCTCCCGGGCGGAGCCAAGCCGCTGCCCGCTCCCCGCTGCCCCGCTCCCCGCTGCCCCGCTCCCCGCTCCCCCGCTCCCCGCTGCCCCGCTGCCCGATCCCCGCTGCCCGCTCCCCGCCGCCCCGCTGCCCGCTCCCCCGCAGCCCGCTGGCCGGCTGCCCGCCTCGCTC
>WBNH01003088.1:33423-45933 GCA_013401255.1 Urocolius indicus | reverse complement strand
GGCGGCGGTTTTAACGACGATTCAGCCCCGCCGTAAGGGAGAGCTGCTGGGGGTTCAGTGAGTCCTTGTAAGACACCGTGTGTGCCGTGTTCAGCAGGTTGTTCTGGAAGGCGGAGGTGTCACTGCTGTGAGATCTGGGTTCAGATATCGCCTGCATGGGACCGTGGGTGCCTGAAGTGCCACCGTGTGTGAATCTGAAAGCGTCAGATTGTTCCTACTTACATGACTCTGTCTTCAAAGAGGCGAGGCAACTTAAGTTTGTGTTGCCTCTCTGCTGGTGGTAAGGATGACAGCGTTCATGTGGCTCTCTTGTGCCAGGTAGGACGCACCGTGCTGACTTTCACCACTGCTGAGGTCAGAGACACCTTGTAAACGTTGTTGAATCTTGCCTGTCCCGTTCTGTTGATCCCTGGTGCATCGAGCTTGGCTCTGTTGAAGACAACAGCAATTATGGTTTATATTTATAGTCGTTGCTAATGTAGACTGGTACAGGGTTATAAGAGTGGCCTGCATCGATGGCAAAGAACAGTGTTCACAGCAGTAACATTGAGTAATACGTTTATGCCAAACCCAGATGGCCTGTAGTGCGGTAAGAACGCGGCACAGAACTTGCCAGCAGCGTAAGACCCTGCACTCACAACAGGAATATGGCAGCAAGGTCATGGAAGAATCACATGCCACTCTTTTTCCCACTAGCCCATGAGGAATGACTGTGAAAATGAGTGAATCGAGTCTGACTTGGCTCTAACCTGAGCTGCAGTGCATTTTACCCTTTGGCCAGGAGATGGAGAATGAGTACTGTTAAATATTTGGGAATGTGGTACACGGACTGATGCTCCTTCCCTCAGCTTGCATTTTACCAGAGAGATTAATATGTTAATATAAACATAGAAACACATTAGGGACAGGTAGATACAGCCAATTGTTTGAAAAGATCCATTCACATTTAGAGTAGCTTCTTTTGTGCTCTCACAATAAATACCAAGATAACTTAGGCTTTTATTTTGCCAGTGCTTGTTGTAACCATGTGAGCTTGCATGCCCAGACTCTTATGTCAGGCCCTTTTATTTTTTTTTCTTCCAGCTAGTCTATCTTTTCCAAAAACAAAATTGGAAAGCTGTGTTAGACTGCCTGTGAAGTCACCTTCTCAGGCAAACACAACATCATTTAGCATCTAAAGTAGACTATGTATTTTGATCATAAGATTTTGCCTTGGTATATAACCACTTTGGAGAGGTGCTCAAACCTCTGGTGTGTAAAAACATGCAGGTAACATTTGTGAAAAGAAACGAGCTTGTCTGGCATGTCTCATCCAGAGGCAGTTTACAGGACATAAAGAGTTTTCATTTTGAGATTTACAACTGCAAGACAGACATAGGAAGTGCTGCATCTAAGAGAAGGAAGAGAGGACTTGAGAGAGCAGCAAAAAAAAAGAGCAAAGCCTGGAAATGCAGCTTTCCCTGGCTCACACATTGCAGTTGTGCACTGATGTTATGATTATACCTTGTGGCAGTGCCTTCAGGGCCAATGACCTGGAGAGAACAGAAAGGATATGTGTGGCTTTCACTTTGTGGAGAAAAGCAAACAGTATTTCTAGCTCAGCTGAATCTCAGAATAAGCTGGAAAGTGACCTACATCCAATGCCCAGCTTTGGGAATTAACTTTGAGGAAGTTCAGTTCCATATCTAGGTCTCTGAAACAAATGGAACTGCAGCCTAATGGAATCCAAACCCAAGGGGAATTCTTTATTCCTTTCCAACAATTTTTAGCACTGAAAAACAACCATCTTGATTTTTTTTTTTAGTCCACATTACTTATTGGAAAAAAAATATGACTCTGAGTTAATGCCAACCTCAGGGTTTGAATCCTTCAGATTCTAACAACTGAACCGTTTCCTGATGTTTTGAGCCATTGGCCTTTCAGGAGCTGGTCTAAACAACAGGAGATTTAAAATAAGCCAGGAGTTGTGGCAAAGCTACTCTAACAATTACATAACAGATGTATGTGTTAAAAGGCCTGTGTCTGTCCGGGGATACCATCTGTATCCAATGAACATAAAAGGAAATGAGGTAACTGATAAATAAAAGGCAAAGTGTGGGTCCAACTTTGTGTGACCTACAGTGGTGTAAATCTGACCATTTTTTTAACTGTGTGTTTTTCCTCTCAGCCACCTTATATGTGTTTGCACAGTCTACTGAGTCACTTAGCTGACAATCCTTTTCCATCTTGATTTTTGCAGTCCAGTCAGTGTGATAAAAATTACTAAAGACAGATTGGATCTTCATACATCAATTTGAAATCTCAGGAGGAACTTTACAATACTTGCTAACAAATTTCTGCAAAGCATACACTGAATGGAGCCTGCCAACAATAAGGCAAATGGCAAATAAATGTAATGGTGTTATGTATTCAGCCTGGGGGCTGCAGCTGTGTAATCGTGCTGCCAGTGGTATCCAGAGAAGCACTTGTTCTCTGCTTCTGAATTTCATCCAGTTCCCTGGAGGTCCTACAAGAATCAGCCTCTGTCTCAGTTTCGTCTGTAAAATGAGTGGGATCTACCCTCTTATCCCATACACTTCACTGCACCAACTTCGCATCAGGATCTGATGCCACTACACCATTGTGAATGATGGTGTAAGGAGCAGTGCACAGGGTCACCATGCTCCCTCTGGAAACGTCTCGGCAATGTCAGTAAACAAGACAGAATGCCATGTAGCCCTCCAGAAATCCTGGAGACATGTGTAGCTTATTGTAGACATGGTCAGACAAATTCTCAATGTTTTTGTCATGTAATCCTGAGAGCTGCTACAATACAGATTCATAAAGGGACTGCATGGAAGCAGTGAGAAAGCACACTGTCCTTGAAAGATGCAGAAAATAGCAGCACTGAGCTATGCCAGACTGTAGTCTTCCTACATTTTTGTCCCAAATGCTGTGTTTATGACTAACAAAGAGCTGGGACCAGGTAGTGATAGATGTGCATAAGAAAACTCGATCTTGGTGTTGTGAAGTAGCAGTCTAGTGAGAAGTCCTGAGGGTGGCTTGCACCAATCCAGCCTTTCTGTGTGGATTATTAGCTATTTTAGGGAAAGATACCATCAGTTTTTTACCCAAACCACCTCCATCTATTCCCATCTAATGAAATATAGTGATAGATGAATTCAACTAGAATCTTGTTGCTAGTTATTGTTCATTTGAGGTCTTCTAATCTACTGTGGCTTCTTAAGAGAAGCAGAGCTCCCACTACTGCTTGCTGTCTTAGAAGTTCCTCAGGCTTGCTTCAGTGCTTTAGTTTACTCTGGTTTTGGTTCTAAGTTCACAGCCCATTTCAGCTACTTATTTGGCTACTCATGGATTCATAAAAATACTTCAGATGTATGGCTATATATCTCTTAGTTGTGAACAGAAACCTTCCTTGCCCTCGCCAATCTGCATACAGTTTGCATTTCTGGCCCCGAGATCTCTTGGATTCATGAATGTGTTTCCTAAGAGAATCATCTCTTGGTCCTACAGAAATCCTGGTAGGAGAAGGGAGGTTGTGGCAGTACCATGTATCTCATCCAGGGCTGCACGCACAGTTTCTTTTGAACATGAGTATCCGAGAAGCCAACTGCTCTGGTGTTCATTCAGTGCTACAGCACAGGGCAGCAGACTTGATATTCCTTCAGTGTTACTCCTTCAAAGTATGAAGCCAGCAGATCTCGTATGTCTTCCACCAGCTGGTTTACATCTCGAAGCTGGGATCTGGTCTTCTTTCTCATTTCTTTGCAGGGAGAAACCATGCCACAGGCAGGTGCTTTCCTTTTTTCTTTCTTTTCACCTTCGATGTAGTCTAGACATTTCAATTTTCAATCATTACATAGACACATTTTAATGCAATGAGTATTTGCACAGGCAGCATTTCAACAAGTACTTTACTGCCCTGTGTTACTCATGTATGTAGCTAATGGAAAATATTAGCAATCATTCACTTTTTGTTTTCTTTTTCTGAGCAGCCAGAACTGTGATCAGCAGAAAGATATATGGCACTCCACAATGTGGTGTTGGCTGAGTTGTAGAAATCACATTTGGATAGTTGATGCTAAAGCATGCTGTAAAGAGTCTGTAAATGCCAGTGCTGACTAGGAATTAAGGCCAAGCAATTCTATCCAACTCTTCCAGGGCAGAGTAATCCCCAAAACTACAGCAGGTCTCATTCTGTTACCTGCACTTGTTCTTTATTTATTATTTCTCTAATTTATATCTTTATTACTTTGCTTGTTCTTAATATTCTATTATTCAAGTCCCCTCTCTGTGCTGTGGCTGCTCTAGGCAATATCTAAGACAGGTTCCCTCCAATGATGAGCATCACTTACAAGAAAGATGGGATCAATCTGTTTCCTCTGATCTTCTGGTCCTTGCTAAGTGCCCAAGTAGTGCCAAGTGGAAAACTAGTGGAGTTCTGTGCGTTCTGCCTAATGCCCAGGGTTGAGTGGAGGAGTCTAATAGGGAAACTCTTAATGAATTGCCAAATCGTGAGTTCTTCCCCTGCCCCCTTTCCCACCCACTTGTGCGGAAGCACATCTATAGAGGCATGACGAAAGGCTGTATGAAATAAAAACAGGCAAATTGCCATTCAATTACTGCATCTATTTCTAACTTGAGGCTTAAAGGATTTTAAAATCAGAAATGTCTTCTCAGCCTTCCCCCTTTAATATGGTTTATTTCTTGTGCTGGATGAATGCGGCATATGGAATTCTGTGAGGGAAGTCTGTCTATGCTGCTATAATTAGCTAGCAATGGTGACAGCAGGCCTCTTTGCTTCTTTATCATTTGAAAATTCTCAGTACTTTATTATGGGATGAATTTCTACCACATCAGAATGCTAATGCTTGGGAAAGCCCATGAGTGCAGCATCCTGCTGCATTAATGTAGCCTGCAAAATCCCAAAGTGATCCCAAGTGTGACTGCAGTGAAATCAGTGGGATTACACTAGTGATGAATCTCGTCCTAGCCACAGAGTAGACAAGGAAACTAATCCTCCTTTTTTTTTTCTGCTGCTGCTGCAATTATTTGAGCAATTTACTCGTGTACCCAAGGTAAAGTTCCGTGTGGCTGTAAATGAATGTTTGGTGGTGTAGCTCCCTGCACCACGGGGAGAGCTAGGTTCTTCTGTTTCTGTGGCTGTACTGAGTATACTGTATACACAGTCTTTTTATAAAAAGTTAATTCTCTTGCTGTAAAAGTTGCCAGCTCCTGTCTTAAAATTGTGTTAATTTTAAAAAATTAAATGTGCACAAAGCAACTTCTCCTTTCCAGTCCTTAATGATGGCTGGGAGCCCCTTGCAAGTCCAGGTTTAGAGATCTTTGCAAACATTGGCTCAGGTAGCAGCTGAAAACCCAGGCTGTGAAATCCTAGTGCCAGTGCAGTCACTGAGAGGTTCATCTGAAGGGACATCATGTCTTTGCTACAGGACCATCTTAGTTATCTAGGCTGTTGAGGGAGGAAGCATTGTAATTGATGAATATTTGCCACTTTCCACTTTCCCCCACCATAAGAGCCCACTCTCCACTCCTAACTGTCCTTATGGGGCGGCTGGTGCCTAGGGAAGGAGATTCAGTGGAATGCCATTAACTTACAGGTCTCATTCTTTCCTATCCATACGCCAGATATGGAGTCTGGTGGGAGGAAACTGCAACAAGGAGCAGCAGATACTCCAGGGTGCCTTTGTACTGAACTGGAGGTAAGGAGGGCATGTCAATGGAATAGCACCAAATAAACAAGGAGCAGGGAAAGAGGAGAGTAAGTGGCAGTTTCAGAGATAAAAAGCTGGAGTATCAGCATAATTGTCCTGTGCTACGACAGTGCACTGTAGAATGAAGTCTAACAGGCATAGCATAGCAACCATCAACAGCCCCTCATCATCTGGAGAAGAGGGGTTTGAATTAGTTTGCCCTGAAGGAGCTATTTTCTTGTCTAAATCATATAAACGGGGCCAGGAGAGTCACTTTCCATGAGCCATGTTATTTAGTGTTATGTAAGAAACAGAGTTTATGTGACTATAATTGCTCCTTGAGGTTGAGTTTGCAGGCAGTGCTGGCTAAAACATGCATTTTTGTGCAAGAGCTGAGAGCCTGCATGCCAAATGGGCTGTTTGTGTGTACAGCCACAGAATCTATGAGAGTAACAGGCAGTTCTGCACATTTTGTCTCCAAATATGGGCTCTGGTATGTGTGCAGGGAGGCAAATGAACAACAGTACTTTAAGACATCTAGGCTGGTCAGATATTGTAGAGGTGGAAATACAGAGAGGTAACAGTTCTTTGTATTTAGAGGTCTTTCTGTAATTAGCTTAACGTCAACTTGATTGTTAACTATGGTGAGAATTTTTGACAGGTTAATATAGAACAGGAGCTGATTTCCATTTTTATAGCTACATGTTCTTCCCTATTGAATTCTTACTATTAAACTAATCCATTCTGTGCCAGCTGAAGATGTATACCTGGAGGAGGCCACTGAAAACCAGGACTTGTCCGCCTGACGCTCCAAGGCTGAGCACAGAGCACAAAGTCAGAATCTCCAGGTCTTTTAGTTGATGAATACCGTGAGGGAAAAGCTAGTTACACCCTCAGCTAAGTCCCAAGGGCATGAAGATGTGGAGGCCTAGTCCTAAACTCTGGGAAAATTTAGGAATATTAGGTGTGTTTGTCCCACAGGGGAAAGAGTGGGGCTGATGCTGGAACCTCACTGAGAGAGGCCATAGCAGCAAATTTCGCAGCACTTAAACAAAAAGCCTGTCTTTTAGTTTGCTATTGTTTTCTGGCAAACTGTGTTATTATTACCTTTGGGAGCTGGAATGTTCTCTGGCTCTAATAAAAATGTCTATACCTTGATAAGGCAGTAAAAACTTTGCACATATTTAAAGGGCACTACGTTCCTTTTATAAACAGCTTCATGTGTGTTGTAGACAGTAAAACCAGTCAGGCAATGGAGTCACAGGGCTGTAATTGTACTGTGATGCATTTTCTATAGAGAATATGCTCTTTACCCTTTCTTGTTTTGTTTTGTCCCTTTGAAACCATTTCTCGTTGCTTCTGATTAAAAAGGAACTCAAATGACAGATTGATTCCGAACAGCTTCTCCTCACTCAAGGCAAGGTATCCTCTTTGCAGGAAGAATATCAATCCAAACTGTGAAGGATGAGGCAGAATTAAAAAGTAAATATGCTTTCTTTTTTTTATTTTTATTTTTCCAGAGGAATTAAGATGCAATACTTCACATTGTGGAGTCTTTTTGTCACTGTAAGTGCTTGGAATATAGATTGGTTTTTGACAGTATAATGAGTTTCTCTTGTAACACTTTGACTCTGGGAGCTGAGGTTTTAAGGAAAGTACCAAGTAATACGTCAATATAGGGAGACATCAGCCACTTTCAGTGGGAATTTGGATAGGTCTTTCTCAGTAGGAATAGCTGAATCTGAGTTGTCTTGAGAGTAGTTTCACAAGGAGTTGTCAAGGGCTGTCCGCCATCAAATATGATCAAATATATTTAGTCTTACATATGTGCCATCAATGTGAAATCTCAGCTGCATGGAGGACAGGTTTCTTTCAGCCTGGATCCTGTACCAAAGTCAAAATCATAAGGGTGGATTTCAATAAGGTGGGTTCAAAATTGTCTGAGCTCCCTGAATGCATTTTGGAACATCTCTGACAGTGTTGGTGCAAGATGCTTCTCTGGCCTTTCTACTGGACAGCCATGCTGTTATCAAAGGTCTGGGTACAGTCCTTTCAGCAGTGTTCTGCTGTACTCTAAACTGGGATAAGGTAGGATTCTTCAGGGCCTCAAGGAGATAGCTTATCAGCTCTGTACCTTGACTGCCCTATACTTAAAATATATTCTGTGAACTTGAATTTACCAACCATCTTTACAGATGTACAGTGGCTTCCTGGTGGTGTCAGCCTGCTGGCAGTGTTGACACATCTTGTGGTAGTTGTGGATGTCCTGGAGCTCACGTTTCTATGGAATACTCTTCTAGCTTATGAGTTTGATCCTAGAACCTTGTACATCAAAAAGTCAGGGTTTATGCTCACGATTTTCCTCTCATTCACACATTCTCTTATGTTATGGCCATGCCTGCTGTTTCATCAGAGCTTGTTCCAGAGGTCTGACAAGGCTGTGAGAGCATAAGGATTTCTTGAGGTCTCATATGCTTGCTTTTAGGCATAGCACAGCAGTGAGATGACTCAAAGTACATACGTAGGCTTGGGGAAGATGAGATAGCTGAACCAATATGCCATTCCAAGGCAAAAAATAATTTCAATGATGTATTCTGAAAAATGGTCCCATTGGTTCCCTGGGGCACCCTCTAATGGATCCTAATTAGAAGCTGCCACTTCTTGTTATGAAAAGGAAGGAATGGTTCAGCTTTCCCACCCCTTAACCTTGGAGAAACTGAGATGAGAGCTGCCCCTAGGAATTGTTTAATTTAGGGCACTTTCACTCTTGCAAGAAATTAAATGAGAGTTTCTGAATGTGGCAGGGCAGGCACCTCCAGGAGGTACATGGCATGCAGGCACATCTAACGTTGTCAGTTCATCCACATCCATGCACAGGTGCCCACCTGAGCCATTTCTCACACACTAGACTCCTGCCTCAAGCTCCCCTCTTGCTCAGCCTATACCATCCCATATTTATGCACTAGATTCCTCAAGTGAGTCTCACTGGAAGGCACTTGCAAACCCCATAAAGGCTGTAGGGCTGGAGTGTCCTGCTTGGCCAGGTTCAATGGGTTATGGATATTGCCAATTTGATCAGCAGGTTTTTAAAAAACTGTTGGGAAATTGCATCCTACCCCCCAAAACAATAAAGCCCCCACTCTGTCTCCTACTAGTACATTCCTTAGATGCATCTTTTCCAGACATTTGGTTTCTTAACAGCATTTACATAACCTGGCTGAAAACACTCCCACAGCCGATTAAATGCCTGCTATGAAATCCAAAGCTCTGATTAAAAAGATGAAGCTTTCCAGCACTGCAATATTTGTGCAGATGGTTAATACTCATGGCTTGCTCTACAGAGGACAAAGTGGCATTTTCTTTACAAGTACATACAGTCTGAGCTTTTCCCATGGGAATTGCTTGTTTTGTTCAGATTATTATTTTAAAACTATCATCAGATGTGATCACCCATTGGATTAGAGGGAGAAAAAGGAGATGATCAGATAATCCCTGAAACATTTTGAGTTTAAAGGAGCTGTCGCCTATGGTCAATTTTTTTAGCTCAAGGTGCTTCCCCTCTGTATCTCTCTGCAAATACTCATTCCTAGTGGCTGCAGACCTTTAGAGATGTGGTATGTTGTAATAATTTTCTCAAGGAAGTACCCTCTGAGCTGGCTGACAACCCCTTTTCAGAAAAAAATGCACAGTTAGAAAAGTACAAAAGTGAATAGCAGGTAAATATCCAAATGGAGCCTTGCAGAATGATCCCTTTTCATCTGGTGCGTAGGAATCTTTGGCAAAGAGAACTTCTGATGTGTCCCAGTCAGATGAGCATGAAGATCTAGTCAGACTGAAATATTCAATATGAATTAGGCACAATAAAAATGAACTCTCTGAAGATGGGGGTTTGGGCCATGGGTCTTATAACAGAGATTTCAATTATGGGGAAACTTTCCCTAGAATAAGAAGTCCAGTTGCATTGCTGTTATTTTACCACCTTAGTGAACAGGCTTGCTCTGATTTTGGCTATTATGAGTTCTCTACTGAGATGCCCTGATCTCTTTGGAATCTTGTTATTATTCAGCTCTTCCTGAAAACTGGAAAACATTAGAGTAGCTAAAGCTGTGGACTCATATATTTCTGATGTGAAAGAAGTGGACCCAAGTGGAGGATGTTATCACTGACTGCAGGGGAAGTGGGATCAGCTCTCAAGTTTACTGGAATTTCACCAGCAGGCCACATGACATAAATACTGTTGAAGCATAAGCAAGAAGCAAACCATTTGTCTCTTTGCTGGCCCTAGATCTGGTGCAGAAATAGGGAGCTAAATCTATAACTGAGTTTATTACAGCATGGAAGAGTAACGTGCTGGATTGGAGAAACTTTGTCAATCAAATCTTTCTTAGGTAGACATTCCCCAATTCAGGATTTTAACCTTTTGCAGAATCCTCCTTCTCAAAACCTCAGAATTTCCCAGTGTTTCTCAGGCAGAAACCAGCACATGAGGAAGTAATTAATGAGAGCAGGAGAAAGAGGGGGAAAAAAAAAGAAAAAAAAGAATGTGCTGAATAGCTGCAAAACTGAGACTCAAATCTCTCATCCCACAGGCTGCCTCCTCAGCCCTCAACGTGCAGACAAAAGACATTCCAGCTCCTGACAAACAGTCTGAAGAGATGCTGAAGCATTCAATGACCCCCCCAGGACATTTCTGTAAAGAAACAGTTGGACAGTAGGGCTGTGTGGTGCACGTTGTCTGTGTAGTGTCAGTGCAGTGTTTCTTGAACCAAGAACATGAATATCTGCAATGAAATTATCCAACAGTCCTATGTGCAAATGATCCATGGCAGACATAAGCTGCACGAAGCATCACATTAGTGCTACTCTGGTTTTCAGAAAGAGCTAAGGAATAAGTCTGGAATAATTGGTTAATTCATTAAGGAAAGTATATAATGTTTTCTGGAAGCTGTACTCAGAGCCAGAACTGTTAGCCAAATCACCTCATTTCCAGTAGGCTGAGACTTGCCCTTGTTCTGGCAGACACCTCAAACGACATACCAAATCCACTTAAAATGCTTAAAAAACCCCAACATAAAAACCCCTTAGCTACTTGGGATAAATTATGACCTTACAGGAATGCTGTGCCTTGGTTTTCCCATCTGCAGTTTAGGGAGACAGGAATGCCATGCAGCTATTCCCCAGTAGTACCATAAAGCTCATTTGATTAACATTTATAAACTGATGCATGATTCTTGGAGAGGAATTGCTACTGAAGAATTAATTGTTATCATTGCAGCTTATTCCCCAGATGCCTGAAATATGGAACTTGGCAGAATTCTGGAGGAAATATCCTTGTGAGCTCAGATAAGAGATGAGCCAACCTGACAGGCTGTTGGCACATGGAAGATTCATGACGAACCTGGGGGTCTTAAATAGTAGATCTAAGCTCAGGACATGGGCAAGGCCTCAGGAAGTATGGAATCATGGTACTCTGGGTTGTAAGGGACCTTTAAAGGTCATCCAGTCCAACCTTCCTGCAATGAGCAGGGACACCTTCAACTGGGTCTGGTTGCTCAGAGCCCGGTCCAACCTGACCTTGACTATTTTCAAGGATGGAGATGCAGGACTGTTCTCTCTCCTCTTCCTGGCTATTGTCTGCTAACAACACAATTGTGTACCTGGGTAATACAAGTTGTGTTCTGCCAGAACAGCCCCCATTGAGGGCAGCTGCTTAGGAGGGGCTCAGCTTCCATGAACACCTTGAAAAAGCCTAACTTATCTTACACCCTTCTCTTTGCACTGTCTTCATGCTTTTATCAGCTCACATTTTACCCATGAAGAAACCACTGCTCTTAAAAACCTTAAGATTTTAAAGAAATCACTTGAAGATGTCCTCCTTGGCAATGAATGCGGGTATCCTTCTGCCTCCCGTTAGCAACAGGTGCTGACAGCACAGGTTTGTTGTCTGCTGGTACAAAAGAGTCCTGGGGAAACTGAATGGAAGGCACACCACAGGGAACATGGAGAAGCAAGGCCATGGTGATGTGGGGGAAAGCATATCTATTGTTTTCTGTCTGCAGGGATTGTCAAATGATTGGACTTGTAATTTGGCAGGGAAAAGAAGGACTGTTCAGTGAGGGTTAGGAAGAAGTGCATCCCTGGGTTACAGTCTGCTCCGTTCACTTGAAGTTATAAGGCTGGTTTCATTCCTTTCTCAGAGCATTTGTTGATGAGATGCTGGAGAAGGAGAATTGCTTTTAGCCTGTTCATCTGTGGGTGAATGTCATCTTGTTACAGTAAAGCTTATAGATGCATATCTGAATACTCTGGTGTCTGGGCAGCTCCCTTGCAATGCAGGTATCCTTCTGCCTCCCGTTAGCAACACGTGCTGACAGCACAGGTTTTGTCGTCTACTGTGGAAAAGGGAGAGGACAACGAACACGTGCGAGAGAGGTTGGTGGCTCAGTTCTGCTTGGGGAGGAGGGGAAAACAACACAGTGATGCCAACTCCGATGCCCCTGACAGCAGCCAGCGGAGGAGAGAGACGCGTCAGGGTGAAAGACCAGGGGCTGGCATCAGCATCCGTGGGGCAACGAGCCCCGTCGGGGCAGCCGCCTGGTCCCGCCCGCCGCGGAGCGCGGACTGGCCGCAGCAGCCCGGAGGCCGCCGCCGGTTTCCTGGCCCGTCCGCACCCCCCGGTGCCGCCGTTTCCTCTCGGAGCTGCAGACACAGAGCTCACAAAACGCCTTTTCGTCCCCACGGCTTATTTTTTCCGGTCGGTGCTCCAGAGACAGCGAGGTGGGAAGAGCCAAAGGCG
>WBNH01003088.1:0-33276 GCA_013401255.1 Urocolius indicus | reverse complement strand
CCTCCTCCTTCCCACCCCCCTCCCCCTTCCCTCTCTCCACTGCAGCACATGGGAAGCAAAAGTTTTCCTGCTCCTCTGTGTCCTCCGCCGGTTCCCTTCGCCGTCCTCGCAGGCAGCCCGGAGCGGGCTGTGCCCCGGCCCCGCTTCCCCGGAGCCATTTGCGGGTGCAGGATGCGGCCGCTGGTCCCTCGGCAGCTGCGCTTCTCTCCCATGGGGAATGAGGAATAAACAGCGGCTGGAGCGGCTTCCAACCTCCCCGACGGCTGGAAAAGAGCGAAGGCGAGACTTTGATCGTATCTTGCAGAAGGATCGGCGAATTTGCGGAGGAAAGGGGCTGTTGGGGCAAAAAAAAGACTCATCAGATGTTTTAGCGAAGCCGGAGAGGCAGGGTTGCGCCGTTTTGGTTTGATCCCCATCATGGGTACCGGCATGTGTTCGAGGAGGCAGAAGGGGCTGCTGCAGACCGGTTTTTGCCTGGTAACGGTGGCATGTTTAGGCTCGGGAGTTTTCATGTACAACCACTTGCAGCAAAAGGTGCGGAACGCTGAAGCCCTGGCTCAGAAATACAAACAGCAGCAGGAAGCGCTGTCTGCCCAGCTCCAAGGTGAGTGACCTGCGCTCTCCGGCTGCTCCCACGCGGGATGAACTTCCCTCTCTCCCCATCGTTCCCTGCTGCTGGTTTTGCTCTGCACAGCCCAGCGACAAGCGGGGTGCGTTTGAGGCGCAGGGTTCAGGGTTTTTTTGCCTTCAAAGAGTTCTGAGAAGACATTGATGCTTCTTTCCTTCCCCCCCCCCCCCCCTTTGCTCTCTAGAATGAGAATAGCCTTGTTCTGAACTGCTGCTCACAGCAGCGAGGGGAACAGTGTGCTGGATCGGTGAGTTCAGCTGCGTCACATCTATTCCATTTCTTCTCCCTGTAGTTTCCTGTGGCTGTAAAGATTGTTTCTGTGTCATTCTAAATGTGAAGCAGTAAAAATGCAAACAGGGCTCAGACAGGCTGCTTGTACAGGCTCAGAGATGAGGCTCCACTCTCAAGTCTGCAGAAGTCTGGAAAGTGAATAGAGAGGCAAGGGGTCTTTCAGTAATGTTTCTCATCGTATGGTCTACTGTCCATTTGCCTTCACAAGGAAACAAACCCGTCTTCTTCACCAGAGGTTGTTCTGTGACTAGAAAATATTGCCAGTCTACTTGAGGTTGACAAATGCTGCAGCACAGAGCTCCCTAAAAAGCAAGGGAGGAGGAGAAGGAATAATTGGCTTTTCTGAGCCCACTGACCAGCACTTAGTTCCTCTGGCAAGAGCTGCCCGATGACCAGAAGGCAACTGTAATATGTGTATTATCCCAGTCCCCACTAATTTCTCCTCCTTACATAAATATCTGACTGTGGGACAATGACATTTTAGTTCACAGAGAGATCTCAGTAGAGAAGGCTGAGGACACCTTACTCCATTGCTGAACTCTTATTTTCTGTGTCTAATCTATCATTCTAACCTTCTGTCTGCCAGAGCTGTGTTTCTAGCACGTGTCACTAAATTTGGAGCCTCTAGAGAGATTTGCTGAGCTCCCAGTGGAGAGGTTTGGTGGGAATCCACTCTTTGGTATCCAGCAGTCATCTGTCTAATGCTGAAGGGTGAGATAGTTCTGGAGCATCCATGGAATGAGTTTTGTGTGGACAAAATATTGTTTGTGTGGGGTTCTAGTGACTCAAGAGATTAAGACTTTTTCTTCTAACAAGTGGTTTGGATTATGTTTAAATCAAGAGCCTAAAATCAAATAATTGTGACCCCTGTTGACATATCCAGTGTCACTGTTTCTATGGCCTGTATTGCTGGGGAACTCTGGAAATCTGTTAGTCTGTGCCTTTTGGGGTTAAATCTTCTCTGGTTTACTGTGTGCAGCATTGTGATGCCAATATAACATTGTATGGAATGTTTCTTGTGCTCTGGGCTGTGTACTTGAACCTGTGAACTGGGAAGGCAGGGTGTGGTGTGCTTTGTTTGCCTCTCACGGAAACACTTTAAAAAAAGAATTGATCTTGTGAATTGATCCTCTGTGTGTGTGTGTGTGTGTTCACTGCTATTACCTTGTGTTTTTTTCCTCATTTGTTGTCACTCTATCACAAAGCTGTCAAACAGCTGCAGTTCCTAATGTGTTGTACAGTCCCAGCCACAGCAACTTCCACCTGCATCTTGTGTTTCCAAGATGCAAAGATCAGCAGGGCAGAAGTTAGCCCACATTCCTTTCTGGTGTGTCAGCATCTCTTGCTTCACTTGGAAAGAGGGGCTGGTTCTTCAGAGAATGACAGTGGCAGCCTCGAGGAACCTCAGTTTTGGGAATAGCAACTGAGACAGGCCCATAATATTTTTTTTTCCACTCAAGTATGTTCGAATGGTAGAGCTGTAGCCTGTTGCTGGGGTTTCTAACCCTCTGTCAGTCCTCCCATTCCTAAATACAGTTGTTGCCATGGATACCCTTTTTATTTTGAGAAGACACTTACTTGTCCAACAGTTCTAACAAAGGCAAAGCTGCTTTTTGGCTTTGGCTGCTGGGAGAAGCCTAGTGAGTGGTGTATAGGAGCCACATTCATGGAAGCCTTAAAGTGTGGTGTTATCTTCCATATGCGGCTGTGACACTCAGTGCTGCACCCTGTGGGGCTCTGTTGCTGAGCACAGGCGAGGAGGAGACTTGTTGCCTGACTTCAGTTGCTGTGTGTGTTGTCTGCATCTAATTTCTCTACAGCACTACAAAAGGAGCATGTATTTTTCTGAGGTGGAATTTGGCACTGCCTAGTGCTTCAGCTATCAAGTATTTCTTACCCTTTTTAGATCTGACTACAATATGTCGTTAGTGCTTCTGGTAGCCACTGTAAACAAAGCTTGGAACTCTCTTAAACTCACCCTGTCATGTGGATATCTTAGTCCTCTGGGGTATATGAGGCAAGCTCTTCACACTATCACGCTGTTTCCTGTGGTCTTCTAAAATGAGATGAGTCTGTGAAGGCCTGACCTGCTTTCCTGATGGCAAAGCACTGCAGGGGATTTTATTGTTTCAGCAGTTCAAGTTCTGCATTTTAGCTCATTTGGCAGCAGGTGATGGTGCTTTAGTGCTGAGTTCTGGCTAAATTCCAGCCTGATTTTAGACACTGACCACCCTCCATTCTTTCTGGTAATTGCAAATTGTTAAAGACTTCCTGGCATCCTGTCCTCTGAAGCTGTATAGTGCCATTTTGGTCTGCTAAGTTGTTGCTGTATTCCACCGCAAAGATGTATAGTGAGACTACTTTATGCAGCACTCACTGCTTTGTGTAAAGCTGAACCTACCTTTTCTGGGTTCTTGAGATCTGGAGGAGAGATTAGAACTTTTTTCTGGTCACTGGAGGTTACTCCAGCTTAGTTTATTCAAAAAGTGTCAGGAGAGACAGATTTTGTTCTGAATTTCTAAATAAACAGCCTGTGATATGGAGCTTTTCCTGAAGACTGATCTGCTTTGTGGTGGTGGCATTGGGATTTGTGGTTACGGGTGTTAGCACAAATCTATTGCTATAGATTTTTCCTGTGCTTTAGTTTCCCATTTACAATGGGCTAAATAGCACCTGGTAGTTTGAGGTTGTCTAAGCAGACCTTTCCTAAAACCTCCCCTTATGGAACTTGAGGCTGTTTCCATTTGTCCTGTGCAGTTGGTGAGGTTGGTCCCTACCTTGGTTGTCCTGAGTTCTTCATTTGCAGGAGCCTGAAGAGGTGGGTAACCTGCCCATGTGTGATGGGTTTCTAACCCTGCTGTTAGATTCTGTTTTGTTTTAGTTTACTCAGATTACTAGAAAACTAAATTAAATGCCTTCAGGAGAATCTCCAACATGGCATATTCCTCATAGCCCAGGACTGCGGGGGCACATGCAAGTGGGAAGCTCAAAATAGATGAAAGGGCATGGTGAAGCCTGTGAACTGCTGGGTATCCCTAACAGCCCCTACATCTGCTCTCTTGGGCATTACATGGCCCAGTCCATGTCAGGATTTGAGGTCCAGATGTGCCCACGACTCGTGAGAGGCCTGTTTTGGATAAAAAAAAACCAAGAGAGAAGAAATGTCAGTGTCTCATGCACTGCCTCTTTCCTCTTCTGTAGTTGTGTATGAGCACAGATCTCGGCTGGAACGGTCCTTGCAGAAGGAGCGAGGAGAGCACAAGAAGACAAAGGAAGGTGAGTCTCTTGCATGGGTGGCACGGTGGCTGCCAGCTGACCTCCAGCTGTCCTGAGAGGAGAATTGTGTGTTGTACCCAAAGCATTTTCTGCTGTTGGGGCCATATGTGGATGTTACTGAACACCCACCAGGTAAGACTCGTCCCTGGTTTATACTCAGAGGACAGTGAACTGGCTTGTCCATTGCCCATGGGCAAAAGGTGCCAGGAGGTGAGTTCTGTTCTCTCATATTCCTCAATATGTCCTCAGCCTACTCTGTGAGTAACAGGACCCATGATGTGGTGTTTGAGCACTTTAAGTGACAGCTAATCCTGGCACTAGACCATGACGTTTTTCTCTTGAAAATGTGCAAGCTTTCTTATAAAAGAGATCTGAAGATGCTGAGTTCTACAGGTGCTTAATATTATCAGTGTCCCTGCATTCCATAATATAGGGACTGTCAGATCCTTTAAAGCTGATTTACAAAAGCATATATATACATGTTTCTCAAAGCTGACATACAGCATTCGGGTCTGGCTGTAGCTATGTGGCTACATAGCTAAGGCACAAGCTGCATTTCTGCTGCTTATTTATTTGAACTGAGAAAATGAATCATCCTAATAAACGTTATCTTCTTGTTGGACCTTCCCATTTTAAGAAGGTGTCGTGGATGAATTCAGCAGATGAGTTCCTTTTGGTTTCACAGAAGCTTTGATTTCTCTTTTCCAGAATCATCTCTTATTTCAGAGCACCTCAAATCCTTACACAGTTTCAGCGCCATCAAAATGTATCTGTTTGTGTGCTGAAGCAGGAAGTCACCAGTGCACTTGTCTATAGAATGGGAAATGAAGGACATTTGGGCTGGTCTAGATGGGTGGATGGTTCTCATGGAAAATCCTACCATCTTTCTGAGGACATTGAGTAGTCTTCTAGGAGCATCTGCATTCCAACTTGAGTTGCAGCCTTTTGCTCAGCGAGGGGCTGATTTCCTTCTTCCCCCCTCCTACCAAAATATAAACCAGATCCTTGTTGAATTCCAGCTCATTAATTTGTCTTCTCTTATTCCATTTTTAGATTTTTTAGTATATAAGTTAGAAGCTCAGGAAGCTCTCAACAAGGAGAAGGTAGGTATGGTTTATTCTTCAATGTGTGTGTAATCGTGATAACAAATTCTGTAGTACCACCACAGTCATGAGGCCAGTACTGCTGTCTGAAAGGCATGAAAGGCTATGTTTGTATGGTACAAGGTGAACTTTGGCTGACTCCAGCTTACAAGGCTGTTGGTGTGTGAGGATGTACTCATCTTAGGGAAAGATACTGTTGTGCTCCACATGTTCTCCCATGCATGACAGCAGATGATTGTCAGCTCCTGGTGTAGCAGGGAATCCCATGCTGCAGTCTGAAAAGAGAATTGCTGTTTCATGGTACAGAAGAGTCCTGGGGAAACTGAATGGAAGGCACACCACATGGAACATGGAGAAGAAAGGTCATGGTGATGTGGGGAAAAGCATGTCTATTGTTTTCTGTCTGCAGGGATTGTCAAATGATTGGACTTTTAATTTGGCAGGGAAAAGAAGGACTGTTCAGTGAGGGTTAGGAAGAAGTGCATCCCTGGGTTACAGTCTGCTCCGTTCACTTGAAGTTATAAGGCTGGTTTTATTCCTTTCTCAGAGCATTTGTTGATGGGATGCTGGAGAAGGAGAATTGCTTTTAGCCTGTTCATCTGCGGGTGAATGTCATCTTGTTACAGTAAAGCTTATAGATGCATATCTGAATACTCTGGTGTCTGGGCAGCTCCCTTGCAATTTGTACTTGTTTGCTGGAACTATTTCATACCATATTGAGTATTTGTCATATAAGTTAAAGTGTGGGTTGTAGTGGAAATCTCTGTGTGGTGATTAGCTTGCACTTCCATGGTGCTGCCTGGTGTTTCAGCCATGTTGCTTTAAGCTCTCCAGACACAGACCTCAGCAGATGGTTGTAAATCCACATTCAATGGGAAAAGCTGCAGCATCTTCCCCCTCAGGTGTCACTACTGCTGTTGGGATGTGGCCTTTGAGCACAGATGGTGGTGGCTGTCACACCTGGGGACAAAGGGGAAGACATGACCCTTAGTGAGGCATAAACATGTCTGTTAAGCTGGTACAGACCTCTCTGGGGATATGTGTAAATCTCTCTCCATGGCTGGTTTGCGACAGTTGAGCTTAGTTTGATAGCTGTACCTAGTTACAGGAGCTTGCTTTAGGCTTTCTCAATTGCTTAGTGATCAATGTTTTGTTAAATGGTGCAATTTTTATGTGTGGGCAGAAGCCTGAGCTCTGCTGTCTGCCTACCCCTCAGCTGCTGCATAGAGTGCTCAGCCTGCTTTTGGGGTAGGGGTTACTGTGCAAAGCTCTTCCAGTGTTAGGTCTGTCCTAGGTAAAGAACAGTAGACTGAGGAAAATGACTGAATGACAATCAAGAGAGTTACAGGTCACAGAATCATAGGATCATAGAATCATTTTGGTTGGAAAAGCCCTTTAAGCTCCTGGAGCCCACTCACTGCCCTCACCCTGCCCAGTCCAGCACTAACCCATGGCCCTCAGCGTCTCAGCTCCACGGCTTTGGGATCCCTCCGGCGCTGGGCACTCCCCCAGCTCCTTGGGCAGCCTGGCACAGGGGCTGACAGCCCTCTCAGGGAAACAGTTCTGAGCCATGCTCAGGCTCTGCTGGTCGCTTCAGTATGGCTTCTTCCCCTCACCACATGTGTACCTGTGTGTGTGAGGGGTCAGGGGGAACTTGCTGCTGGTGCAGTGGTTGGGCAGGTGCTAACGTGTGCTTCTCTACCTTATGATTTTCTGGGATCTAATAGCACTGTTGAATCTTTTTCTTTCCAGCAAGATTCTATGAACAGATATGGTGCCCTCAGTTCCCAGCACAAGATACTGAAGGTAAGAGAGGTTTCACATATTCACCATCTGCTGCAGGTTAAAGAATGCTCCCTGGAAGGAGAGTCTGTGCTTTCACTTAACAGAGATGCCTCGGAGAGACCCAGGGTTTCCTGTACCTGATGCCAGCACAGAGGGAGGAGACCTCACAGTGATGTTGATCTACATTCCTTCCTGGCTATTCAGGTTCTTGGGAGTTTCCTATTTATTCTGTTGGGCTTTGTATCAGATTACAGCCTTCACCTATCCCTCACGTCAATGGTAGTCTTTGTGCAATTTACTGCACAGGAGTTCTGTTGTTCAGTGTGTTCTTTTCTGGGTCTCTTCATGTGAAAATGGTTCTATTCATTGTAGCTTGCCCTTTGGGCTAATACAATGTATTCCAGTGCATGTAAGAGGCTCAGAGGGGGGTGACTTATAGCATTTTACATTTTATTATGTGCTCTACCTGAAGCGTATCTTGATGTTCAAGTTTGCTTTTGTTAGAGCCATGCAACTGTGGCTGCTGATGGTGGTTTTTAAATGCTTTTAGCTACAGCACTGGCAGTGAAATGGTAATTTAATTCTGGGATGTAGAAAGAGGGCTAGGTTCCAGCAACCCTTAGCACCACTGGGTTGTATTTCCTGAGCAGAGTTGGACCTCCAGCTGCCTGGCTTTTGGATTCAAACTTTGGGAAAAGGGAAGTACAGTTCTGTCTCTTGGGTATTATCCAGCACTGTGGATTCTGGGAACACTTGCAATTGTAACGTTCCTCTTCATAGCAACTGCACTCTGAGCAGAATGCTCTGGTTTGCGTGTCTCAAGGGGACAGTGAGAGCATTTCGTCCAGGCTCCCTTTCTGTTGCTTCCTCTTATTAAGGGGAATAATTTAAACTGTGTTTGTAGCTGCTACCAAAAGACAGGTCAGACATCAGGACTGCAGTATGACAGATTTCAGACCCCTCCCAACCCCCTCTCCCCTGAAAAAGAAGTATTCAGCTCGACTTCTTGCTAGTTGTGAGTAACACTCCTAATACTGAAACACAGGTGACAAATGCTTCCCACTGGTACTGGCCTCCTTGGGAAGAAGGTTGCTGTTGGCAATATCATTACCCAGAGAGCAGACATGAAATGCTAAACAAAAGCCACTAACTCTGTTAAGCTGGAGATCTCAGAATGACCAAAGACTTCGTGAAGCCACATCAGTGTTTCTGGGCAGTGCTATCATTCTGATCTGTATAGAAGTCATCTATGTCTGGCACACTAGCCTCAAAAGGGGCAAGGGGCTTGACTTGACTGGATCCAAAAATAGCATCTGCAGTAGTTGCCTGTGTCTGGATTCCTGCTGGAGCCAGACTTTGTTTTACAATTCCTTTCATCCTCCTGAGTGGATGAAACACTCATGTGCTGTGCCTTGCAGTTTCTGCTTGACTGAGTAAAACAGTCTATGAGGCAGAGAAAGGAATGACATGACAGATGAGCACCTCTGGACAGGAGAGGTTCCTGCCTCCTCTGGGACTGTCAGCATACCTGGCTTTGGTAGAGCTAACTGGGCCAACACTGCTCTACCTACAGTTAAGTTGCTTTTCTGAAAAACAATCACATGTAGTGTGTTCCAGACTACTGTCCTACAACTAAAATAAGACAGCATCATTAGGTTCCTCCTAAAATTTGAATACACTGTTCACAGCCATGCCTAGAAACCAGCCGAGAGTGAAGATGCTGTATGAGCATAATGAGCTGGACTGGGCCTCAGGTGCTTTATGTGACCTTGGAACGCACTTTTCAGCTTCCTGATGTTACCAAAGATGAATGCTCCCTCTCTTCTTCCTGACCTTGAGCAGCCTGGGGACAGACACTATTCACATCACCTGCCAGACAGAATATGGGCTAGAAATTAATTGACCTGAGCCGATAAGAAGTTAAAATTCCTTGAATTGCTTAAAGTTTCGTGTTAAAATAAATTCCTGCTTGCTAACATTGGTGGCTTCTGAGGTATATGGTATCAAAATGATTTCGGGCACATGGTTTCTCTGTAGTGCTTTCTGCCCATGGCTCTAGTGAGAACCGTTAAGTACCTGATGTCTTTGAAAGCCAAATCAGGAACCTTTTATTCTCTTCATTTTCCCTCTTGATCTTATTAAGCTGACATCCTTGTCTCTCTTCTTTGTTCTGTCTCCGGGACCTCTCCGTACTGATAGCTTTTTCCCCCTGCATTGCATGTATTTTTTTTTGAGCATAGTTTTGTCTCTCCTTTCAGTGGATGATAATTGCTTGAGGGAGGAATGCCTGGGCCACAGATGCTTTGTTTTACTGGGGATAAACTCAATCATTGACAATGTTTTCTTTTTACAGTAAGGCTGATTGAAACTGCTGCCTGAGTCCTGAGCAGCTATTGTGTGGAAGGGCCAGGGTTCACCTGTGAGCCAATCAATCTGCATACATAATTGGTGTTGACAAACTGAATGTGGAAGGACTCTCTAGGTTACCATGGGAACAAAAGAGGAGGTGAATTCTGGTTCAGTGGGTCTGAGCAAAAGGATGTCTCAGTATGTTTTGTTCTTGGGCTCTGAAAGAGGGGAGAGGAGAAGAGAGCAGCTCTTCAACCCACTTCTATCTGATGAATTCTTGGCCTGCTTGAAATAGCCTGTTGTCTTGTGAGAGTTCGTGTTATCCTGGCATTTAGTGCCCATGAGCCCCAGGTTATTATGTGGAATGTGAGCTCTCCTTGGTCTCATTCTGTGAGACCTTGCAAAAGATCTCCCTCCTGTTCTATCAGCTTGGAGTGGTGGTTGGGAGAACAGCCAGACTATCAGGAAACAAACCAAGTGGAGAGAACAAGATGAGTGTGTCTGTGTATCCTAAGTGACTGGCAGCACCTGCACACAGAGAGGCAATGGCAATTATACCATAGCCCTACTTCAAGATGAACTACTCAGTGTGCAGACTGCTGATACATTCACCACAGAAACTGTCTTTGCTGGTAATGTTGTCCTTCAGCATGTCTGGGACTCTGGAAAAGACCCTGGATTTGTGCAGTGCTTCACAGGCATTTGTTTTGATATCAGTGAATATTATAGTCTGATTGCCCTCAGAGCAGGGCATGCAGGGAAGTTGGAAAGGAGCAGGAGTAGCTTTTGGCTGTGTCCAGAGTCTCCATTTCTTTTTTTTTTTCAGGCAGGATTGGACTTACCACCACATTCTGCTTCCAAGGAGACCCCCCAAACCGCTTCACAAAGCAGGGTTTAATTGGCATTTCACATCCCTCCTGGACCACTGAACAGAACAAATATTTTATTGTATCTGGCATTTTTACCTTATTGGAGGAACAAACATCTCTTCTGCCTCCCCAGGCAACTTATTAAACAGAGGCACTCAACAATAACTAAATTACTCGTCTTCTCCTTGTACTGACTCTGCTGCTTGTTTTTCATATTCAGAACCAGCATGAAGATGTCAAGAAGCAGCTGCTTGACCTGCAGCTGCAGCACAACAGCTTGAAACTGGAACATCGTAAGGCATTGGAGTCCCATAGCCAGAAATATGCCCAGCTGCAGCAGGAGAAGGACAGTGAGGTCACAAACTTGCAGGGTGAGTGTGATGTAGAACTGAGAAAACGCCAGGCAGAGAAAGGACTGAAGAACTGAGGTCAGGAGTGAACAGTGTTTCTTCTGCAGGCCTCCAAAATGCTTGCAAATACCTGTAGGAACACTTCTGTATGGCTGAGCGTGCAGTGCCACAGCCCTTCTGTACCTCAGGATCCAAAATAAGGCTGACATTTTTTGACACGGTCTGTCTTGTTACTGGAGGATACAAAATTATAGTCAAGGCAGTGAACCATCAGTGCATTATGTGTCTTGTCACTGA
Organism: Urocolius indicus; assembly: GCA_013401255.1. NCBI lineage: Eukaryota > Metazoa > Chordata > Aves > Coliiformes > Coliidae > Urocolius > Urocolius indicus. The sequence continues at coordinate 22,328 of WBNH01003088.1, read as the reverse complement.
AGTACTTAGGAGTATGTAAAGAGCTTGAAAAGAGCCTAACCTGGGGGCTGCAGGACACAAGCTTGGTACTTAACAAACAGCATGGGAATAAATGTGCCCGGGGACCAACTTGTCTTGTGATTTCTTTCTGTAAGTGGTTTCTGGGGGTTTTTGTTTGTACTAACCTCTCCAGAGGCAGCTGCTTTGTATAGTAGGAGGGAACCTTCTTATTGTATCTGCTATGGATTCAGAAGACCTGACAGACCTCTCTTGTAGTTGTTTCTCATCCTTCCAGTTGCTACAGGCAGGGGCAGTGACCACTGCTCACTGCTCTCCCTGCTATTCAGCTTCATTGGGTAAGAGAAATGAACAAATACCTTATTCTAATAGCAAGCACAGCAAGAGCCAGTCCCTGATAGCAGTAGTTAGCAGAGAGACTCCAGAGAGGAGGAAGTTCCTTGGATGAGCAGGACTTCTGAGTGATTCAGGTTTGTCAGTGAGTTTGGCTCATCTCTAGCTAAGGCTTCACTGAGCTTGGAGAGATCTATGAGGTCAAGAGGAATTTACAGTAAGGCAGAGAGATACTACAGTTGTGAAAATAGCTCTCAAGCAAGTTTCTTATCTTGCAGATACAGTTTTTAAACTCAGAGAAGAGAGCAAGCTTCTTCGGAAAGCCCACCAGGAAATTCACACTCAGCTTCTTAATGCCCAGGTAATAAAAAGGATGTGTTTGGCCACATGGGACAATCTTTTACTGGGATCTAAATGCACCATCAAATATTCTTTAAATAATCTACTTATCGACTGTATTCCAGTGTGTTGAGTTGCCTAAAACACTGCTGGTGCTATAGGTGTGTTCTGTACAAGTGAAATGCTCCAGCCTGGAATCTGTCCCGGTAGCTGAAAATATACATTATCCACGAGTCACTGATTCAAGTGGGAACATTCCCAACCCTGGGATACCTCTTGTCACTTAGTCACATCTCAAATACTTCCACCCTAAATGATGTTGCATTGTCTCTATGCCTATTAAATGAATTGTGGAGAGAAACAGCATTGCAGAGGTGCTGTGCCTAGCTTGCTGAGGCTGGAAGTAGACAGTAACCCCAGAAAAGGATTATAGGATAGGCCCAGAAGCAAAGAGCTAGCTCTGGGCAGATGCTGTTGATAGCTGTCAGACTTATTTCTGACTCTTCGAGAAGTGGCAGTGGTTGGTCCCAATGATTTCAGAAAATACTTCGGATGCTTTCAACAATGAGCCTAGTGTTAAATCTTAGTTTTCTATTCAGTCTTTTGTAGTGTCTAGTCAGTGTTTTGTAACAAAAGGGAATGCATTTGCCTTCAGTGGAGTGAGATGCTGTGTGTTAGAGCAGACACCCACAGAGATTCCCAGTCTCTCGGTCAGCACTGCAGTTCTTCATTGCAGTGTTGATTTGCACTCCTGTTGTTAATCTTCCTTCCTTCTGGCAGCTGAAAGTTTAGAGGGGAAATTTGCCTTTCAGACATGCTCATTTTCCAAGGATTCTAATGTGTTTCACAAGCCCAGCCTGCAGTAGCTGTCATATCAGTTGGTCTGCCTGGTTGAATGAGGCACAGAAGCACCAAGGGATATCTTCACGGCTTGTGATGGGATGCAAATAGCATCTGGGCATTAAGGCTGCTCTAAAGGTGCTTTGCCTCTGGGCTCACCACCTTCACAGGCTTTCGATGGGTACAGGTTCTGCTCCCATTTGAGTGCTTCTGATGGGAAGCAGTCTCCTACCAGCTAGGGCTATATCCCTTGAGCTGTTCTGGCTTCCTTTTCCTTTCCTCATTCATAGCTTTGCTGAGTGGATTGTTTGGGGTTTGGTTTGTTTTTTTAATGTTAAGGTCAAATTTCAGGGGGAAGAACTGAAATCAATAGAGCCTGCTCAGGAATTAATTTCCTGCTAAACTTTCCTCACTGCTTGGAAGCTTTCCTACTCTGCCCAGTCCCTAATTTGGTGTGTTTCCAGGTACCTTGCAAGCATATGAAAAGCTTTCCCCCCTCACTGTCCTATAAATAACTGGGGTAGGAGTGGGGAGCTTTTCCTGAGTAGCTCTTTCAAGCCCTACTTTTTCAGAGTTGGAGATGGAATAAATAAGCTGCAGTGGAGAGAAAAGTGTTGCATTTGCTTAACAGTCCAGGAGAATCAATTCTAATTTGTCTTGCAAAGTAAATTGAATTGTCAAGTAGGATTATGTCAATTATTGTCTGGCCTGCTGAGATGAGCACATCCATGGAGAAACGCATCCCCAGGAAGGAAAGAAACTGACCTGAAGGTGAGGCACAGGAGGAGTGTGAGCTATACCTAACAAGAGCCAGTGTACAATTCTTATGCCAAGGCAGGAGGTATGTCAATGGCTCATGTGAAATTAGCATTGGGCAGAGAACCAGTGTCATGGGTCAGTACATCCAGGGTAAAAGCAGGCAATACAATAAGATGCAAGACTGGAAAAGAATATCCATGAAACCTGGAAAGAAAGCTGAAGTCTATCTTGGGTTTGTCATTAATGGTTGTGGATTGTCTCCAGCCTTTCCTGTATCTGAAATACATCTGAATGTTATGGTCTTTAATCATGTGTATGTGCTGAACAATTGTGGCTATTCTCAGCAACGAGTAGTTTAACCTTGTGTGAGGTTCCTTTACCCTTCTCATCCATTCAGACCCAGATGGAAGAGTTCAGGCAGCTCAAGGAAGCTCTACAGAAGATGCCAAGTTTCAAAGGAGGAGCTGGGAAGGGGCAGCAGCAGTTTCAGGTGCCAAAGGAGCAACCCGTGGTGCCAGCCAACAGCCAGTTGCAGCTCATAAGGCAGAAGGTGTGGTACTCCCAGGCAAGCCCAGGGAAGAGAGTTCTGTGGGGCTTTTGTGGGTTTTCAGCATGGAGCTTTGAACTGGAGGCAACTCAGCTTGGTCCTTTAGAGTCTTCTCTTTCTTCCTTGCAGGCTTTCCCAGTCCATCAGGAGACTCACACTGTGGGGAACCCGCTGGTGTTGCAAGTCTCGGGGATTCAGAAGCAGGTGGATGGCCCTCTGCAGCAGAGTCAGAACTCCTACAGTAATGATGGCCCGAGGCCACAAGCTGATGTGCTCCTGACCCATCCAGCCCCACTGCAAGATGCCAATTCCCTGCCTGAAGCTCTGCCAGCCTGGCCAGCAAGACATGGGGATGGCCACGTCATTCGATTCACACGCACCATGAACAGTCTGCCAAATGGGAACCCGGTAGGCTCTGCACACGTGCTGCTGCTTTGCTCTGGCCTTTGCTTTTGAAGCTCAAAACTATTTTTTTACTATACTTGTAAGGATGTGCATGTGTGCATTCCCCTTCCTGATGTGGAAACTGCCCTGACCTCAGCTATCAGGCTCCTGTGCTCTCTAAAGTGTTTGTGGTTTAGTGTCTGGGCTCAGATGAATGGGCCACGGGTTCTTGTTTTGGATCTCGATGGGTCTGTAAAGAATAAATCATAAAAGCAACACCCCTGCCTCCTTGGGTGATGGAGAGTGGGCTTATGGAAAGCAAATATCTAAAGAATCCTTCAATAATTGTGCTGTGGTTAGACTGTAATTACAGTGACTGTTAGAATGTCTGGGGTTTTTTTAGAGGTGGTTTTGTTGTTCCTCTTTTATTACTCGAGAGTCAAGCTTGGGTCACATAGGATCCAAATTATTTCCTCTTGGCTATGTGGAAGGAGAAGAACCTCTGCTACTGCAGGCTGGCTGGGCAGGACTGTAGTAGATTTGTTCTGGAGCACTTCAGAGTCTGTTGTTTGCTGATCCTTAAGGCTGCCCAAGTGCAAGGAAGATCTGCAGGTATTAGATAGGACTAAGAGCTTGTGTATACCCCAAGCTTCTGCATGTGTCTTCTCTGCAGGATCTCAAGATGGTGATGCGCATTCAGGTGAAAGGCAAAGAGCAAAGCCAAGCTCCTGGGCTGCCACCAGCTGATTCAAAGCAACCCTCCGCAGCAGAAAAGCCTCTGAGGCCCGAGAACCCCCATTACACAGGGAGCAACCAGGTGCAAATGCAAAGGTTGGTGAAACAAAGCTCCCTTCTGCTCTTAGTGTTCAGGCTGAACCGTATCACACAGGCTGGTCCCTGGAATCTCTCTTCTGTGTTGATTGTGATTGCTACGTGAAAGACTGTTGAAGAGGTGTTAGTTATTGGTTCCACGGCATCTAATTCTTGTAACTGAAAGCTGCCAGGTCTCTGTCTCAGCCAAAGCAGAAGACTGGTGACATTGCAGGCAGTGTGCTGTGGTTGAATGCACAGACTGCTTTGGGTGCTGTGCTGGCAAAAAAAAAGCATCTTATTTTATTGGTGCACACTCTGTAGGCTGCCTTTGTATTTGAGCTGTTGGGTAAAAGTGTTTGTGTGGGGAGGAAAGAGAAAGAAGATGTGAGGAGGAAAGAGAAAGAGGAGTTAACACTGAGTGAGATCGGGTCAGCCTGGATTTCCTGCTAGCTAGAGCGTGGAATGGGAGTCTGAACTGACTTCAGGAAATCTCGTCCCTTTCAGTGATGATAAATATCCTGTTAAATATCCTGTTTTGTTTAGCAAACTGAAGAAATTCTGCATGATAGAAGTGACCCATCTGCAGCACAGAGGGTAGTTAAGAAATCCTTCAGTTTCTATAAACAATAAGCATTAAGTTGTGTATTAGAGCTGAAACTTGCTTATTTTTTTCCCCACTAATTCATCAGTAGTCTGCCAGGCTCTGCAGGAACAACCAGACCTTGAAGACCTGAAAGCTTCTCATCTCCAAGGTTATATGGTAATCTAGAAGCAGCAGGCAACCAGCCCCAGTTAGGTAATAGTTTTTTTCTGGTTTTGCTTCTAGGGCAACAGCAAATTCCCAAGCTCCATATTCTCTTGTGTTTTCTTTCCTCCCTGAGAATAGAGCTTTGGTTCCTGTTGCTGATGCACTTCTGAGGTGTGCTAGGGATTGTCCCTTGGTGAGCCTGATTAGAAAGTGAAAGTCAGATGGATCTGAGACCTGTGGTTCCAAAACTATGGGTTTTATCCAAAATGGAGTAGAACAGTTTACAGCAATAGTTTATGCCAGAAATGAGGACACAAACAGAACAGACATCCCAGGCTTCTGTGTTCCTCCATACCTGCACTTGAGATGTCATTTATATCAACTTCAGCTTCATCTGAATAAGTCAAAAACCGGTTCAACCATACCAGTACAAGGATTGGGAGTTACAATAAAAGATTTGGAACTGGTACAATCTTCTGAGCTTAGCTAGAACCTTGATATTAAACTTCCCTGCATCTTGGGACTGTTGCTCATAACAGACATCCTCAGCACAATGTGTTCCCAAGACCCTGTCCTTGGGGTAAACAGGAGAGGAGAGCTCCGTGGTTCAGAGAGTGGCAGGAACCTGTTCATTCTGTGCAGGCAATAGGACAGGTCATTCCTGCAGTATGTTGCTTTCACTGCTGTAGTACTTGGGAGTCAGGGACCAGGATCCTCTTGTACTGGGTGCTGTACAGGCACAGGAGAAACTGTTAACTGTCTCAGCAGCACTCACAGAAGACTCATCTGTTTTGTAAAAGGAAGAAAATGTCTTTCTGAGGCTGCAATTCATCAAAGTCTGGCTGTAATCCAAAAGCTGACTCTGAAAATAGTGCTTCCTGATTTAACTTATTTATCCTGTGTCTGTGCAGGTCATATCTGCTCCGTTTACCAGAGCAGGCAAGATTTAATTTCTGTTTTATCCGTAAGGGAGACTTCTGGATTTCATTCTAAGATCAGCCTGATCCTACCCATTCTGCTGTGCCATTTTTCTTTGTTCACTTAACCTGTAATCTCCACAGGTCAAAGACTGTGCTTTGCATATTTCTTTAAAGGGCAGCATGCTGCTTTGGTAGATCACATCTGCATGGACACAGAGAAACAGCACAGAGGATCCCCTGCCTTTTATAGGGAAGGACTTGTGTGAGGGTGACTGAAGATGAGGGTTGAAGTTATGATTGTGTGGGTATAACTGTAGATGAGGGTTGAAGTTATGATGGCAGAATGGCCATTCCTTGGCTATGCAGAGCCTGGAGAGGATAGTGTCACAGCTCTGAAACACAAAATGTTAATATTGAATCTGTTTGGCAAATGATTTGTGCAAGGACAGAATGTTTGGTGTGCTTTTCTTCTCCCACATCTACTATCAAGAAATTACTGCATGTGTGGAAGTTGCTTTCACCACTTGCCACTTTGAAACAGCATCATGGAATATTTCTTGATATACTGAGGCGGGGGGTGGTTCTCTTTTGTTCCATACCCTTGTTGCAGCTGGAAAGACATTGTTAACAAAGTGAATGCCCAGATGGATGAAGAACAAGTGCACAGTTACCCAAGGAGCCTTCATCTTGATCCCAAGCCTGGGCAAGAGATGCAGAAAGGCAGCCCACAGCCTCCTGATCAGAAGAGAGAGGAAGAGCATCAAATAGCTGATCAGGAAAGTGAGAAGGAAAGGACAGATGATGATGAACTTGAAATGGGTATGTTTTTCCCCTAGTCTCATGCTATGCAGTACTAATTTATTGTTGATCAAGGTGGGCAGTGAGAAAAGCTTTCTGCTTGGTGTAAAGTTCATCCTCATATTATGAAAGCAGCTGATGAGTAAGCCGTGAGATTATGCAGGTGAAGGCAGAATCTTTTCTTTGCTTCATTTTCCAGGTGAGGTTTATCAATTGGCCTATAATGATAGCACCATGTGAGTGGTGAAATGAGGGTACAACTAAATAACTATTTGTTATGTGAAACAATAGAAAACAGCTGTAAAATGACTGGACCAAGGGGCTTGGAGCACTTCCATAAGTCCAGTAACAAAGGGAAGGTTGACTTAATTGCAGCTGTGTGTCAAAGAGTGTAAGAGGGAAGCTATAAACTTCATGGAAAGCAAATAAAGAAGACATCAAAAATGTATTACAGCAAGCCAGACAGGCAGTGGAGACAGAATATTAGCTTTTGAGCAGAGATACCCAGTCTGAGAATCTGTGCAGAGATGCTCTGCTGTGCTCAAGGGTCAGGATACACAGTGGGAACACTTTGCAGACAGATTTCTTTGCTGCAAACAGACTATACCATCAATTTCTCCTGCACATGTGGAAATAACCTGTAAGATCTGGAAGTTGGCTATTTACCTTTGTTACCAAAGACACTGAAATGCAGATACGATTAATGCTACTTCTGTATGTTGTCAGAATGAGGTAGAAAGACTAAGCAGGTGGCTTCTCATATAGCTACACATGGCATTGTCTGCATCAAGCTGCGAGCAGGTCAAGACATATCCCTGCTGGGCATTGAGTTAATACAGCTGCTGCTCAGCAGTGGATATCTTAACTGGGGACGCTGACTTTTAAGAGAGGTTATGTTGGTAACTGTCCCTTTTTCCTTACAGATGCAGGAGTTATTGAGAGAGAGGAGAACTTGCATTCTCAGAAAGAGACTGTTGTCCAGGAACCAGTGGTAAGTAATGCTGTCATCTGGATGCAGCCCTAGCTCTGAGTAAGATCCATCTGTCCCATGTGAGTCAAGGCTTTCACAGCAGTTTCTGTTATGGGCAACTCCAAACTCTGTAGTTCCAGAGGGATTCAGAGGGATAATGAGGATGGGGGGGGGGGGGGGTTGGTTTGAGAATTGCTAATGTGCTTGAAGAGAGGTGGGAGTGAAGTGCTACAAGCTGGCACACCTTGCTTGCAGGTGAAGGCAATAAGCCTTCAGTCTCCCAGGAGTCATCCTGCCTGGTATTCACAAAAGGCTTTTCTTGTCCAGATGCCAGATGATGCTGCAGATCCTGCCCAGGATCCTAATAACCAAGGTGAGGATGAGTTTGAGGAAGCTGAGCTGGAGAGACCTGACTTTGAAGAGAAGGTGGGAGGTTTGGAGAAGTTCAAGGAGCCCAGCGTGAAGGAAGAGTCTAAGGAGAAGCCACTGAAGGTGACTGACATGAGGGCAGCTAGCAGGGACCAGGGAGAGACCTCCAGCTATGAATGGGGGGAGGCAGTGAGCTTAAGGACTCAAAGGAAAGGATCTTGTTCCTGGATGGATCCATAACCCCACCACAAGATTATGGCAGGCAGGAGAAACCTCTTAGAGAAATGGTGGATTGGTCAGTACCAGAACTTGTTCTGGCTCTATCCTCTCTGCTTGTTACAGTCAGCCCAAGCATTGGCAGCACCTACATGGCTGGAGAGACATTGAATAGGAGATGGCTCACTCCGTAGCTACTGCAGAGGTCTGTATCTCTTCAAGCACTTGAGAGACCAAAACTAGGGATAATAAAAAAGTCTAGTCAGTGCAGCCATTGCTGTTCCTGGGATGAGAATGCAGCAGGCTCCTGGCAGCAGTGACAACACATGAGGACTCTGCCTTCTTGTTTGCCTCCTTGCAGATGGAATCCATTTATTTAGCAAAGTGCTTCTTGCTGTCTGAAGCCAGGCTCTGCATCAGGGAAATGTTAGCTTGTTTTGACAAGCAGCTGAGTGGTGCTTGTTTTAAAAAGGAGTGTTTTATCTGTCAAGCTCTAAAATCATGATTAATAGTGAGGTTTAAAAAGACAAGAAATCCAGGCCAATGAAATCAAACAAAGAGATGCTGGCACCAACAGAGCAACACCTCCTTAAGACTGAAATGTGGAAAGAATTAGTAATATAAATACCTGGCTTTCAGATAGGGCTGGGCTGTGCTCTCTATAGCTCTGCCCTTAATAACTTCAGATCCCCTGCAGTCCTGAGACTTCATGCAAGAGCAGCATGTCTGAGGGCTCTGGTTCTGGGACCTTCCCTGCTGCAGGAGAGGACTCTCCCCACAGTGGGTAGAGCTGGGGAGCTGTTGCAAGTAGGCGAGAAGAGAGACTGGATGGAGGAATTACAAATGGAGTATGGGTTGCCTCATTATCTCTCTGCTCTCTAATTCCTGATCTCTAGTCCAGTCTTCCAGACCTTGGGCTCTAATGCAGGACAGCTACATCCCTGGCAGGGAGTGGAAGTAGATTGGGGCATTGCCACCAGTGTCTGACTTCTGTACTTTTCAGGATGCTGACAGACCTGCCAAGCCCAGGGAAGAACCAATGGATGATTATCAAGAAGACCAGGAGCAAGAAATTGTACGACACCAAGGTTCTTCTTTCCCCTCTCTGGTGTGATTGTTACCTGGGTATGTTGGTAGCCAGGAGCAGAGTATGACTCAGCTTTTAGGAAACTAGATGTGAGTGCCGACTTCAGTCTGTCTCTGCCTGCTCAGTGATCCCCAGGACAAACCTGGAGCCCATTTACCTCTGCCCCCTCTTCTTTCTCAGGTGTTAAAATTGCATTGTAATGCCAGGATAGTAAAAGTACTTAAAGTGAACAGGCTGATCATGGCAACACAGGCTTCTTGCCACTGTGTCTTGGCTAAGTGGCTCGCCAGTGACACCTCCAGGTGCCTGGCAGAGGCTCCTGAGTTTGCCAGGCTGGGCTGAAATGGGAGAAGAGCTAGAACCAGCAGCAGTATGGTGTGCTGCTTGTTAGGGTCTCCTTTTCCAGACCTTGCTGACATTTCCTTCCTGGCTGTTCCCTCTGTGCTCAGGAGGATCATGGAGGTGAGGTGGATGACAATGACGACCTAGAACTTGTCCAAGACCAGAAGGACCGTGCAGGCATACAGGGAGCTGAGGGCAAGAAGGATGACTACTACTGAAAGATGCTGAAAGAAAGTGGAATATGCTGGGAATGAAAGGATGGAAACTCCTCCTGGGAACTGGCTCCTGTATTAAACCACTGCCCAGAACAGAGGCAGGAGGAGGTAACTGCCTTTGCAGGCACTGAGCAAGGTCCTTGCAGCTGGGCATTACGTCTGTGTGTGGGGCTATTGCTGTCTCTCCAGTCAATGGCATGGAGGTGCTCTCAGACTGTAGGAATGATTTTATCCTGCTGCTTCTTTTAGAAGCACTTTTTTTGTGTATGTGTGTTCTTCACCCTCTTGTTTTCACTATCCCCTCCCAAGCTGAAGAGTTGTTCTTATTTTTTTTACCCCCCTGGGCAGCAGAGGGGTGTCTGGATTGATTCCTGGACTGACTTGACTGATTGCTAATACAAAGGACTCGCTGTCATCATAAAATATTTTGCTCAGTAGTGTTTCTTTAAACCATTCTTTGCTCCCATCAGAGCAAAGTGGAGAGGAAGCCAGCCTGCTTTTTGTCTGGAGTAATGCAAGAGTGATAGCTAACCATAAGCACCAAGAGAAATGACCATGTGCCACCCAGTGTGTGCGCGCGTGCATTTATGTATATGAACTACTGGATCTTCTTCCTCATGCAGGGGATCATGGCATCTCTGCTGCTGCTCTGCCCTCCTCAGGCTGTTGGCAGAATGTATCAGAGCAAATCCCACCTTGCATCTGCCTCTCAGACCCATAGCCACCTCCCTCTCCATCTTCCTGACACCCACTCAGCTCTTTGCACCACTTTAGGTGTCCTAGTAGGTTGTTCAGGATTCCTAAACAAGCATGAAAGGTTTGCTAAGGGTGAAGTGGGGTGCACAAGAGGAGAAAAAAAAAATAAAGAGTATTTACGGTATTAAGACATTGGGAGCCCAAGTGATGCAATTTCATCCTGTTCAGCTTCTTTCCAGCCTCTCAACATCTGACAGTGAGTGAAGATAAATTTTGCTGCTTGTGGATAGGTCTGGCTTTAAGCAGCAAGTTGGGTATTTCAAGTGTTCTGTTAATTCACTAGATGGAAATCTGTGGTGTTTTACTTAGTCTTCATCTTGTTTGATTCAGAAAGAAAGAATGAGTCAGCTGGAGCCCCTGGAATTTAAAATGGAGGCAGCTGAGAGGAGAATAGGCTTCTGAAAGCTTGAGACCTGGGTTAGTCATACCAACAGTCACATCTCCTCCCTTATGCAAGACCTCTGCATCTCAGTCTGTCTCCTGCTTCCTCATCACCATGTCAGAAGTCCTGGACACTGGGACCTCCCTCGAGTGCAGCCTGTGGTGAATGCCATGACCTGGTAAAAGATCAGAGATCGTTGTTCCCTGTTGGAATGAGTTAAGCTTTTTTAATCCCTTGTTTAGGGACATATTTTGTAAGCACTTTTAGACACTGGTTGAAACAGTATCTCCCAATAAGCCTGGTCTTTCATTCAGACAGGATTGCTTTTTTTAACATATTTTTCCCACTGGCTCTAATGGAGCTCGAAATCAACTTTTGGTCTTTTTGGTTCTTTGTTTTTATTCTGATTGTGCTGGTAAGAAGCACAATCAGCTGTGCAAGTCAAGCCATGGGGTAGACTGGAGTAGTTAATGTGGTCAGCTCTCTCCTTGCTTTGTGTGGAAGCAATAACTCTGCTTTTCCAGATGCTGCCCTCTCTAGAGCAGGTCAGCAGGAGGAGACTGCTGGTTATTACAGAGTGCGGTAGAATCATGGTGTTTGGACCTCACAGACTTGATCTGCTGCCTGCTGAAACTTGTGCACTGAGACCATGGAGAGCCTTGTTGCAGCAGTTCTGAACTGTCTTCCAAAATCATGTGAAAACAGAGAACTCCTCAGAGGTGAGTACTGATGCTTTTGGGAGGACATGAACTGAAAGAGCTTCTGGCTACAGAGCCACGTCTGGGCGCCTTATCTCAGTTAAAGGCAAAGGCAGAGCACTCCAGCTGTGGTCTCTTTAGAGCTGTTGTCAGCAGCAATTCAGCTGCAGCCCAACACTTAGGCAAAGCTTCCTCAGGCCTGCAGAGTGTTCTCTCTATACTGCTTTTCTTTTTCTCCTGGGTTTCTCATGGATCAGAAATCTGGGAGTGGTTCAGCTCCTGCTTAAGTGAAGCCATTTAATTTGAGAGCTTTAGCAAAACCCTGATTTATAAATAGTTCTCTCATCTTCTATGTTGTGCACTCCCTGAAGTGTGGAGGTATCCAGGGCCTGAGTGTGTGCACAGATCTCCAGCAAAGACAAATGCAGTGCCAGGGGCTGTCTACTCATCATACTCCTTGGTGTCTTTGTGGGCAGAATAAGCAAAGGTGCCAGAGGCAGAAGAGCAGACAGAGGCTGTTCCAGGGAGTTGAGGAAAAGGTCTGTTAGCCAAGCACCATTGCTGCTTATAGAGCTTACTAAGGAGCTCCCTGCAAAACTGACGGGCTTTAAGATACACACAGTAACTTGAGCTGGTTCATGCTGTGTTGGTGCTTTAGATGACCGATATTGCAGGATGATTCCATGGTTCTTAGCCTCCACTGTCTGCTATAAATAGCACATTCAGAATCGATTAGCTGGAGTTGCACTTATTGGTTCAGATGCATCTTGATCAAACAGACCTCCAGTTCTCAGCTGGGCTGGTGAGATGTCATCGTTTCACAGTCCCAGGATTGATGACGAACGCAGTCTGTGACATGAGCTTCAAACCTGCATGCCCCAACTGCCCTAGTGAGAGATGGAATACAGCTCTCCCTGCTGGATTTCATTCGCTCCTCTTAAGTACTCTGACAGGCACAGGCAAAGAGAAGCCTGGAAGATCCAGACCTTACTGGAAGTGAATCAAGTGCTGGAAATAGAACCTCAGTGGGGGTGAGACTGCTTGCTGATACAGAGAGGCTGCATGAGCTATCTAAGCTAGGAGGCAAATTCTCTGCTTTTGCATGTCTAGGATGAGTAATCCTCAAAGTTATGACTTGGAGGGAACTGTAGCAACTCAGCCCTAAATGTAAAGCTCCCTGCTAGGAAAATGCTTTAGCAACCATATGTCTCATGCTGCCCTTAGCTAAGTGCTAAGCATCTCTGCTCTAGGGATTGTCTACGCTGGCTGTATCCAGGACTAAAATTAGCACAGTGCTGCAGAAATTGTTAGCTCTGGGTGGCCAGCGCTTCCTTGTCTGGCCTGTAGCAAGTTGCCCCCATTTTAATACTAGTTCACCGTTTCCTCGAAAAGGAGTTGAAACAGGAGACAATAAACCCAGTGGAGATCCAGAAAAGCAGAAAGCCAGTGGTATTGGGTCTGTCTGAAGGCCTGAAAAGCAATATGAGATGTTATTGATTTTGGTGTGCTGCCTGGGGGTTCACTGCTTAAAGCAAATAATAGTGTTGTGCTAAGTGGCAAACTGCTGGAGCAGTACACGTGAGGAGTCCAGGCTGAGCTTTATTGCAGACCAGGGCACAGGAGGTGGTCTTGGGAAACAGCTGGATTACTAAGAGGGGAAACAGCTGCATTACTAGGAGAGCAAACAATGAGACAGAGTACTTGTATGAAGCCAGTGCTGGCAGACTGACCAAGCCAAAGCATGTGCTTTTGCTTATGTCTCCCATAAATAATGGTCTTTTGTTTAGCGACGTAGCGCAGGGGCACGGGGTGTGATGCAGGGTAAGGAGCAGTTAACCTGGAGTGGGAGGTACAGATTTCTTGATGGATTGCTCTTTATTCTCCTTTGGACTCCAGCAAGATGATGTAGACTAGATTTCTATAAACACATCAATTGCCCGGGTTCAGATGATGTCAAAGCATTAAGTGATTTGGACGATCTTTAGCCAGATGATGAGAACTAATGGTACGTTCTGTGCCCTTACAAATGAAGTCATGGCTGAGGAAAACACATGCCTATCGATGAGTTAAATGAAATCTCTGTTTAATGAAGCCTACTTCTCTATAATCCACTCCTTACTTGGCACCCTGTTTGGGATTATTAGGCTCATTCATTTACACGGCACTTTTAAGAAGTTAAAATGTGACAGTCTAATAAGAGTTTAATGAGATGTTTTCTCTAAGACATCTAAAATAGAGAAGATGTCCAAACCTCTCACATACTGTGTGAACTGTCTGCTGTCCCCAACCCAAAGCTCTCATTTCTGATTCTATATAGATAAGACTTGCTTAAGAGTGCCAGTTGTTTCTGACTGTTGTTTGTATTCTACATAGTTTGGGTGAGAGTGGCTGTAGTAAGATTTGGAGATTAAAGAGAAATCTAACCCAGACTGATGGGAGTATAGGGCTGTCAGGGAATGAATATCCCTCAGTGCTCATTTCTTCTTTGTACCTTGCAATAATATCTCCATCTCAGCTCACATCTCTCAGTGCTGTTTTACACCTGACCACCCCTGGAGTGAAGCCTGACAAGCTGAACTCTGTGCTGCTGTAGTGTCAGAGAATATCAACACCCGTGGAAAAGATGTAGGTGTATCACTGCTGGGTTGGGGTGTTCTGTATCCTCACATTCACGTGCCTGAAGAAATCAAACTAATGTGCTTATCCAGATGCCTTTTTATAACAAAGACTGCTAAGTCTTTTTGTACAAGGGTACACCTTTAAGGCCACAGGACTGAGGTTGACAGTGGTGGCACAAGGATATAATCAAAGAGACAGTTATTCTGATCATGTGGAAACGGCTAAAGGGGAGTCGGTGGCACTACAGCCTGGTGTGACTCAGAGGTTCAGCATGATTATCTGTTCCAGATTTGTGCCAAATTTTGGCAGCCATTTGGGGAAAGACATTTGAGGAGGCTCCCACGGCTTTCCACAAAATGGTTAGCTTGTTTTCCCCTCTTCTACAACTTCAAATGCGAGTATGCAATGAAGTCCAGGGCTAAGTGATGTGGTATAATCAAGCATCTTCACGGCTGTGTCAACCATTTTCCTTTCCTATACCAGATGCCAGACCTTTCTGTTGGATCTCTCAACAGAACAACTCAAAGGGTGTTGCAAACCGTGAGCAATGTCAGAGACTGGTGCCAGATCTGTGCCCTCATCACTGAAACAACGACAGCTCTGGAGTGCAAGCTGCTCTTAATAGTAGTGAGGAAAACTGCACAAAGCTTAAGGAGGCAGAACTTGTTTGGTTTGGCTCCAGCCAACTCCTGAACCCCCCCACATTTCTCAGGAAGGGCTGTCAGATCTTCAGGTTTACATCCTAGCTGGACCTTCCACAGGTAAGTTTGCTTCAGCTACCAAGAAGTGCCTTCAGCAGCACAGCACCTCCTGTTCTGAGGTAACCAGCTGTTTCCTGGGGACAGCAGCCCTTGCTACAACTTTGGCCTCCTTGTCTACCCTGATCCTCTTTTTTTTTTTTGTTTCATTGATTCTTATTGATAGCTGTTGGTATCAAAGGAAATCTCTAGCAGCTCTCTATAGGCTAGCAGACACCCTCCCCCTGGCATTACGTTGGGTTAAAAAGCAAGAGCAGCATGTCTGTGAGACAATATTTGGTGTTAAATTATGTTTAAATACTTCCACAAAGAAACTGTGTACTTTAAAAAGGCAAGAAAAGGGATCCTGGTCTGAGACCACGTGGTCACCTTTGATGCATCAGAAAACAACTACTTTCACAAGTTCCACGTTGCTGCAAATGATGTTTTGTACATATTCAGGTAACACCTTCAGTGAAGCCCAAGGTGTGTGGTGTGGGTTTGGTTGATGTTCGGGCTATGAAATGAAAAAAAGCTTCAGAGTCTTATTTTTGTTATCTTTTAAACTTACACAAGACAATAAACAGTTTGAAAGAAAACTCTACACTGCTCTTGTAGATCTTGTGTTTCCAAATAGGTGACCCGGTGAAGAAAAACTACACTGAGGCCTTCAGGTGAAATGCTGTGGTTGGAACAACCACGTCACACTGTAATTGTTCTACTTTACAGGTTAAGTATAGACAAATACTTATGTTCTGCTATAAAAACTATGTAGAACCTTATCAAAACACAAACTAAAACCAACCCTGCAAGTTTCTGCACAGAATGAAATCTGCAACTCAAAGACAGGACTTCAAAGCTGGTTTTTGACAATTCAACTGCTCAAAGACCCTTCAAAGGTGGCTTAGGTTAAGCATGTAGTTTTGTTTCATTAAAGATCTTTTTGTTTTCACCCTCAGCCAAGTCGGTGGTTTAGTGTAAATCCTTCAAGGACTTTGAGGAGGCATTGTGGAGTCATGCTACAAGGAAGCACTGCTGTCTCCTTCAGCCCTCTTCTGTGCTACAAAATAAAGAGCTGGCCCACGATCAAATGGATGGATTGGAGGTTAGTCCTGCTGCAGAGAGGGGAAAATGGCATTGGTTAGACGACAGGAGTAAAAGGAAATACACTTTTCCTCGGATCTCAGCGACTAAGGTGCCCGGAGGCCCCACAGCTTTATCACTGGGGGCCTTCTCTGTATTTTCTCTCGCCAGGGGTTCAGAGCAGCCTAGGTCTGCAACTGTAACCATTAAAAAAAAATCCTTAAATAAGGGCTGCTTCAGCCAAAGGCGAGCGAGCTCTCTTCCCACAGCCCTCCCCTGGTCCCAACTCTGCTGGTGGAGAGCTCTCGGGGGGCAGAGGCACTCTCTCAGTCACTGATGGGCACAGTGTCCCCCCGGTGAAGCCGGGGCGAGGCTGGGGGTGGGGGGGGACTGAGCCCGACCCCCTGACGGCCCTTTCCCGTGGGCGGAGGCGTGAAGCGTCGGGGCAGCCCCGAAGCGGCGGCCGAAGGTCGTGGCCGTGGGCGCGGCGCGCGTGTGCGTCCGGCGCGGCGGGTGCTCCGCAGCCCAGCGAGAGTTAACGGCGGAGCCGCCTCTCCATTGGCGGCCGTGGCCGCGTTTATAACCGGCGCACGGGGCTGGCTCCGCCGCCAGCGCGGCTCGGCTCCGTGCCGCTGCGGCCGGCATGCCCAGCCTGCTGCCGCCCCTCCTCGCTCTCCTCTGCTTCGGGGCGCCGGCGCCCGCCTTGACCGCTCCGCCCGTCTCTCCGCGGCTCGAAGCCGAAGCGGCGGCGGCGGCGGCGGAGGAGCCGTGGTGCCCTTACAAGGTGTGGGCCGAGGGGTCGGCGAGCGGGCGCCTTTGCTTCCGAGCGCCTGCCCGCGGCTTCCAGTGCGCGGCGCGGACCTGCCGCTCCCAGCGCTCGCCGGGCGGCGCGTTGGTGGCCAACGTGCTGCGCAACGGCAGCGTGCTGCTGCAGTGGGGGCTGCGGCGGTGGGGGGGGCCGCCGCGCCCCGCCGCCGGCCTCCGCGGCTTCCAGCTCAACTGCTCCTGGGACGGCACCTACACGCGTTTCCCTTGCGACAGCGTGGAGCTGGGAGCCGCCTGCCGCGACTACCTTTTTCCCGAGGCGCACGGCAGCGTGGGTTACCGCCTGTGCCTGCAGCCGCGCTACGCGCCGCCGCGCCCCGCGCCGCCCGCGCAGTGCGTGGAGTTCCGCGTGGAACCGGCCGCCATGCGGGACATCGTCGTGGCCATGACGGCCGTGGGGGGTTCTATCTGTGTCATGCTCGTCTTCATCTGTCTCCTGGTTGCCTACATCACCGAGAACCTCATGAGTCCGGCTCTCGCCAGGGCAGCAGCCGCAGCCGCAGCCGCCCCGCGCCGTGCTTAGCCCCGAGCTGCCCGCTGGCGCCTGGGAGCGGAGCGGAGCGGAGTGACCCGGGTCTGGGCTGCCGTGGCTCCCGGTAGCGGTGACTTACCCGGTTTTCTCGACGGACCTCTTCTCGCAACGCGCCCGACTCCGACTTTCTGTGTCGTTCAGGGGATGGGGAGAGTTGTTTCCAAACTCTTCTTGCAGCGCTTTTGCCCACGGTCTCGTTTTGAAGCGTTGGGGTGTCTCGGGTTTGCTTTTGCCAAACTTCCAGGATTTGGGTTCTCCTCGGTGTTTGGATCTCTTCACCCTCCTAAGGTGGCTTTTCAGCCCGAGCCACGCGTGGCAACCGAACTCTTTGGAGCTCAGTGGATTAAAAGTAAACAATAGCAAAGGTCCACAAGGTGCCAGAGCAGTGTGTGTTTTGAAAAGCAAGCGACAGATCTGGCAGAGGGCCTGCGTGAGAAGACTCTCCAGAACACTGTGTTTTTAGGCCTGTGTCTAAATCCACTTGCTCTTAGACGTGTGCTTGAGGTTTTGTCCTGAGGAGGAATGTTGTTTGAAGTCTGTGGGCGAACAGACCGATGGAACCACAGAACCCGTAGCTAAAGTGCGTGTTTGATCCAAAGCCCACCTAAATCTTGTGACTTAGGTGGGTTTTGTATCGTGCCTTATGTTGTTCGTGAATTCTGGGGCCTAGACGTGACCACTGTCCAAGGCAATGGGGGTTCTGGTCAGCTCAAGTGGCCATCAACATCCTACTCTGACTAAACTTGCTTTCCTCTCTTTAGATCTGTCATCTCAGTGGTTTCCACAAAGAGCAATGCCAGGGGGCTGAATTTAGTATGAGAATTCCCTTAGTTGTGTAAGTATGACCCGATCCTTTAATTACCAGATAGGTACAGTATAAATGAGCACCATCCCTGCCCTCTGAAACCCCAGCTGTAGGAATGCTGTGCACACATACGCTACGGTTTAGAAATGTCTCAAACACAGAAGTCACTGGTGTTGTAGCCGAGCGCTCTGAGCGTGGGAACGCTCCTTGCTAGCTGCTCACTCAGTGCTGTAGTCAGTCAGGTTTTAGCCATATTCTAGTATTAATTCTATTGTGCCTTAGTGCTGAGAATTTGTCCCATTTATATCGGTGTATCTGTTCTTGTAGCCTTCACAGACAACTGTATCTCCCCCGGTGTTTCTGTCTATGAAACTAGTGGTCATTGGTCTGTTCAGTTCGTTGGTTTTTTTAAAACAAGCGAATTTAGGCTGACAGTTACTTGAACTTCCATATATTCACACAGTAATCATCTGAGAGGTATTTATTTAGTGAACTAGTTTTTATTCAGTGTTGTTTGTACGTAGTTGACTGCTGTAAGAGAAAATTAGATCACTTAAACTGAGCACCTGAAGCAAAAGTAGGGGAACAGCTCTCATGTAGAGGGGTGTTGCTGTGAAACACATCACTTCCTATGTGGTCTGTTTGTGTAAATGTTTCTCACTGGTAGATGACCCCAGTTCTTTTCTTTGTGAAAGTAGATTGTGAAGTATAAACTTGCTAGTAGAGGGTAAATATAGAAAATCTATGGAGTCCTTAATAAAATGCAGTATTACTCACAATCCCTTTGGTAACTTGGCAGTGGCTGAGAAACCAAAGGTCTGTATTTTCATCGGGCAAAAGTACCTTTAATTTGTTGTTCTTGTTTTGTTTTCTGACTCTAAATTCCACAGTGTTCTCTTTTGATGAACTTGCCTGTGTACTTGATTTAAGCAGCCTGGATACCTCCCATCACAGTCACGGGAAGATGGTGTCATTCATTGACATTGAAGAACAATGGTATCACTTGTATTAATTTTTTTTTAATCACTAGAGAGACTGACTGCTCAAAGAAAAGGCAATCAGCCTTCGAGAACTTGAAGACAGATTGTATCAAGTGGTTTAGTTCAGTGAATTTAAAGGCAGAGTACATCTGGGTCAAAGGACTTTTAAGGGTTTCAGGTCGCTATTTTCTGTAGCCAGTTCTGCAAAGGACTGTTAGAGTGGCACTGATCCTGTCTTACCTCTGTCAGCTTGTGTCAACCAGTGTTACTGTTTTGTTCTTCATCTCGTTGTGAATCGCCAGATGTGACAATTAAATGTGTAAATAATGACCCTTGTACCACCTTGGCACTGACCTTAATAAATGAAGAGAATAATGAAAATAATGGAAAACATCACAAGTATTGAATGGTTCCAGATCTGATTGGACTCCAGGTGAGCAAACCCATCCAAAGACAGGTCATAATGATATTCCATTGCTTACTGTACAAATACAGCTTAATGGGAAAATGGAAAGAGATTTATGCTCTGAACACTGGACTTTTGTTTAGTAGAGGTTTAGACTATGGGACCACAGGGTAATTTAGGTTGGAAGGGGCCTCTGAAGGCTGTGTGGTTCAGCCTCCTGTCCAAAGCAGGGTCAGCTCAAGATAGTTATCATCTTCAGCTCTGGTTATGTATGAGAAAAATTCCTGAGATATATTCAGCTGGATATTTTGTCTTATGGCCTGTGATCTTTCTTTTCCTTTAGTCACCGTGTTCCTTGAATTTTCGGGTATGAATTTTGTCTTTTTCTTTCATTTCACCACCTAAACGTGGAGGTACTCTGCTTCCAATGTCTTTTGTCAGGCCTTGTTTCCTCAGGGGTGCTTCATAAGAGCACGCAAAGGCACATGAGTCCTGGGACCAAAGTGTAATTACCTTAGATCTTTGTGTCCCAGATTTCTGCTTTACTGCACTCAGACTTTTCCTGGGATAAACACAGCAGGAGGTGGTTATTTTGGTCCTTGCTTGTGGAATATCTTACGTCCTAAATTCCTCTGCCCTCAGTAATCTCACATTAGCAAGCTTTGTGGTTTGGGTTGTTCATCCCAGTATACACCAATACTAGAGGCATATCTGGAGCTTTTGTCTTGGGAACAAGGTTTCTGGATTTTACTTTTCTCTTGTAAAATAATTGTGGGCACCTTCAGGAAAAGCTCATTGATAAATGTCATCTCGGAGATTCTTCTGGTATAAAGATCTTTCATGTTTTGTAGAAAAAGCAGCATTTTTTTACAGCTTCATCTTAGTCCCTTGGATAGCATCGTTGAAGAAATGGTAAACTAAGAAATACTAAAAACTCTACTGTCTTCTTTAACAGTCCTGCATATAATGCTCCCATTATGTGACAAATCTCCTGTCACAGGAGTACATGGCAAGCAGCTTGTCCTGCTGTGTGTTTGGCCTGCTGGAATCATCACACTAACTCATGACTACTGACTAGGAGAGTGTAACTACATTTGTTTCACTTGCCAACAACCCCGCTGTATTCACTCCAGACAGGACTGAGGTGGCACCTTTAAGCACAAAGGGTATGGTTGACACTGGAGGGAAAGAAGAAGGCCAATTCCAAATATCAGAGGTACTTTTTAAGACCCCTATCTTTAAAATACTCATTGTCCAATGGCTGTATTGAGTTCAGCAAGAATGTAGAATGTGAGCACTTAGCATCTTGATGGATCCATGTAGCTTGCACCCATTTTAATATCGAATTAATTTTGCCTCAGAGTTGCTCTCAAATAGTTCATAGTAGTGCAGTTGATAAGGAATTCATTGTAGCTTTTTGAGATCAGATCAATAATGCCAGAGGGCTATGAGGAAAAGTTGTTTCCAAGCATCTATCCTGGCTGTGGTGCAGCTCAGAGCCTGTGCAACCAAATCTAGCACAAAGATGGAATCGGGCTGGGCTGAGCAAGGAGTGCCCTGATCATTGTGCCCTGTGTGCCAGCAAATCAGTTCTGAAAACAGTGAGTTCTACCAGACAGCAGATACATCAATCACTCAGCTCCCTGGACCCACTGCAACCTTTGGCTGCCACCTAGTGCTGACTGGCCAGAAGACTTGGCTTTTCAGGGGAAAAAAAGCAATCGCTTGAGTCCCATTCTTCTGAAAATCATGGGCTATGTGGCTTACAGGGCCAGGCACGTGGGCATGGTGTGCAGGATGGAAGCAGGGCATGTTTGGGAAGAAGACCCAAGACCTTACATTGTGAATTTGGAGTAACTTGTTTCAGAATGTTGCAAAAGTGCCTGTCTATTAAATGTGAGAGAAGCTGTTTTAGGGGTCTTGGAAGTGGGGGTGATGAGACTGTGTCACATTGCTGTGTCTCTGATGTGTGTAAGTGAAACCAAGTAGTAGCACGTGTGTACGTCCACGTGTGCCTGAGGCACGTCAGGACTAGAGAAATACTAAATGGAGAAGCTGTTGTCATCTCTGTAGGGAGCTTTCAGCTGTTGTATTGGGCTCTGAAGGAGCCACTTGTTTATCCAGTAACAGCACAAGGCTGCGGTGAGCTGTGAAAGTCCCAGCCCAGGCGGGTATGGCATTGGGCATTTTCTGCATCCCTGTGTTAAGTTTCACTGAAATGTGAATGTTTATCCAGTAACATATGATGTCCATGTTCTTGTTTAAAGTAGCACCAATTCACACTAATAGCAAAGCTGGACCTTTTCTCACAGCTCCTCCCTGTTCTCAGCTGCTTTCTTCCAAGGGCCTTTCTCTGCCCTCACGCTTGGAACTGAACCCAAGCAAAACACCAGCTAACGGAACAGTCCCTCAGGAGAAAATGTTCAGAGGCTGCGTGCTACCAGCGGGCTGGACCTGCTCAGAAACAAGCGTCTGTGCAGCACCGTTGGCAACCACCTGCTCTGCTTAGCAAAACAGCGTGGGGGCAAATCCACTGCAGCACGCTTGGCTCCCAGTCGCTGGAAGGATACCCGTCTGTCCTGGGGGCTTTTTCTCTCTCCATACACTGACGAGTTTGGTGTCGTTTTCACTTTAAGCAGCCACCGCACGGCAGGATTCGGGAGTTCACGTGAGCGGTGTGCCTTCTGTCGTCAACACCGAGCCCTGCGAGCTGGGCCCGCCGGAGGACGCGGTGTTTACTGCCAACAACCCGGCACCGGCGCTCGCTGCTGGGCTGCTCTCCACAGGCCTGACAGACAGACAGATAGACAGACTGCCCCAGGCTGAGC
>WBNH01003087.1:4800-34073 GCA_013401255.1 Urocolius indicus | reverse complement strand
AGGGATGGGGGAGGGAGATCATATAGTGCTGGTCTTTAAAAGACCGTTACAATATAGTAAGATCCTATGTTTGGGATCCCAGAGAGAAAGAAAGAAAGAAAGTAGTCAGGATTTCTTGTGCCAACATTTTTAATCCTTACAATGATTTGTTGGAACAAAGTAGAACAATGTTCATTACCTAGAAGGAAGCTCTTTATATAGCTTGAGGTCATGTGGGGATTTATTCACTACATCTTTAACACTTGGGTGTAACAAAATCTCTGTAAACACTGCCATAGAGAACAAATTTCTTAGGTGAACTTTTCTATGTTAAAAACTCTATAGAGTTTTTCTCAAGTGCATTATTAAGAAGAAAAATTAAAATGCAAAAGAACCTTCTGATTAAAAAAGTCATTATTCTGGGTCATCCAAAGAAATCTGAGAGGATTATTTTGCAAAACTAACCAAGAAGCAGATATCACAATGGGAAAGGCTATAAACTGTAACTATAATAATATCTTCACAAGCATGATAAATGTATTTGTGATTGGACCAATTGGGATTTCACGGTCTGAAGCATTATGAATTTGTCAGTTTTGTTCTATTGTTTCCACTAAAGTGACTCCATCATATTGTTCATGTTATTTGTAAGGGGGGGTGGAGGGGGTGGGGGGAGCGGGGGAAGAAGGGNAACATTTGTAAAACACTTCTATCATGAGTTATAGATGGGCACTATAATAATCTTTAATAATCTAATCATAATTTATTTCTAAATAGGACATAAATCCCACAGAAATTCACATATGTGCTAGTCTGTAAACTTATGGAGTAACACTTGTGATTTGTGTTGGTTTATCCAGGTGTCCACCAAGTCATAATATCACTCACCTTCCTTAACTGGACAGGAGAGAGAGAGAAATATAACGAGTGGTTTGTGAGTTGAGATAAGGACAGAGAGATCGTTCAGCAATTAGCATGATGGGCAAAACAGACTCAACTTGGGGAGAAAATGGTTTGATTTCTTAAAGAAACAATAAGAACAGGGGGATGAGAAATAAAACTGAATCTTAAAACATCGCTCCCCATCCCTCCCTCTTCCCCTCTTCCTTCCTCCCTCCCAGTGGTGCAGGGGATGGGGGATAAGGCTTATGGTCCGTTTATTACAGATGGACTTTGCCACTGCCTCTTCTCAGGGGAACTGCTACATTGTGGGATCTCTTCCCATAGGAGATAGTCCCTCACAAACTTCTCCAACGTGGGCCCTTCCCATGGGCTACAGCTCCTCTCAAACCACTCTGGCATGGGCCCTCCCACAGGGGCAGCTCCTCACACACTGCCCCAGTGTGGGCCATCCATCGGGAAAACAGTCCTTCAGGGACAGACTGCTCCAGTCTGGGTCCCTCACAGGATCACAGGTCCTGACAGCAAACCTGATCCAGTGTG
This sequence comes from Urocolius indicus, assembly GCA_013401255.1. Classification (NCBI taxonomy): domain Eukaryota; kingdom Metazoa; phylum Chordata; class Aves; order Coliiformes; family Coliidae; genus Urocolius; species Urocolius indicus. The sequence continues at coordinate 32,651 of WBNH01003087.1, read as the reverse complement.
GGCTCCTCTCTCCCCACAGAGTCCTAGGTCATGCCAGGAACTTGATGCAGGGTGAGCTTCCCATGGAGTCACAGCCTCCTTCAGGCATCCACCCGCTCTGATGTGGGGTCCTACATGGGCTGCGAGTGGATGTCTGTTCCCCAGTGGTCTCCATGGACTGCAGGGGCACAGCAGCCTCATCATGGTTACAGGGGAATCTTTGTTCCAGAGCATAAGCACCCTCCTCTCCCTCCTTCTCCACTGACCTTGGTGTTTGTGGACGTGTTTTCACATTCTCACTCCCTGTTGCTGCTGCCCTTTTGCTGTTTAGCAACTGTGCAACATCTTCTTACCCTTCTCAAATATATTATTCACAGAGGCGATACCTCCATCACTAATTGGCCAGGCCTGCATCAGCTATGGCATCCATCTTGATTGGCCTTAGCCCTGTCAGCTACAGCGGAAGCTTCTTGCAGATCTTTGTTTAAAGAAGCCACCCCTTTACCTCTCCCCAGTACCAAAAAAAACCTGGCACAGGTAAAACCACTACATTCCATCCCTCAGTTCTGTGAATTATGTATTTTAAGAATTATCATAAAAATCCACATTTATCACACAACTTTCACAATCTTCACTCACAAAAACAAAAAAGAATTCACTACATCAAAAAATGAAAAAAAATCACAACACCAAACGACAGTGGGCAATCTACATACAATCCACTACAGGACTGTAGAAATTTCATTTTATAATGGCAACAAAATTACAAGGGTTTTTTTTTTGGCACAATGTTTTTAAATTTTATTTATATAGAATAATAGTATAACTGACTTGGATTATGAAAACTGAAGATCCTACATGTAATTAGGAATTTCAGTAAACAGAAGATCACTAGCTCTAGTCAACTCATAAGGAACTGTCCTATTCATCTGTCATCTTGAACCAATCTCTTTTTTGTTTTTCTCAATGCTGAAGTCTTCATTTATTCTTTTCTTACCACTTACTTTGTTTCCATGTCTTCATTTCTTTCACTCAGTTTCTTATTTAAATATACTCTCCTGCATCTTCCACTGGACTTGTGTGGTGAGTTGACCTTGACTTGATGCCAGATGTCTACCAAAATGCTCTTTCACTCCCCCCTCAGCAGGGTGAAAAGAATAAGATGGAAAAAACCCCAAACTTTAGGTTGAGGTAAAGACAATTTTATAAAGAAAAAGCAAAAGCCGTGTACAAAAGCAAAGGAAAACAAAATACGTTATTCTCTATTTCCCATTAGCAGGCGATGTCTGGCTGCTTCCTAGGAAGCAGGACTTCAATAGATACAGCAGTTTCTCTGGAAGACAAATGACATAAATAACAAGTGTCCCTGTTCCTCTTCCTTTCTTTTAGCTTTTATTGCTCAGTAGATTTCATATAGTACATTTTTTTTTTATTGTTGGTAGTTATGTCTTCAAAAAACACAGAAATTAGGTGGAATGCGAAGCTATGTTCTCAACTGTGAGATCATTTAATAGTTTAGAATTTTTGATTTTTAAAATTACATCTTGTGTATAACTGAACTGTCTTAACAAAATCCCTGTAGTTTAATGCTGAATTTTATTTTATTAAGCTCAGATACGATTTCAGTAGTGAGACAGTAGTATAGTCTTATTTAAAATTTTAATGGCAGAAAATTCTGAGTCAATAGCAATAGAAAGAACTGATAATGCACTTGGAAAAGTATTATATGTGTATAGATTTGGTAACATTCATGTCTCTATTGTGGTGATCAAGAGCTTGGCACCAATTTTTCACTAAAGAAGAAATAATTTGCCAATGAATTTTTCACAGCTATGATACTAATTTCACTCTGTTTATCTTCAGCAGTGTACTTAAAAGAAAAAGAAAGGAAGTTACCACCTCTGACCCAGTTTTAGCTAGGATAGAGTTACTTTTTGCAGGAAGCTGGGTGGTGGCACAGGCAAAACAGTTACACTACACTAGCCAAGGGCATATTCTATACCATATAAGTCATGCACAGTATATAATTGAGGGAGTTGGATGAAGGAAGGAGGGATCAAGGCCTGTGGAGGGCTGGACATCAAGTTCGGAGTGGTAACCAATTGCATTGTGCATCACGTGTCATATACACTTTTCATAGTACTACTGTTATTCTTACTTCTTCTCTCATATTGTCCTTTTAAACTTCTCTCATCTCCACCAGTTAGTTGTCTTCTGATTCTCCTCTCCATCTGATTAAGAAGAGGAGGAAGAGAGTGGCTGCATGTTGTCAGTGGCTGGCATGGCTGGCAATGTGGCCATTTTATCTTACAAAATAGGTGAAGTTCAAAGATGAATTCAATCAAAAGGTTTAAACAAGAATTACTCTTTCATCTGAATGTTGCCCTAACTCTAACCTTGATGGTCCATCCCCTGAGCAATACAGACAGCATCAATGTCATGATACAAGTAGACGTCTTTTATTGCTTTATATACCTGTTAAAATCAGGTAAATAACAACTAAAGAGAGAAGCTCTTCCCTCATGAATGGAGCCTTTATAAGCAAAGTTGTTTTTTGTTGAAGGTTATTTAATAGATTTTCCTTGGCAGTTGCTATAGCAACCCAGTGCATTAACAGAACCTTAAAGGTGATGTCTCATTTAGGTTGAAAGACAGTGCATGTAAAGGGAAAGTTATAGAAGCCCTTTTATTTAATCCTTTATGATATGTTTAAGAAGAGACACAAAAACTGGCAAAATTCCCATTTTGAGGTTTTTTCCCAGGTTCTATTTAAGCCAAACATGCAACATAAAGGTTTGTTTAATAATTTTTTTCTCTCTCAGCTGTTTAAGCTAAATGAGTACAAATATTACAATACAGAATGTCTAATTTATATTTAAGTGGTGAATACGATCCAAATTTGACTCCTTAAGAATGAATCCTGCTCTAAAAGGCTACACTTCCATGCAAAATTTTTTAGTCATTCACTTGAGCATGAAATTGTAAAAGAGCTTAGTTGCACAGTGATCTTCAGAAATAGTTCAACTTTAGCATAGCTGATATCAGTGACAGGACTTGTGATCAGTTGCATTTTAGCTAGATAAGAGCTAAACTGAAAGAATATGTATTAACAAGGTTTGACTTCTAATGGTTGCAGTGTTTGTTATCATTATGAAAACTAGGTAGCAGCATAATGACAAATTTCACTGTCAGCTATTGCTCCCCAGATTGTGTTATAGTGATCTGTACATGCTCTGCCAAGGACTGTTTTTTTCCACATTGCACTATGTCTGCCTGTATAGCAATGTCCCTATATCAGTAGACTTAACACTTAACAGTGACAATGACACTGCAATACTCCTAATTCCTTGTTTGTCATGTCAGTTTTGAATGTGATATCTTCAGATTTGCATGGTAAGTTGAATTAGCTATGGCATGAATCAGCTCATAAAATGTATCTGGCTTTAGTTGAAGTTTTGGTTAAAAATGTTCCTGCAAAAAATCTCACAATGCAAAGTCAGACTTTGTAGACAATATAAACTACTGAAATTTGAGCAGAATAATGTTCCCCAGAATAAAGCATTTCAGTACATAATTAGGGATATAACAAAAAGAAGATTAAGTGAATCTTGTTTACCAATATCTCAACTGTTTGAGACATTGAAGAGATAAAAATTACAAGTATCATTTAGCTGTAGTTTGCATCTGATGTTATAGATCTGATGGTGTGCTAAAAGACATGTATGTACATGTATGTACATGTATGCTACATTTATTTAAGAGTAAAGTCAGAGGAATGGACTTTTCTATGTTTGTAAGCTGTGCAACTAAAGATATGAATTCAGAGGTAAGCCAGATGACGGCTCAAAAGAAGGACAGAGATGAGGTACGTTAGATGCTGTTAAAGTTGTGAGAAACACGAAGTATGAAGCATCAATTTATGTCATTTTGAATCTCTTTTTGCGTTTAAATGTCACACGTTCAAAATTATTTCTGATGGAAATTGAAAAAAATGGAAAATACAAAGCATTTTACTGTAGTGTTTCATAGATTAAGGATATGGGTGGATCCTTTGAGGAAGGTTGAATAAGTGGAAGGAATAGAAATATACATACTGAAGGAAGAATGATAGGAAAATAATATTCTTAGGTTAAAGCTTTATCATTCTGTAAAATTATCTTATAGTCTAAGTTCTATACTTGAATGGATGTTTAAATTAATAGGGGAAGATATGAGTCTTTTAATAAGGCTGATGCTAAAGTGGAATGACATGCTGGTTTTCAGCTTCACTGAAAACTCTTAAAACTCATCCTTAATAATGTGACAAAACCTTAACGTTTTGTACAACGTGGGAAAAAAGAAAAGATGATAATGTATTTTGCTTTGGAACTGGTTTTGATAGATGCTGCTAAAATGCAGACAATATTTTCCTCTTCAGAATTCTGCAATTTTTCTGGATTTTTTTCTGAGTTATATTTCTCTGTCACAATTTGAAAACAAATCTTCTTGGACACCAGGAGCTAACTGCAAGAGTCTGGGATTTAAAATTTGGACAGTTTAATTTTTGGTTTCTGGGGAATTATCTGATTTGTAAACAATTTAGGTTCTTGCAATTTTCTGTACAAAATATTAACTTTAGAAATTTTTATTATTGCAAGAGGGTTTAGTGATATCTAATAAAGGAAAAAATAATATGCCTATGCATTTAAGCCTACTACTTACCCTGTTCAGTGATCAATGGAAATTGTGTCTTTCCATTCTTAATTGTCCAAAATCCACATCAGTTTGTGTTGCTTCAGGGTTTTTTAATGAGAGCCAGGATACTATGGCAGATAAAACATCAGATCTACCAGGGTCCACAACCAGAGATACAGGTAAGTGCCTTGGCTGGAACAGAACCAAAACTGTAATGATGATCCTTGGTCTGGATGGAAAGAGAGGCATAAGACAAGCATTAACTTCATCTGTGGTTGTGGAACCCTGCTTTTGATAGGGACTATGTATTACTCTGGGTACAAAAGGATTATGAACTTTTTCCCTAGCTTGAGTAAAAGCTCCCACTACATTTTTAGCAGGGCTTTTAATAGTCCAATTGTAACTCAGAACCCAGACAAACACCTCAAAAAATTGTATATCTGACAAATTATTTAATCAAAAGAAATCTATCAGTGTGTCTTAATTGTAAAACACAGAACATATTAAATTTCAGTGTGGATCAATATTTTTTAGTTCTGTTGTCCATTTCTGATTGTTTTGGTTTCTGTTAAGTCAGATTACCATTGATTTTCAATGAAATTTGAGCACCAGAATTGAGGTTAATTCCTTCCAAGGATTTAACATAGTGCATAGTGGAGTGCTTTGGTACTAGCAAGATGCTAGTAAAGTCAGTGAGATATATAGTAATTGATAGATCAATGTAGAATGTTAGTTATGTTAAAGAACCAGACATAAGACTGCAAGCTGATTATACACAAATACTTTTTGGTTGACTGCTCTGACTATACCACAAGCCTTCTGTATAGACTCTAAGAGAAATTTTGCCTTATGTTTTCAAATGTGCATGAGAAGGTAAAAATGAAAGTCTTTTGTGTGTGTGTAGTTTGAGTTCTGTTTTTTTTGCTGTTGTTGTTGGGTTTTTTTTAATATACAATAGTCTTAACATATGCACAACAACAGGTTGTTGTTGTGCGTTAGGGCTTTGGAAACCTCATGTAGCTTGATGAGAAGAAATGCAAAGTTCTATACCTGAAGCAGAATAGCCCCATGCAGCTATACAGACTCAGACTGTCTGGTGAGTTAAAAGCCCTGCTGAAAAGTAGTTCAGATTAAATTGAATACAAGTGAGCAGTGTACGTACATCATAAAGAAGGCAGATTGTGTACTGAGCTACATGATTACGGTTAACAGATCAAAAGAATTTATTATATCCTTTTGTGGAATGGGGAAATATAACCTGCATTTTTGAATAGGAAAAAAAGATTAGCTGGGGAACTGCAGATCAGTTGGTCTCATCTGTTTTTTTTTTTGCTTTTTTCAGTGGTATATAGCAACAGGGCAAGGGGTAATAGGATGAAGCGTGAACACAAAAAGTTCCTTTTAAACATAAGAAAAAACTATTTCACTGTGAGGGTGATGGAGCCTTGGCACAGGCTGCCCAGGGATGTTGTAAAATCTCCTTCCTTGGAGATCTTCAAGACCCATCTGGACACATTCCTATGCAACCTGATCTAGATGAACCTGCTTCTGCAGGGGTATTGGACCAAACGTTCTCTAAAGATCCCCTCCAACCCCTACCATTCTATGATTCTATGATCTCTGTGCCCAGCAAGATCATGGAGCAGATACTCCTGGAAAATATGCTAAGGCACATAGAAAATAAGGTGGTGACCGCTGAAAGCCAACATGGCTTTACTGAAGGCAAATAGTCTGACAAATTTGGTGGCCTTCTACAATGGGCTTACAGCATTGGTGGGTAAGGAAAGAGTAAATGATGTATCTGGAATTGACATTCTTGTCTCTAAATTGAAGAAATGTAGATTTGATGGATGAACCTCTCAGTGAATAAGGAATTGACTGGATGGTCACATTTGAAGAGTTGAGGTCCTGATGTCCAAGTGGACAGCAGTGATGAATGGTGTTCCTCAGAGGTTGGTAATGGGATTGGCTCTGTTTAACAACTTTGTTGGTGACTGCATCCTCAGCAAGTTTGCTGACAATACCAAGCTGTGTTGCAGTTGACATGTTAAAGGGATGGGACACAATCTAGAGAGACCCTGACAGTCTTGAGAGGTGGGTCTGTGAGAACTTCATGAAGTTCAACAAGGTAAAGTGCAAGGTTCTGTGCCTGGATCTAGACAAGCCCATGTACAAATACAGACTGTGTAATGAGTGGATTGAGACCAGCCCTGTGGAGGACTTGAGGGTGCTGGTGGATGAGCCAGCAATGTGTACTTGGAGCCCAGAAGGTCAGCTGTGTTCTAGGTTGTGTCAAAAGAAGCATGACCATCAGGTCAAGGGAGGTGATTCTGTCCCTCTATTCTGCTCTCATGAGACATCACCTTGAATACTACATCCAGCTTTGGGGCCTCCAACAAAAGAAGGACATGGAGCTGTTTGAGAAGGTCCAGAGAAGGGCCACAAATATGAACAGAGGGCTGGAGCACCTCTCTAATGAAGACAATCTGAGAGAGTTTGAGTTGTGCATCTTGGAGAAGAAAAGGCTCCATGAAGACCTTATAGCAGCCTTTTAGTACCTAAAGGGTCCTTTAGGCAGACTTTTTACAAAGGTATGTGGTAATAGGACAAGGGATAACCATTTTTAATTGGAAAAGGATAGATTTCAATCAGATGTTAAGAAGCTCTTTACTATGAGGATGGCAAAGTACTGAAACAAATTACTCAGCAGCTGAAAGTGTTCAAAATCAGGTTGGATGATATTTCAAGCAACCTGGTCTAGTGGAAGGTGTCTTTAAGTTCCCTTCCAACCCAAGCCATTCCAAGATTTGTTCAGTGTTGCTGACGTCGCATGTGAAACACTTCCTTACCTTTTTATCTCCCAGTTCAAAAAAATAGTGAGAGACTTGAGAGGATCCAGTAGTGGTATATCAATATAATTAGAACCAAGAAAACTCAACTAGAATAAATGACTGAGGCCTTATTTAAGCTGATGCAGGTTTATTTAAGACTAATTGTGCACTGATCAAAGACGAGTTACAAAGGTCACAGAGACAAAACTTCCTCAGTAGTGGCAGGAAATGTGATGGGACAGTGGCTTGGAATTAGAAAAACTTATTTATTAGCCCATATGTGGGGATGGGGGTACAGATAGAGGAGTACAACATCAGTTCAGTTTATCCAGGAGTGTCATAGCACCTGCTTCTCAGAGATTTTCTGGACTTCATTAAGCAAAACCATGGGTGATGTGATTTAGTACTGCGGGTAGTTTCTCTTCAAGAAGAAATTGAACTAGATGACCTCCAGAAATCCTTTTCAGACAAGTCCTTATGACTTCATGAGTTGCTTAAAATTCTTTCCCTAGCTGCTGAACTACATCTGAAAGAACAAAACCATCATGCTGGGGAAGCTGTCAGAATGGTAAAAATGGTTGAGGAAAGAAAGAGTAGTTTCTCCCTATGTCCTACTCCCTCTTAAGTACTGCTACCCACAGGGATGTGTTCATTCAACCAAACAGGAAACTACATGTATATAACTGACAGACCTTACTGCATATACTTTGAACTGATTGATGGTTTCCTGTCAAGGGGTTTGCAGGCTGCCAAGACAAAATACACATTGACCAAGTTCTGCATGGCAATTCCCTGTGAGATGGTTGTATATGGGTGCTGCATGACTGAGGAGAATTTATATCATGGAGAGTTTTTTTCTCTGTTGAGAAAATGAAAGCAAGTGCTTTCATTTTACAGTCATTTTTATTTTGAATGTTGAATCTCTTGTTTAGAGAGATAAAGATGTGAATTTAAATTTCTTCTTCCCTCTTAATTAAACTCTAATGTATTTTGTTGGAAAAATTAAATCGAACCCTAGTAGACTTTGATTGTTATGCGTCTTGTTAATCTAGAGAAGATATGGCCTGGATTTCACTGGAAACACAGAAAATATTTACTACTTGTACATCATTAGCTGTAACAAATGAAAATGCAACTTTTCCTGATGCTTACATTCCAACTTTGCTCTGAAGGCAGAAGGTAAATGTATGAACAAGGCTTTTTCTCAGTGATTCTGTAAATTATGTTTCTAATTGTAAAATTAGGTTAAAATATTTTTAGCTTTTGTGAAGTCATATGTTTAGTGTACAGTCACCACAAAGACAAAGGCCCAGTAAATATCAGATAAACAACAATGTTAGGAAAAACACTTGTACTCAACTCCTAGGCTATCATGGAAGAACTATCAGTCCCCATCCCCAGTGTGACCCATCAAGAGGACTTCATCAAAGAAATTTTTTTCGCAGACTACAGGAAGTTGCTGCCTGAAGGATTATAGGAGTCAATATGGGACATAAAGGGATTTGATGAACAAACACTTCTTGTCTTTGACTTCTTGGACTCCTGAAGTCCTTTTCTTTCTCTGTCTGTCTCACTACACCAAGTTAGCCTCCTAGCTTTTCATTTCATGACAGGCAATTGAAAACCTGGGCAACAGATCTAACTCTGTTGCCATTTTCTTTTTCATGGACTCAAATCCCAACTACAAGGTCAACTCTTTGTCCTTCTAGAATGTATTAATTATTTGTCAAAGTCATTGTCAGGGACAGTTTCAGAACAATCAGTTATTGCATCTTTCCAGAAATTTGGCCCTGTAATAAAGTGGTGAGCAAATTCCACTTTTAACTTTGGGATTTGATTTCTCATAATGAGGCAATTTCAATACTAGCCTCTATGAAAAGTGCGCTCAGATCATATTTCAGTCAGATCCTAAGTTTCTGGAGCAGATTTCCACTATTCCATTAGCATTATTCTTTAATATTGCTTTCAGAAAGACATTGTTATATCTGTTATATCTATTATGGTTACTTTCTTTGTAGTCTTCTACATCATGAACACATGTTCACACAGTACCTCTACCTTTTTACTGATTTTCCAAGGTAGAATAGTATAATTCACAGTTTTCTGAGTATTATTTGTCATGAAAAGTTACAATGAAATTCTAAAGGAAAATGTTGCCCTATATGTTTGACTCACAAAGCCACAACATATTTTCAGTCACATTACTCAATGTTACACTGTCTGCTATTGTTCTGTCAAATAGTGTTATAATAAAATGAGCAAGTGTTTGAAAACTGAACATTTTGTGTAGGTGACTTTAAAATTGATATTACTGCAAGTGTATATGTTTCAAGTTTAATGCACAAATACATTTGGTTTCTTCAATTATGCAATTCATGAGGAATATTATCAGTATTTTACTGATAGCTAATTTATCTGAAGGCAACTGGGTGTTTAGCTCCAGTATTACACATGACTCCCCAGCTCAGGAGGAACAGGGAACTTCTGGAGAGAGTCCAGCACAGGGCCACCAAGATGAACAGGGGACTGGAGCATCTTCCTTATGAGGAAAGGCTGCGGGAACTGGGACTGTTTAGTCTAGAGAAGAGGAGAGTGTGAGGGGATCTCATTAATATTTAAAAATATCTAAATGGTGGATGTCAGGAGATTGGGACATCCCTTTTTTTTTCTATTATATTTAGCGACAAGACAAGAGGTAATGGAAGGAAGCTAAAACACAAAGAGTTCCATTTAAACATAAGGAAAAACTATTTCACTGTGAGGATAAGGGAGCCCTGGCACAGGCTGCCCAGAGAGGTTGTAGAGTAATGCATTTTCTTTGCTTGTGCTGTTTGTTTGCCAAAGGCAATAGCTGTGCACTTACAACATTATTTCAATCAAAGCAAAAAATTCAGTTTTGCTGGTTTTGTACACATCTTCTAGAAGGAATTGTCCGGCACCTCAATGTAACATCTGATTGTCTACACAATGAAATAAATAGATTTTATAAGACAATGTGTGAGAATAGGAGGATTTCAAGGATTATCATAAAAAAACCCCAAGAAATCTTATGAAGCCATATGCTATAGATTTGGAATTATCTATAAGGGTTTCATTATATTGTAAGTTTTGTGCATTATTTCAAAGTAGAAATTTCTTAAGTGTCTATAAAATCACTCTTTTTTAATGCAGCTATTCCATGTATATGACACATATTTCACTTTTTTCTCTCATGGAATAGCATAAAATAATTTTTCATATGATCTATGAGATTTATAAATCTCATTCTTATTTCTTAGTAGGACTTGCTGTAAACAATAGTTTTCAAAAGATTTTGTATTTAAAGTGAAAAATAAATGCTTGAGGGAAATAAGGAGTAAAATATTCTCAAATCGTCTGTGAAAGAAAGTGAGGTATTCTACTGATTCAGGGCATTGATGTAAACTTAGACATTATTCATCTTTTAGAGTTAATAGGCAAAGGTGTGGTATGCAGTTTCCTTTTACTCTAGAGAAGAATGTCACAAAGTAATCAAAAACCTTTCTACCAATTTGGCTTTTGAATTTCATGTTTCTGCAGTCCATAAGCCTTTTGTCACTATGACTTTTGCAGTAACAAACAAGTTCTTTTTTTTTTTTTTGGTCAGGTTTTAGTGAGTAAAAATAGTCATGTAGTTTGACAATCAAGTTCCTCTATCAAACTCTAAACCAGTGTTTGTAAATGAATAGCTGTGATTTAAGCTTGTATTGTGGGATAAATTTTGAAAAGTGTAGAACTGTGCACTTTTAAAAGGGTCTGTGGGGGCACAGATACTTATTCCTTAGTGAAGAATAATAGGATTTATAAATGAGTAATTCTGCTACTTATAAAAATCTTTAATCACAGTTAGAAATACCTGTGTTATCTGACTTGCCTAGTGGATACAGTGATGTAGAAACTACAGTTTCAGGATAAAGATCAGAAATAGGGTATGATCTGGTTAGATTGTAATGGTGCCTCGTAACTGGCTTATTTCTTTACTCAGAAATAAAGAGGTAGACTCCTCTGGAGTCATGGGCATTCAGACTTTGTGTAGATGTTTGCCTTAGTCTGAGTTTGCCTACACCAAGGAATAAGTCTGCTTCTTCTGATTTACAGTATGGACTGTATGAAGGCAGGGTGAAAGGTATTGCCAACATCTTCTCATATGGCAAGCAAATACTAGTTCAGATGCCAGTGCTGTGCTGCTGTTGTAGTCCTGTGAGAAGATTATCAGTGTCATGGCTATAGTTGAGACTACAACTCATTGTATGACCTTCTCAGGAACAAAGCACAAGAGTAGTACTGAAACAGCTGGTTTTCAGCCCACGAATTCTAGCAACACTGGCAGTGGAGGCCAGGGTCTGACTACAAATGCTCCCCTTCTGTTCTACTGCCAGGAGATGTCAGCCTCTCTGTACTCCTCTCTCACTGAGACTGTCTCCCTGTGAGAGTCAGGGGAAGTAGGAGTATTGTCCTGGGAGACAGTCCTCCCATTTAGAACCAGTGCTTGAGGTGTCATGCTGCTCTATTCAAACAGTCCTGAGCCACTGAGCTAGTCTGTGGGATCCATGAGCACAGTAGTGTGCTCTGTCTCTTATGTGCTGTCATTCTCACCACCTTTGCCTTACAGCAGAAACTTGTGCCTACTTGAGCAAATGATCCATCACTGAGCTAAAGCTGAGCTGTCTGCAAGGCAGTTATTTCCTACTTGGTACTTCTGCATGTAGTCTCAGCAGGATGGTATCAGGCTTCAACATGCCGTCTCAGTCTGCTGCCAGGGCAAGATACCTGTGAAGATACCTTTTGCCAGTAGCTCAGGACTCATGGACAGGGAGGTATGCTATTTGGGATAAAAGGCCAGAGAATTCATCTTAAGGGATGGAAAGTTATGTCAATGTCTCAGAAAAGGCTTTCAGTTTGTTGAATAGAATTGTAGTAATTGTGGATGCTAAACCTGTTGGAGGCTATGAGGCTGGCCTCAGTCATAGACCAGCACTTGATGCTTGGAACTTGTGTTCAAGTGAAGGAGGTGATAAGGAAGCAGAGCTGGAGTCAGGAAAGAGGTTTTATTTGCCCTATTCACACTCATTTCCTGTTGCTCTAATTCTGCTGCTGTACTTGATTCTGGTAGAGCTGAAACATGACAGACATTTAAATGGTGAAAATGAAGAGTTAAAACACTCTTATGTGTCTCAGAAATTTGACATCTGAAACAGATACATAGAAAGAAATATTGGAGAGGAATGGTCTTCTCCATCACTGACGGAAGGACATAGCAGGAGAATTTTCTGGCTGGTGTTGTAGCATTTCAAGCTTTGATATTTCTTTTTCCTCACACTGAGATTGCACTTGCTTTTTTGAAAGATAAGTTAAATTTCCAAATGTACTTTGTACTGCAGATTTGATTTCTTAACAGTTCATATGATGTGATTAATTATTTGTTGGTTGGTGCTATGTACTTTACATATGAGATTTCTCAGGGAAATTTCCCTAGGTTGTTCTATTTAATTATCTGGTTTACAAGCAAGCAAATTAGTTTCCATCAAAAGGATAGATAAGTGATATAAATATTTGTTTCATCTATTCTGTCTTGCTTAGTACAGGATGATATTGCATGTGCTTTCAGGATTATCCATTTACTTGTGACTTTCTTGCATATTTGTTAGGCATTCTGGTTGCCACCACCAACAGTGAAGTCCTGCACCTCCACATCTGCTTTGACTGAGCCTTATATTTTAACTTTCCAACGTCTTGTCAAAAATGTTGTATTCTCTCATGCCTTGTACATTAATGTGCTAAAAAAGACAATTCAAGATACTGTTTATTTTAAAACTTGAAGTGTTTAAAAAGTAGCTGCACTTATGGGGGAGAGTTGAATTCAATGTTTTTCCTTTTCAATTCATGCAAATGCACATATTATAGATGTATATTGTGCTTTCTGTCTCCTTCGTTTGACATAAAGCAGTGGTTTTCTTCTTACTGACATGTAAGGTTTCATTAGGAAAAGATTATCTGACAGTTAGATATTTATGATTGCTCAAAAAAGTTTTTTCTGTCCATCTGGAATGTGACAGGTTTCAGTAGAAAACTTTCAAATTCTACACTTGCTCTTTAGAAAAGTTACATCCCTAAGATCTAAGGCACAAATCATCAAAGTTAATTAGACCTCTAACCACCCTGGTTTTATAATAGAGTTAAGGGCTTAAATTGCTTTCAAATCCACTTCTAACTATGACAAATTTCAATTCAAAATGTATAAGGCTCTCCATAGCAGAGAAATTTGGTTACAGAGAGTATTAGCAACATTTGGCTGAGAACAGACATGTTACGCTAAGTAACTTTCAAACCCTGGAGCAAAGAAAATTAAGTTAGGTACAGAGTTTGTAACAAAAATGGAGAGAGATGAAAATAAGGAGAAGATGAACATCGGGGAAAATTCGAAATGCTAAATGGTAATGTATGCTGTGAATATAATGAAAGCCCTTTGATTCAGATCTAAAGTGCCGCATAATAGTTAGAAAAGCTATTGGGAACTGTCCTGTGTCTACAAACAAATTGACCAGATTAGCTAATAAGCTTGTTCCATATCCAGCTTCTGTGATTAGATAACAGTCCAGCAGATCAAAGATGTAAATTTGAACTTCATGTTATGCAAAATTAGACTAGTCATTAAACCAAATAAATATCTGGTTTTAGGGTGATCATTAGTCTAATGTACTTATTTTTATTGTGGAATACAGACCTTGATTTCCAATGTTGTAATCTGAGATGCCCTCTAGCTCATCTGTAAGCCTGAAAGTAATTGTATTTTAGGTAATACACTAGAATAGAAAGATCTATCTTCTCCTCTGGCAGGTTTTCACTTTTGCAATCTAGAAGATAGGTGTTATCCTTTACCTAAGGATACTGAGCTCCCAACAGCACAGTACCAAGATAAGCCAATAAAATGCTATTGCCAATTTACAGCTACAAGACAGTTACTGGTTATAGGCTAATTTCTAATGCCACTACCTGAAAAGGGCAAGGGGCACTGATGCACTGTACATTTTGTTACTACATCTTGACTCGAAGTTTACATACATGTAGTATTGTTTAAGTTTTGGGTTTTTTTTAAACAGTTTTCAGTATCTTGTAGAAACTTCAGATACTGCAATTTTGATTTAGATGTGATATAACAATGTTGCAAACCCAAGCCGGTGTAATGTAACTCTTGTTTTTTTGTGATTTTTATATTGACTCTTTTTTGAGTACATCTCAATACTGAATGTATTGGAAGTGAAATAAATTCTTTGTAAGAAGCCTTCTGTGGGCGTCTAAGGTATACATGTAAATCAACAGTTATCTTTATTGGAAAAAAGAAAAAAACAACTTAGATTCTGTGTAGTTAATCGTGAGGTAGTAGAAAGTACATATGATGATGGCATTTCGTAAGTTCAACAGGAAGCACAAATCTTTGATTGAGTGTATTGGCAATAATTGGGTGAGATTTGGAATGACTGTAGTCATAAAGGCAGTCTTACAAAAAGCAGTCAGGTGCTCTTTTTTAACAATATATACCTGGTGCTAGATATCTATTAGTCTTATGCAGCTACATGCTATTTTTTTCAAGTAATATTAAATTTTGCAGTCATTTCTTACAGATAATACCATTTTACTTTTTAATGTTCATATCTGAAACTCCCAATAAATTATTTATACAGGGGTGATCCACTTAAATCTAGTAGACCCAGAAAAAAATTTTGTTCAAATGGATGCAAATACAGTTTTCCAGTGCATTTTGAGGGAATTCAGAAGGATTAATTTTCATGAAAATAATTCTTCTTGCACGTAGTATGCTTACTGAGGCATTTGCCCTTAAAATTCCATTTAGCCCTTCCTGAACTTGAAACTTTTTATCTAGCTAAAATACTCCTTATAGTAAGCATTAAGCATGCCTGGTTTTAGAGTGTGAATCTTTATGTTCCAGTTTCTTCTCACCCTTTAAAGAAATACATTTTTATGCAAATTGAAAACTGCTCAAGGTAAAAGTTCAAGAGTATCTAATGTGTTTGAATATTGATGTATTTTCTATTGCAATCTTTAAAATGTACCTTTCCAGAGCTTTAGGTTCATGCACAAATCAATTTAAAAAACACATAGAATCTTATGTGAAAGCATAGAAAGAGAATCTTCAGAAGAACTATCAGTCAAAGGATGACTCTCTACTCTCACTGGCTAATTGAGAATGGTATAGTACAATATAAAGTAAATGCCTCCATTTGTCTTTTCATTTTGTAAAGTTAAAATAGAAAATGGAAGGTCTTAATTACATCTAGCACAAGTAGTAGAACTATGTAGAAATCCATTACTAAAGCTTGGTAACCTTTTTGATAATCAATAGAGCATTATGCATTATAATTAAATGGATTTTCAGATCAACAAAATATTTTTTTTCAAAGGAATATTTTATATTGTGGAGAAATCAGTGCTAACAGTATACCAGGAGAGGTTGTAAGCTTAACTCATTATCTTACTTCAGAGTACAATAGCTTTAAGACTGCAGATGTACTGGTGGCTATCCAAATGTCTTTGCACATGCTACCTAGGTTTCAGAAGATAACCAGGATTTAGAATGGAAACTTAACCTTTGCTCTGGAAATACTGTCTTCATCCAGAAGCAAAAGTTGAGAAGTTAGGCAATGGTTATAGTGCAACTGTGTTGCATGAATTTTACTTCTAAACTATGATCTTTTTTGATCTGGATCATATATTCTGTTAAAACATACAGGATTCTTTTGTCAAACTTAAGGTTATGGTTACTTCTCTGCTATTACCCTTTAAAAAATGTGTAAAAGTATATAATTAAGCCAGTTATTTATTATCAGAATTTTAACATATTTGATTTTATATGCTTTATTACCCCTTGATGTTGGATGATACTCTGAAATAGCATAAAGCTCACAATTTAACTGCTGCTGAATATCAGGATAGTGTCCATGAATGTGATACATATAACACTCAATGATACATATTCACAATGAGGTAATTTTCACTTATCCCTGTACATTTCCCATTATGTCCCAAATAGACAGTCAATCACCGCACCTTATATGAGGTTCCAGATTTCCCATTGCATAATATGCAGCTTTGGGAAGTACATCTTGGTTAGTCTGTCTCTATGATTAGGTTCACTTTTAAATCATCTCAGACTATATCTATATTGATTAATCAGAGTCAAGGATCATTTTTAGGTACTGGAATGTGATTGTTTTATTAAACTATCCCTATGTGTCCTAATCTCAAGCAGTTTCTTTACACAGCTCAGCTTTTTTACATCACTCCAAGGGCCATTCTCGATACTTAGCTTGCCTACAGCAATCTCTGTGTTGGAGACTAAAAGAATTTACTCTCATAGATCCAACCTATTCCATGTAACTTAGGGAAAGCTCCTGGGCACACTCAATTTAACTAGTGTAATACGGACATAGCCCTGATGGTCTTTCTTATGCAAGAAACTGAAAATGAAGGAAGTTCTCATTCTGTGTAAGCTTTACCTTTCCTTGAAAGCATAGATTCTAAATAGCTTTTTCTATTTTTCATTAGTTAAATCAGACTGAAAATTCTGTAGATTCCTAGTGTTAAAATAAACATGCTTCCCTTTAAAGAAACTGCTCACAGAGTGCAACAATAGTAACAGAGAATAAATAGACCCAAAACATCATCAAATCCAAAGTCTACCACTCCTGTGATGTATTTCACTGGTATAATGGATGAAATCAGTTTGATGTCAAACTATGACACGGAATAATATGACTTGGATAAAAAAAAAAAAGAAAAAAAAAAAAGAAAAACAGTAGATTCCTTGTATGCTTTTCTCACAGATAGTGTAACATTTAGAAGAAAATACGTTTTACCTTCAGAACATCCTAAACATTCTTACAAAGTGTGTTCTTCCAAAGTTATTCTGATTGGAAAACTCCTGTCCAACTCTTCATTTGATTTATATGTACCAAATACTTGTATAAATTAATTGTCTATTTCAAAATCTCTGCCTCTTCAGAACATTTCTGTAGATAGAAATTTTCAGAATATCAATAAAATATGATGAATTATCTGAAGCTATTACTGTGGGGTTAAGCTTTTTTACTTTTGGTAGGCTTTGTTAGAATAAAAGTAAAGAGCAGATGACTTAAAGTTAAGATTATCATTAATATATGTGTGTTCATATGTGTTGTGTACATATTGTGCTAAATCATGTATGCATTTTTATTTTTTCAAAAGAATGTATTTTAAACATCTAGTTATGTTTTCCATTACAGGCCAGAAATGTAGCTATTACCATACAGTGATCTGAACAGGCACTGAATTGCAGATTTGCTAAAAAAATACATAATTCTTTAAAGATGAATTTTGTTAGATTAAGGAATAAAGGAATGCTTTATATCTACATGTATAAATAATTAGATGCCAGTAGATGGTGCTCACTGTGTAGTGTAGTCCCTGGGGTTACTAAGACCAATAAAATTTGCTGTTGTGCAATGAAACAGACATTTGTGCAACTCTTTACAGCTACTCTGAACAGATGGTAGGAATGTTCTGTCTAATTTAGTGTGTAGTACTAGCTTGAATACAGATTCATATACCACATGAAGATTTTTCAGGAGTCCTTTCACTGGCAAGAGAAAGAGATAGCTACTGCTCTTGAGAGTGACAGCTTGTAGTAAACACATTGGCACAACAAGTGAAGGTATATTGGGAGGAATTCAAATGTGAAAAGATATGAAGGGACAATCTTGAAATAGCAAACAACTAATGCCAAGAAGGAGAAAATAAAAAATATCTACTGTAGGTTGAGGGGAGAAAAAAAGTGAAAAACAAGGTGTTATAAGACTGAAGGAAATATTGCTGGAGATGGGAAAAATGAAACCTGGAATAGATTAAATGAGGTTGAATATAATTAAGAAAATTATTAGTTGAATGTTAAGAAGTTAGGTAGAGTTAAAAGAGAATAATAGGTGCAGGGAAAATAGTTAAATTGGAAAAGACAACACGCAATGACATAACTATGTGTATTACTTGGTGTGGCCCTGGCTGGGTGACAGGTGCCCAACAAGTTGTTTTTTCGCTCCCCCTCCTAAACTGGATGGGAGAGAGAGAAATATCAAAACATTTGTGTCGAGTTAAGGACAGGAAGATCACTCAGAAATTAGCATCAAGGGGAAAACAGATTCACCTTCGGGAGAAATTGTTTATTAACAAATGATCAAAACAGAATAGGAAAAATAAAAAATAAACCCACAAATCTTTGCTGTTGCTTCTTCTCAGTGGGATGCTCCTCACACTTCTGACTACTACAGTGTGGGGTCCCTCTCATTGGGAGATAGTGCCCCATGAACTTCTCCAGTCTATGTCCTTCCCACAGAATAATAGGAAGTATGGGTCCCCCACAGGGTCATAAGTCCTGACAGCAAACCTGGTCTGGTGTGTGCTTCTCACTCCACAGGTTCCCAGGTCCTGCCAGAAACTTGCTCCAGGGTAAGCTTCTCACAGAGTTGCAGCCTCTTTCAGGCATCCATCTGTTCCAGTGTGGGGTCCTCCATGGGCTGTGAGTGGATCTCTGCTCCACCGTGCATCTCCATAAACTGCAGGGACACAGCTGCCTCACCATGGGCTGCACCACAGGGGTCAGTCACAAGGGAATCTCTCTTCTAGTGCCAGGGAAATTCCTCCTTCTTTCTCCACTGAACTTAGTGTCTGCAGAGGTGTTCTTACATTCTAACTCCCTGTTGCTGCTCCAGTTTAGAATCTGCACATAAACTTCTACACCTTCTCAAATATGTTAATCACAGAGGCTCTACCCTACACTGCTAATTGTCCAGGCCTTGATCAGCAGTGGATTCATATCAGAATTGACTGGCATTGACCTTGTCAAATATAGGGGAAGATTCTAGTAGTTCTTTGTTTAAAGAAGCCACACCCCTTAGCCTTGCACTACCAAAACCTGGTCCAGGCAAAACCACTACAATGGGAAATAAATATTATAGATCTTTTGATTTCACATGTGCTACTATCCCTTCAGTATAAGGTTTGAATAAGAGTGAGGCTTAACTGTCTGGCAGTTCTTGAATCTAACACATTGACTTGTGTTCTCGCTTAAAAATTTGAGAATATTAGATTTCTTTCTCATTTCATTTTTTTCTATGGCACAAGTGCTGGACAATGCTAGCTGTGGTCCCAGAAGTCTTCTGTGCAGAAAGCTATTACTTTGAAGAGGCAAGAAGAAAGGGAAATGAGTAAGGCCATCTTGTTCTCTTACAAAAGTTCACCAATAGATGGTATCAGAGATCCACTGCCAACCTGTCGTTCTCTGCTTCTGAGTCCTGTGGGGAGGTCATAACATAAATTAGGAAAATATCTTTGCATAGTCAAACAAATGATGAAAGGGAGATGGAATCCTGGAAAGCAACACTACAAGTTCTGAGAATGTCAAAGCTGTTTGTTAGAGGTGGATACACTAGTGTTATTTAAAGATTTGGAGATGTAAACCTATCAGAGTTTCTGTCAGAGACAGTATTTGTGCACTTAGAATCCTAAAACTTGTCCTGTTTACAAGAATAATAGAAGTTAAATAAAAAACATTTTCAGAACTCAGAAATTTAACACAAACCTGTTTTAACAATAATTTCCATCTAAGTTCTGCTTTATGTGAAATGAAATTAAGCACTTTTAAAAAGAAACTGAAAGAAATGTAACCGCCTTATGAAGCAAATCAAACTGTAGAACATCATTAATGTTGCCTGTTAGAAATTCAATTGTTAGAATATCTTCAATCCTACTTTACCAACTCATTTTATTTTTGCTTTTTGTGTATATCTTAAAAATTACTAATATCTAAATTTACTGAACATAACTGAAAACAAACAATTTTATATTGTAAAATAATCCTATATATAGTTCAATCTGGTTAAGGTGCTTAACTTAAGCACCCCCAGGAATATTGTAGAATCAGAGTAGTCTTATTCTGGACATGGAAATGGTGTTCCAAAGATGTAGTCTACGATTTGTCATCTTTGATCAGTTTCTACATCTTACTAATAATTCTCTCATCACATTATGAATTACATTTAAAATACTGTAACTTATGTTCTGCTATTTATTTAGCTGACTTACTGGGTTTTTATGATTTTGTGCGTTTACAGGCTCCACAGAATTATTTCAGATGTAAATGAGTTACTATGCACATACCAATTAAAATAATGGTGTTTATTTGCTTAAAACAGCAGTGCAGCTGTCCGGCAGACCACTGGAGGCTGAGTTTTTGTTTTGAGGACCTGGAAATTGCAGCCTGGCCACCTTTCAACTTAATCTAAGCAGATGTTATGCAATAATCTGACATGATCCCGCCCTCTGCAGAAATGTTACGGTGGATGAGTGGTGTGAAGTGCTGGTATCCAAGTTGGAGAGTCTGACTCCTACTCCAGCTCTGATTCAGTCTTGTCTTTCCCGAGTGTGCCTCTCATTATGGATGTAAGTACTCCTTTTGAAATCAATGGGACTATTCATGCACTTAGTCAGGCATGTACTTTATGTAGATTGCTGAACTGGGACCATTCTGCACCATCTAAATGACTATACACTTTTCAGGACAATGGAAAATCAGTCTCACAGTTACTTTTAAAATGACTCAGAAAATTATTACATTTGCCTTCAAATGTCTTCTAGTGAAAATGAACAGTTCAAGCAAAATATGGAGAATCACTACTCATAGTATTGGAAAAATAAACATGAAAAAGTTTCCTCCCGTTGTTTTGACAACGTTACGCTTGATTTGTGATGCTGTATCAATAAGGTTAAGGAAGTGAATTGTTATTCTAGTATTGCTTGTTTGGACTACACTATAGAGACTGATTTTCTGTTTATGAAGTGCTTGAAAGAAAAGTAAGTGGTGATTATCTGTGTTTCATTCTTTAAAAAGTGAAATATAACAGAGGAGATGATTGTGTGTCCCCTGTAAATCCAAACTACTCATTTTCACTACTATTCTTTCCTAAAGGCATGACTCGGTCCATACAGAGCTCTGCTCTGATTTTTTGCATTAGGGACTGTATCTTAACTCTTAACTGAGATAATGTTTCATATAGCAAAAATCTGTGGTGTTTTCACAGCATAAATGTTTTATCAGTAGAACAAACATCAGATTAAACCTGTACATAAATATAATTTAAAACAGAGTTCACTACTATGTTGATTTACACCAAACAAATGGTTGCTATCCATGGCCCTTGACTACCCCTAACAAAAGTATCCTAGTGCACTATATAACTTGAACATTAGGAAAATAGCATCATGAGAAATGTCAAAAATGGAAGACAATGTTCTCTCTCTGTATCTACTGGTCTCAAGGTGTGGTCTTCATTCCCTCTGGCTAACAGACTTTATTCACTAGCTATGAAGACCTGGATTTTTATGACTCTGCATTCATTTTCTTGTTTCATGCTAGCCTCTGTAGCTTTACCATCCAGCAAACCAACCTGCACAATTGCAGAAAGGTCAAGATTTGTTTTTATTTTTCTTCAGCAAACACTATATTTCTATTTGTATCAGTTTACTTAGTAGATAATCATTCCATTTTACTGATAAATTTTTTATTTATAAAATCCTCTTGACTTGTTGAACTGCTCCCACCTCTCTCCTTAATTGTCCAAATACAATTAGAGGTCTGGATAAAATGAATCACCTTGGCAAAAAATCACCCAGTTTTATTGCTACATTCAGAGACTGACTGAGTAAGGAAAAAATGGTATATTGGCACGCTTGATTTAAAAACAATTCAAAATGTGGCAGTGTACGGTATTAATTCCAGCTGAAACTCTGAAGGGTGATTAATTAAAATGTATTGTTACAAATCTATTTTTGATACGCTCCAATACTAAATGTGCCAAGCAAGTGTGTGGTTTGCTGTATGGCTCCTAGAAGAGAGTAAATTATTCCACAGTCTCTTTGCATGGACTTCTACAAAGAGAAGAAAACTGCATAGAAACAGCAACTGTTTAACCAGCAACTGTTTTGTTTTGTTTTCTTAGCAGTGGCAAAATAGTGGCAGAAATAAGGGAGAAGCAAAAATTGCTAAACAGTATGTCTGGAATGAATCAAGATGGACATGAAACTGCTGAGCAGCAGGATCTATAGCACTTCAATTAATGGGTAAGAAAGGAAGGTGAGCAGGGTAGGAAACATCCTGGGTTTTCCTGTATCATTCATTCTGCCTTCAGAATATCACCTAAGAAGGTTGTTCCATCTGCACCTGAAGTTTCCACAGTACTTTTCAGAACAAGAGCCCAGCGTCCAGGTTTGGTAGAAGAGTGTAGCAAACCAGCTTTGGTGCCTAGGTAAAACTAGGTGCCTACTGATGGAGATGTACAGCCATGACCTCTGCCAGTAGCAGAGGTGGGTAAGATAGAACAGAAAAAGTTTAGCAGATTTGGGTATTTAAGAAGAGTCTATGTCAAGTGATATAAGGTTGAGAAAAAAATGAGTAGATGTGATAAAACCTGAAGGGAAAGGAAGTAGTATAGGATAGGATATAGGAATAGGATAACCTGAGCAGAAGGAAAATTGAAACTCAGAAATTTGTGGGAAAATTTGGAAGGAAAGAAGAGATTATCTGTATCAGATGGGACACATAGAGAAGAGTTGTCCCACCAAAAGGACAAAATAAGAACATTGTGTGAGCATTCAGGTAGAATGGGCTTGGGATGTCACCTGACTTATCCTGCAGGAAGATTAGCCTGCTGGTAGTATCTTTTTCCCCCTACCTTATCCACTGCAAAATAATATGAAATTGTTACGTGAAGAAAAGAAAGCATCTTTCTCAAACACAGTTGGTTTCCTGAGGCAATATATCTATCTCCACATCTACTTGTATGGTGCAATCTAATCTTCTACAATGTAGTCTCACGCTTTTCTAAAAATGGGAGCCTTTTGTTTTGCTTTGTTTTAAATGTGTACTTTGTGTTTCTGTAATCGGTATTTTTTCTGTTAATACACAACTATCTTCAGATCAGACAGCCTGATCTGAGCACAAAAATTTGTCAGTATTCCTTATCCTTGAAATACCACTCACTGAAGGGTTCCCACTGAATTCAGCTTAATCTTGAACAGAACACATATGCACAAGACAGAGATTTGTGGAGGTGCACATCCAATCTGGAAAGGCAAGACACAAATAGCAAATGTAACAGTGCTTATAGAATGGGTTAAAAAAGGGAAACAAAACCAAAATACCACCTTGCTATCAGAATGCTTATGTAGAACTGGTTCAAAACAGACCTTCTCCTTTCAGTAGGTTTTACTAGATTTTTCTTTAATAAATCCAAACTACAGCATTTAAAAGAACTTCCTTTTTTTATGTTTTCTTACAGCTGCTTCTTTCACACTTTTATTCATAAACATATGATGAAAAAAATAATCATAAGATTTGATAATTGCTGGAGGATGCTTTCATTCTGATAGCTTCCTTAGAGGCTACATTCCTCTTCCACCATTTTTATATTCACAAGCTAAAAAAATGATTGTAGGAGATGGTTCAACTACAGAGAGAATGCTCACCCATCTGTGGCAATGTACAAAAGTGTCATCTTATAGAAGGGTTATTTGGGGTTCTTTCTGAATGGATACATAGCAAGATGTGTAGGTTTATTGATGAACATCCAAAAGTGAGGAGAGATTGTAGCATAATTGCACATCTTCCACATCCTACATAAAAGATATGCTTCAATAGTACTCCACCTGCTCTTGGGTATGTTTACTTTCCTATGAAGATTTAGTCTGCAGTTTCTTTGTGAAGGATATGCATATAGAATGTGACATTAAGTCTCAACATTTCTGAGTTTCATTTAGCTCTGTTTCACATTAGGAAAGCAAGATGCTAGTGTCTGCTCATCTTTACAGAGTTTAGATATGAGAGAAGCTAATCAAAATAGACAAGAAGAAGAAAAAATCAGTAGACCATTTAACACAGCTGAATTCACTGTTAATTCCATTTGCCATTTAAACAATTGCAAATAATATAGACAAAGTAACAGGTAACAGAGAGGATTAAAAGGAAGCACTGTTCCCTGTATTTTTTAAGGGATTTTTCAGTTTTATATAGTGGCAACTCTACCTTCTAGAATCATATCCCACGAGATCTGTCCAAGTAGGTCTTTGAAGAGGCCAAAGTTGGCTCACCTGAAATCCAGGGTCATGGTCCTGCTTTGTGTCCTGCCTCTTCCACACAGGACCTTGAACTCTATCATCTTGTGATTCTTGCAGCCGAGGTTGCCTCCAACCTTCACATACCCAACTAAACCTTCCGTATTTGTCAATACCACGTCCAGCAGCACACCTCTCCTTGTTGGTTCCTCAATCACCTGTGACAGTTGTCATCAACAATCTGTAGGAACCTCCTTGACTCTGTGTGCTTGGCTCAGTGTCTTTCCCAGAAAATATCTGGGTGGTTGAAGTCCCCCATGAAGACCAAGTATTGTGATCGTGAGGCATCTTTCAGATGTTCTTAGAAGGCCTCATCCACTTCCTCCTCCTGATCAGGTGGCCTGTAGCAAACTCCTACAACAATATCACCTGCCTTGCCCCGTCCATTAATTTTTACCCATAAGCACTCTACCTGCTCCTCATCCCCACCCAGGCACAGTTTGGTACACATCAATTGCTCCCTCACATAGAGAGCAACTCCACCTCCATGCCTTGTCAGCCTGTCCTTCCTAAACAATACGTAGCCCTCCATGCCTGTGCTCCAGTCATGGCAGCTGTCCCACCACATCTCTGTGACCACAATGAGGTCATAGACCCGCAGCCGCACCCACATGTCCAGTTCCTCCTACTTATCCCCCAGGCTGTGTGCACTGGTGTAGAGGCAGCGCAGGGGCTTACTCAAACACACAAGTTTCCCTGGACGGGTGCAGCAGGTTCCTCCCCAGTTTGGCTCTCCCTCAGGGTGGTCAGCCTTCTGTATCTTAGCACAGTGTACAGATGAAGGACACTTATCATTGCATTCCCTGTCCTGCCCTGTTTCTCAGCTAGAGGGGACAGCTTGTTCTATTTTGCTTCTCCTCCCACTCCCCAAGTCCCTTAATTTATAGCCCTCTTTATCAAGTTTGCTAGCCTAGTCCCAGATATTGCAGTTCCCTTATAGGAGAGATGAATTCCATCCTGTCCTATCAAGCTATAGTCCCCAAGGAAGGATCCATTGTCGTAGAATCCAAAACCTTCCCGCCAGCACCAGACTCTCAGCCGGGAGTTCACTTGGCTGATTTTTTCATTGTAGACTCCTCCTTTATCTCTAGTGAACAAGATGGAGGAGAAAATAACCTGAGCCCCCCCTGCCTTTCACTTGCTCCCCCAAGGTTTTAAAATCCTTCTGTACCCTGGAAATGTCATGCCTTACGACATCATTCATACCTACATGGAACACAAGGGGTAGTAGCCTGCATCCCTGACAAGCCGTGGCACTCTCTCGGCCACATCACTGACATTGGCTCCTGGCAGGCAGCACACCTCTCGTGACTCCTTGTCCGATCCAACAGATGGATCTCTCAGTGCCTCTTAGCAATGAGTCACCCACAACAAGCACCTGTCACTTCTTTCTACAGTGTCCATTACCCGTTGAAGGTGAGCGGCTGATGGCAAGTTGTTTGCTGGGTTTTCCCCTTCTGGAGCTTGCTCACTGAAGTCTCTTTTTGCCAGTGCCTCATACTTATTTGTAGTGGGAACTCTGGAAAGAGGGTTTTGAAGATGAGCCCTTGCCCTTCCTTTATTTGTTACTCGGGTCCAAGGCTTATTAGATTCACTGGAGGCTTGAGCCTGATTGTGGAAGCCTCTGAGTAGCGAAGGATAGATTTCAATTAAATATAGGGAGAAGTTGTTTACTGTGAGTATGAGAAGCACTTGAATAGGTTGCCGAGAGAGGTGATAGATGCTCTATCCCTGGAAAAATTCAAGTTGAGGTTGGGTGGAGCTCTGAAAAACTTTATCTAATTAAAGGTGACTGCTTACTGCAGGGGGGTTGGACTAGGTGATTGCTGAAGGTCCCTATCAACACAAATTGTTCTATGATTTTATGATTCTGTTATATCATCCCCAATCTTTGCTTTTTCCCTAATTCTGAATATTCCCCCCCCAAAAAAAACCCTTGTTTATCTGTTGTGTCAAAATGACATTTGAAATGACAATGACAATTTTACTTAGAAATGTCGTGTATCCAGTAGTCAAACTACTGCTTTCAGTAGTATGGAACAAAAGCTTAACATTGGAACCTAGCTCTGAAAATATCACAGTGTTCCAGCTTTGTCATAAAATTGCCCATCACTAGATACTGACAGCATGCTTTAAATATAATTTTCCAGAGAAAAGCTGCTTCTTTTCTATGAAGCCTGATCACCGTGACTGTCACTCTGGCTGTGGTTTTCCAACAGCATCATATAACACATACCATGCAATTATAATTTGTCTTTTGGAAAGTAACTAGTGTTTCCAAAGACAGTACTCATAGGTTTCATGCAGAGGCAATTCCATTTTAAAGTAATATTGACTTACCTGAATTACTTGAATTGAAGAGTTCATCGTGATTTTGAGGTTCAGTATTCTTTGCAGTATTTCCAGTATTTACTCATTTATGCTACAGCAGAAACAACATTTTTTCTGCCTATCTTTGTCAGTCCTGCTATCTGTTCTAATAGAAATGAAAGATCTAGCAGAATGCAAAAACCATGTCAGTAATGCCAAAAGACGAGAAAAAAACACAAGGTTCAATTTCATATGGAATATGTTCTTATCAGATTGCACTATCCATTCATAGTTAAAATAATCCATACTACATTGGAGAAAGATGTATAATACATCAAAAAAAATTGTATAAAAGGTCTTGTGAAATATTAAAAGGAGTCAGCATTAGCTCTTATGGAAATAAATAAGTATATATTTATAGTTGCTACCAAAAATTCACCAACTGCTATTAAGACAAATCTATATTAATTTAGTCAAGTGCTTACAGTAAATTTTAATAATTTATTGCAACTATTTCCTTATAAATCAAACCATTGAAATTGGAATGCTTCAAATTCTTGCTCCTTTACACAAACTTAAATCCAGGTCTAGTTGAAAACTATTTAACATAATATTTTTGATCTTAAATCTGTTAAGCAGTATTTTCATCAACAAAAATTTCTCCACTAAAGATAAAGTCTTTAGGTTTTTCTGTCTATTTGTATTTATTTCCTGTTAAGATTGCTTAGATTGTCCTCTTCAACTAGGAAGAACTTAATGTGGAGTTTCCCTTCTTGCAGTAATTTGTATAACTATTATTTTAAATATTTATATTTTTACATTTAA
>WBNH01003086.1:10268-50249 GCA_013401255.1 Urocolius indicus | reverse complement strand
TATATATAGATATATATATATAATAACATTAACTCATGTAAAGTGTTTTAGTTTGCACGCTTGAAGTTAAGCTCCACATTATGTGTACAGAAGTTCTTAATAGATTGTGGAAATTTATGGTGGTATAGGTTTTCTGGCAGAAAATTTATGTCAGGATCAGCCTGTGCATTTTGACATTGCACCTAGATGATCTCTAAAGGTCGCTTCCAACCCCTACCATTCTGTGATTCTGTGTGCTTTAGGATACACATAGAAACGTTGACCATTTATTCTTCTGTCTATAGGAAAACATGCAGATTTTTATGACATCAAAAGCGTAGAGCTATATAAAAGCCAGTTATAGATGTACATCAGTACTGAAGGAAAAAACTGTTTTAGTTCAGATTGTGTTTTCCAGAGCTGCCAATACTAACTGATTCAGAAATCTACCAGTCTAGGAAAAAGAGGAGACTATGTTTTCAAGTGTAGAGGTGACAATTCCCAGCTATACATCACTTCTTCCTGCTGGAGTATGATAGCATTTCCAATTAATCAGACTTACTAAATCATTTCAGTTCAGCTTATTTCCATTCACTGGTTGTTCATGGCTTGAATGAACACACTCTTTGTCGAGTAGAAAACTATCTGGATGGCTGGGCCCAGAGAATCACAGTGAATGGAATTAAATCCATTTGGTAACTTGTCACCAGTGGTGCTCCCCAAGGCTCAGTGCTGCAGCCAGTTCTGTTTAATATCTTTACAATGATCTGGATTAGAGGATTCAATGCACTCTCAGTAACTTCGCAGATGACATGAAGCTGGGAAGGTGCATAGATCTTTTTGAGGACAGGAAGGCACTTCAGAGGGACCTGGACAGGCAAGATTGATGGTCCAAGCCCAATTGTGTAAGGTGCAACAAGACCAAGGGCCAGGTCCTGCACTTGGGTCACAACCCCAAGTAACACTGCAGGCTTGGGGCAGAGTGGCTGAAAAGCTGTCCAGTGGAAGAGGACCTGGGAGTGCTGGTCGACAGCCAGCTGAACATGAGCCAGCAGTGTGCCCAAGCGGCCAAGAAGGCCAATGGCATCCTGGCTTATATCAGAAATAGTGTGACCAGCAGGACCAGAGAAGTGATTGTCCCTCTGTACTCGGCATGAGTCAGGTCACACCACAAATACTGTGTTCAGTCTGGGTCTCCTCACCACAAGAAGGACATGGAGGTGCTGGAGCATCTTCAGAGCAAGGCTTCAGAGAAGGTGAAAAGTCTGGAGAGCAAGTCTTCTGAGAAGCGGTTGAGGGAGTTGGGGATGTTTAGTCTAGAGAAGGGGAGGCTGAGGGGAGACAGGATCACTCTCTACAATTACTTGAAAGGAAGTTATGATGAGGTGGGGGTTGTTCTTTTCTCACAAATGATAGAACAAGCAAAAATGGCCTCAGGTTGCACCAAGGGAGGTTTAGATTAGAGATTAGGAAGAA
The DNA here is from genome assembly GCA_013401255.1 of Urocolius indicus. Classification (NCBI taxonomy): domain Eukaryota; kingdom Metazoa; phylum Chordata; class Aves; order Coliiformes; family Coliidae; genus Urocolius; species Urocolius indicus. Next base: position 48,794 of record WBNH01003086.1, on the reverse strand, counting down.
CTTTTTCACTGAGAGGCTTGTTAGACACTGGCACAGGCTGCTTAAGACAGTGGTGGGGTCACCATACCTGGACATATTTAGAAGATGCACAGGTGAGGTGCTGAGGAACATGATTTAGTAGTGGGTTTGACCATGTTAGGTTAGTGGTTGGACTCAATGATCTTAAAGGTCTTTTCCAACCAAACAGTTGGAAAAGTTCTAAGGGAAAAGTTCTAAGAAAAAAGTATTAAAAACTGATCTGCCTGAATTTGTGTACTGATATCAGATGGGAAATTGTAGGTCTGCTGTATAACGCAGCTTAGTAATCTGTTTGAGCAACAGCATGCATCTACAACTGGAAAATAACATGGTGAAATTGTGAGTAATACAGACAAAGGCAAACCACTGAAATTGTCTTGATAATTGATTGAAATTAATTGCAGATTCAGTGCACCAAACCTGCTCCAGGTATAGGTTCATTACTGTAAAGGGCTAACATCAGGGAAATATTTTACTCTCTGAAATTAATGAGTAATTTCCTAAGCTATTGGGAACTGCTCACAGTTACTTGAAGGACAAACTTTACCCCTTTCAGATTAATGCTAAGTAATAAGCTCTTTCTGTGCTGAAAAAAAATAAATGCAATCATGGTATTTAGCTGTGAGGGTAAAAAATGGGACTAAAAGTGTCTTTTCAGCAGCACTGTCCAGAGGCATCAAAGTGCTTTTTAAAAACTTGGCATCATAGTCCCTTTTTCTCATGCATTTTAAGTGACTGAGTCCCAGAGTGTCAACGTGACTCACTCCAGGCCACCTAAAGAGCCAGCGGGAAACTGGAAATAGAATGTGAATGTCTGACGAGAATTGCATTTTGGGATCCCAGGTTATTCTGCCCTCCATTCAAAGAAAAAAAATATGTGTCTCTTCTGTTTCTGCTTATCTCTGGTAATGAAAATTATCTTTTTCCAATATTCATATGTAAGAGCAGTCAGCAAGTGTCTGAAGAAAAGTAATGATCCAGAAAGAATAGATTATTTTCCTTGAAGATTGAAGCTCTGGTGGTTTAATCCTGGATATGTGCCAGGTGCCCACCAAAGCCACTCTATCACTCCCTTTCACAGTTGGACAGGGGAGAGAAAATACAATTAAAGTTCATGGGTTGAGATAGGAACAAGGAGATCACTCAACAATTGCTGTCACAGACAAAACATACTCAACTGGGGAGAATTAGTCAATCAGAATGGAGTAGGCTAAGGAGAAAATAAGAACTGGATCTTAAAACACCTACCCTCACTCCTTCTTTCTGCCCCATTCCCTACTTTCTCCCTGCCTGAAGCAGCACAAGGGGATGGGGAATGGATATTACAGTCAGTACATCACAGATAGACCCTGTCACTTCTTCTTCTCAGGGGCAGAACTCCTCACACTTTCCCTGCTGCTGCATGAGGACCCTCCCATGAGAAACAGTCCTCCACAAACTTCTCCAACATGGGTCCTTCCCACAGGCTGCAGTTCTTCTGCCCCAGTGTGGACTCCTTCCACAAGGTCACAAGTCCTGCCAGCAAACTTGATCTGCTGTGAACTCTCCTCTCACAGGTCCATAGGTCCTGCCAGGAAACATCTCCAGCATGGGCTTCTCAAGGAGTCACAGCCTCCCTCAGGCACCCACATGCTCCAGCCTGGGGTCCTCTCTGGGCTGCAGGTGGATCACCTCCATGGCCTCCATGGCTGCAGGTGCAGGGCCTGCATCTCCATGGACTGCACCATGGGCTGCAGGGGAATCTGTGCTCCAGTGCCTGGGCAACTCCTTCCCCCTCCACTGACCTTGGTGTTTGTGGAGTTGTTCTCACATTTCTCATTCCTCTCTTCTGCTGCTGTTTTGCACCTACACAGCAACTTCTACCTCTTCTCCAATATGTTATTGCAGACGTGATGCCTCCATCACTAATTGCCTCAACCTTGGTCAGTGGCAGATTTATCTTAGAGCTGGCTGGTGTTAGCCCTGTTAGATACAGGGGAAGTTTCTAGCAGCTTTTCACAGAAGCCACCCCTGCAGCCTAACTGCCACCAAAACCTTGTTACCCAAAGCAACTACGTAAGCTGAAGCTTTCATCCCATTTTTCCCCCTCCTTTTTCAATATGGATATAATATGTATTAGGACTAGGCAGTTAATATAAAGCAACTTCAAACTGCAGTTTAAAACATATACCAAACAAGAAAGGTGCAGAAATGGAGTTTATAAACAACTGATACCATGGATAAAAGCAGTACACCTTTCCTTCAGTGTCTTGCCAACATACCCTTAGGAAAATAAGGAAAAATGAGCCTCTCTGACCAAAGAATTTCTAACACTGAACCTCCTGCTGTCTCACCTTGCCTACAGTTGTCCATTAAGCAGCTTTCAAACAGTAATAATTTTAAACAACTGTTTAGGTCAATGATCTAAAGGTTAAAGTATTCTCATGCATTATGTATCCTCGCGTCATTCGATCTCCCAGACATTTCTTTTTGATTTATCAGTTAGCATCTTTGTTATGGAATTTTCTCACAGAATAGAAATGCCACAAACCTGTATTTATGCACAAACTTGTAGGTTCCCACTTGTCTGCCTGCAAATTTTGAAGCTGTCCCTGGCTGATATTAAAATTCCATTGAAAGAAGATCATTCATGAGCATTGTGAATTTCAATAACAGATGCAAAACTCACTTTGCCATACGGGCCTCCCCAAAGTGAGAGACTTAATAATTTCATCCAGCAAGGTTTATTGCATTTGAAACCACTCAACAAACTGAATTTTCTGAGCATGAGAGATAAAGGGAGCTAAGGGTATGGAATCTAGGTATTCTCTTAGGAAATAATGGGTGCTGCATTTTATTCATATATGCATAGCTATATTCAGACTTGTAAATGTGTAGGAATATAAAACTCTATAATCTGATGCACCTTCTTTCTCTCTTCTCTCTATATGTATCCCTGTAAGACTAATTTTTTTTTTTTAAATGATTCCAATATGTTAGATGTAAAATTGATACACTAGATAGAATTTTTATTATTGCAAAAACTCATCATTTGCTTGTGATTTGAGCTGGAATCTGGTTCAGCTTAAATAAATTAATGTCATAAAATTATTTCATATTTATATTATTATTCCTTATATTTTATATATTTATATATATTACATATTATAATACATATAATATACATTTATATTTTTTATTTATATTTTATATAAATAATATAATAAAAATACATTTGTTTAACTTTTTGATGTTTCAATCTATGTACTCAGCAATCTTGTCCTAATGCCCTCACCACAACTTGAAATCTTTCATATCTTAGAATCATAGAATGGTAGGGTTGGAAGAGACCTTTAGAGATCATCTAGTCCAACCCCCCTGCAGAAGCGGGTCTACCTAGATCAGGTCGCACAGGAACATGTCCAGGCGGGTCTTGCCTCCAAGGAAGGAGACTCCACAACCTCCCTTGGCAACTATGATGGCTTGTGATAATGCTGAGTTTTCCTTTCCCTAAGGAGCAAAATGTGATTTGTTATCAAATAGACTGAGAATGGACACTATTTATATCTTTAAATAAATATATATCTTACATCATTGCTGTGCCTATTTAGTAGAATGCACTTTTTTTTTCAATCAGGTAGAATTAGGCCAGAGCCACCCAAAACTCCTAGATTCTTTATCAGTGAGGCACTTAAAATGTGATTTACTAGGCTGGTTTTGTTTAGTTCTCACGTAGAGCTTCTAGGCTTTCACAGTCTGGAGCATGATTTGGGCAAGCATTTCACAATCAGGCTTAGGGCACAGATATAGGACTCAGACTGGGGTAAGAAATTCTGAACTTAAGCACAGAGACTAATGGTAATTTTTCTTTCACTTCTTTGCATTCATCACCAGAATCACTTTGGCAACTGGCCGTCATTACAGATAACTGCACAAATACTTCTTGTCACAAATAATACAAAGTTATACCTCTATTTCAGTAAAAACCAAAAAAAAAGGAAAAAAAAATACATTGTCAATAGAGCTTTCAGTAGAAAAATTTAGATCTTTGCCTTGGGCATTGTGAGGGGTTTTTTTTCCTTTTATTTTTTTTTTAGTTTTTCAATTGAAAAAGTGGCCTAAAGTAATCTGGGATGCTATCACAGGATGAGCAGGAAATGAAAACTTTCCATTGAATCCAGGTAAAAAGGACATATTGTGCTGGAAGAGTACTAAAGGTTTTGAGGTTTTTTTTACAAGTTGTAAAATACCTGAAAGCAGGTGCATGTACATGTGGATCCAAAAAGGACAGATTTGTGTTACAAATCTAAATAGGGGTTAGAAAGTGTTAAAGAATTTAATTTCATGTTGTGGACTATGTCATACTCTGGATTAAATTCTTCTGAAATTAGAGTCCCCTCAAGGCCTGAGTCAGGCTAATTAACCTATAGTTAGCAAGGGCCAAATTAAGGCCAGTGAGTCAACGACTTTTGCAGTTGGACATCTTTGCAGTTGACTATCTTTTGTTGTTTCTCCATAGTGGATATTTAAGGAATTCAATTAGTTATTATTCATTATAGAAAAAGATTCAATTGCTTAGGCAATAATCTATATCTCTTCCAAGGACTTTCTGACTGTTTGAATGGGGTGGGTTCTTCTTGTGAATCACTGTAGTTTCTATAAAACAGTGCAAATTAAAGGCAGGCATTCCTTCATAAACAGAAAGTAGTCAAAAGTAATCCACAAATGCTTCTTTCTCTCCAGAGTGCTAGTTTTGGGAAGTAATTTTGATATAAGGCATAATCTCAGTCATCTCCTGCCATTTCAAACACCATGTACCATCTCAAAATATCATTTTGACTATAAAAAGAAAGATTACCTTATGGTTATGTCGTTTTTAGAGCAGGTTTGAGACTTATTTGTGTGAGAATATTATTTTTATTCCTAAGCCATTGAGGAGGTATTTTATTTTCTATCAGAAGGCTTACAGTTCAAAACAAATTATTCAAAGCATGAATCCAAAGTGGGAATGTAAAGACTCTGTTCCTCAGGAATGAACTGAAATTATGTGAATTACAAACAGCAGAATATCTGACACCCCATAGATTTAATTCTAGGACTGTTTGTGTTGTTACAGGATATTTCACACTAAGCAATTCCCATTGTAATCATCCCTACTAAATCAAGCTAAGATGTGATGCTTTGTATGAATTAAAAAAACTGTTTCCTGGAACATTACCTCTTGAGTTCATGTGAGTCTGTTATCCCACACTCAGAAGGAAAATAGCAGAGAACAACTCCAAAGGAAGCAGTGATGCAAGAAACTTGTTTTCAAAATTCATGGTCAGAACTTTAACATAATTTCTTTTCTTCCCCTGCCTTTCATTCTGTTTTGAGTACAAGATTTTTCATCAGAGCAGTACTGCTGTGGAAAAGACCATGTTATCATCATTTTCTATGTTTCTTAGTTTTTTAGGTTCTAGTATCTTTTCTGCTTTATGTTTTTTAAAAAAAAAAAAAAAAAAAAATCACTTTCTCATCTCCCTCACCTCCATCTCCAACCTAACTGGGTCCAGAAAAGGGAAGAGGTAAGGAAAAGCATATTGAGAGGGAATATCACTTTTGCAAAGATAAATATAAACAGCTAAGGAAATTTTTGTTTATGATATACTGCTGGTTCTACTGATGGTTTGGTTTGCTTTGGTTTGTTTTTTTTTAATGCTACTAAATGAAATTAATGAATTATTTGTCTACATTTTGTGTTTCTGTTTTGTATATTTGCTTCCAAAGATTCTTCTGCGACGTGGAGAAATGATGTTGCATACAATTAAGTTTCTCTTTGCAGGAATCACCACAGTATTGACCATGACAACTTTGAGTACCATTGCAAGAAAGTCATTACCCCGTGTCTCCTATGTCACCGCTATGGATTTGTTTGTGACTGTATGCTTTCTATTTGTCTTCGCTGCTCTAATGGAATATGCAACCCTCAACTATTACTCAAGTTGCAGGAAACCAAACTGTGCTAAGAAAAAAAAGTCGGTAAGATGGAAGCATTTAAATTTCTTTTCTAGCATGTGCATGGCTCAGAGAGAAGAGAATCATTCAGTGACAGCTTGTGATCCCATGATAGTCCACTCCTCTGAGCTCTTCCAGGTTTATGGTATGATCTGCCCTGAAACCTGATGGAAAATAGCTACATGCAATAAGAGTAGAAAGAGTTGTGTGCAGTGAGGTCTGCTCCTAACAGAAGCAGTATGCTGACCATGAGGTAGCAACCCTGCCTATGTGTCTGTTGTCCTCCAGTTACTTTGATGAGGGCTCCCACTGAAACAGATTGTTTAGCTTGTTATACAAATGTAAGCCCATCAATGTATATTCAAGTGCATCTCCTATTTCATGACTCAACAGGTATAGAAATATTTATGAACTTCTCAAATGGGATTTCAATGTCTCCACTGGGAACTAGCACTTCTTTTTAGCCATATGCACAAAGGGTATTGTTCTTATGTACAAAACCAGAGGATGTCACTTACAAAGGTTTCATACATGGTTGCTTTTTTTGGCCAAAAAGTCACTTGCAAGAGTAACACCCAGACCCGTACCAAAACTGTTTATTTAGAATCAATTGAAACAATCATGCAGGAAGAAGTACCTAGTGTACTTCATAATTGACTACAAGAATGAAAGTGAGCAGCAGAAAAAAAAATCTCAGTGTAAAGTTAGGGAAGGGGAAATGGGTTGTCCACTCAAGGTCAGAGGAAAATCTTATGGGTTTGAGGGTCGTAACTGGAGATGTTGGATGCCATTTTGTATTCTGGTGGAAATAAGTACATTTTGAATTAGAAGTACAAAGCCAAAATATGAAAAATATGAAAGAGAAAGAGAAAGCTAAATTCAGGGAATAATAGGTTGTAAGGTAAAAAGGAAGTGAATGAAGAGCTATATAAAATGACAGAATGAAGAACTAGTGAAGGAAAAGCTGAAACTAATATGAAATTAGAGAAAGCTGAGAAAGCCATAGACTTAAGTTAGTGAAAATTCTGTCAAACCTCTAATAGCATCTGGTAAAAATGCATTGAACACAAAAGGCAACAGTGTTACCAAAGAAAAGTATGAGACAATGAAATTGAACTTTCTAATGATCAAACTAGAATTTCCATCTTTTAGAAAGAATGAAGGAAAGAGTCGTGAGATTCATTGTCTGTAGGAATTATTTCCCTGTGAATGAAGATGAGGGAAACCATGTAATATTGGTGAGATTTAAAGTAACTTGAGAACAAGTACTCACTTAGGTATTGTTGGGCACGTAAATAAATGTAAGGAGCTTGATGAAGATTTAAAGTGCATGAAAACTAGGTGTGCATCCTGCTGAGGTTACAAGTGGCTTTAAAGTGTACAGAATATTATGATGAATATATAGAATACATAGCATGAAGTGTTTTATGGATAAATACATTTAAAGGCTCATTTTAAGGAATGCTACTGAACATCAAATCCATATGAAGCAATAAGTATGTTTTCTTCTGAATAAGTCTTTTGTTATCTTTATTTAAGCTGCCTGATGTCAGTTTTGGTCATGTAATGGTAAGTAAACTATTCTATTCAGTGAGGGCATTAGATGCATGAATGTATGGTTGACATTTACCTGCAATAATTCCCAAGAAAGCCATAACACTATGCTATGCCTTACCCTGCCCTGACCATAAATATTGTTTTCTTTAAAAAAAAAAAAAGGCAGTTTGTTCTCGGCTGCAGTAGAGGAGCATAGCTGCCTCTTTCTCTAAGGACTTATCAAATGATTTGGAAGGGAGGAGGGTCAACTGTAGAATATTGTGTGTTATTTTTATTTGAGAAATTTTGTCTTCTTTATATAATACTGCAGTTTTTCATTGTATTTTATAGAAAGTGATAAACACAAGTTATGCCATAAACTTATATGGAGTTTTAACTGAATTCTATAGAAAATAATTTGTTTATGCATATCTGTAAAACCTTTAGAAAGATTTCAGGTCAATTTTCAAATAATTTAGGCACACAGGTTTAACACACTTCATTTTACTATATCTACAAATGCAATAAATTCTATTCCCCAAACCTCTAGATAACTATTTCTATACATGCAGCCGTAATAAAGTTGAAACACACAAAACCTTGGCTCTAAGTTGTATGAAATCTGGAACTCGAATACATACTCATATAGAGAGAGAGATAAAGGATAAAGCATGCAGAGGGTCAGGTAATCATCTGGTCAGATGGTCTGCTTCCCAGCTATCACATCCAAATAAGAACAGGGATGGAACTAAAACATTGGTTTTGCATTTCTTGTTTTAGTTGTGCTGAAGCTGATCATTTGCAACTGGTAATTCCATGTTACTATCTTTAAGAAGTAATGTTATAAATTGTTTTTTTTTTTTAACATGACTTTTCTGATGTATTTCAAGTGCTCATATATATAGCATTGAAAGTCTGCTCATTGACAATGAATGATTTACAGCAAGCATTGTATTTATACACTTTTTACTGCTGTCACTCCCTGGACAGACTTCTCTGAAAGTTATAAGGCACATTGAATGGATAGCAGCACTTTCCTTTTTCCAATTGAGAAAAAAAGGGAAAAGACACACAATTACACTGACAATAACGTTTAACACTTAGTCGTTGTCTAGATCTAGCCATTCTGATCTGGTTGGAAGGTAGCTGCACTCTTTTTAAGCTTTTTACTCTTTTCCTTTTTCACTGTAAGACAGATATTGAGCAGGACCTTGTTCTCTACATAAACAACTTTCAAGTTAAAATTGTATCATAAAATCCATAAAATAAGGAGTATCTCAGACTCTCAAGATATCATCTTGTCTGTTCCAGCTTTGTAGTGATGCCACCTAAAAGGTGAAATTTATTAATCTTAGTAAATCCATGTTCAGGTAATTCCACCCCTTGATTTGCCCCCTGGAGAACACACTTATACCTTGTCTGAAATAGCTTTATAAAGTATGTCTAACACTGCATCTGAGCCACCTTGTCCAAGGCACCTGAGAAGTGCCTTGACAGACCTCTCAGGTGGTTTTGGGCTAGCGTACTGTGCATGTACCCCTCTCCTCACCTGGTATCTAGTCACTTCAGAGCCCCTCCTAACTGACAGAGATTAAAGCAACCACATTAATCTCTCTTTATTATCAGGGCATTTATTTTATCTTCCATACTGACCACAAAATAATAACAAAACCCCCCAGGCTATTAATACATGAGAAAGTTTCCTTCACTGAACCATTGCACTCATTTATCTTCACTTACCACTTACCTTCTTTGGAGAGATCTGTTAGCATTTCCTCATTTTAACGTAAATGTTGTAGTCAGGCATAGAAAATTTCAGTCCCTGAGTAGGAAATTTTCATAAAGGCCTTCAATAAATGAACAAAATGTGACACAGTGGTATAGCAGAATTCCATGTATAATTTAGTCATAGCTTTTTTCTCTCCAAAGTGCTACAGTCAAAAAAGATTGCCTGTACAATAATCTTAGACCTTTTCCATGTGGGTAAATCTCTGAAACCATCCACATGAAACTTTACAAGTGAGAGAAAAGACCAGGAAGTCATAATTTCTCTCATAAAATCTCAAAGATAAAGTCATTCACAATAAATAGATTTGCAATAATCTGTTTCTAAAGTGCAATCTGTTTACAGTGCACAGGACAATTTACCTGAGAGAAAATGGCCAACATTTTCTTATGACAATATGAATTGTGTCCTAGAGGTAATTGGCTGGATACCACAGGGCAGTTGTTCAGATGTAGTTATCGATGTTGGACATAACAACATCTAGGCAGAGGGATGCCATGTCAAGCAGCTCAGGGACCGGCATTTTTAATGAGATCAGTAATATTATTGTGTGCCAAACCAAAGGATCTATAGAAAGAAAATGAAGTCAATAGAAAAAAATTAAAATTTCTGCTGAGGCTCATCAGTCATATCACTGATCTGTTTCACATCCAGGCTGAAAGTTTTCAGATATGCCCCAACACCTTCAACAGGACATGTTGAGCATTTTTTATAGTAAGTGTGGAAGCAGGGGATCAGAGCACCCTCCAGAATGCAAGCAGGCATGGTGCAGAGATGTGACTCGCTTGTTAGTGCATACCCAACATGCATCCTGTAGGCATGCTCCAAAGACAATGCGCAGCACAATCACAGGAAGGGACCCTGAGATGGAGAAAAAAAACGTGCTGACAGGGCTGGCATCTGCTTTGTCAGGGCCCTACAGATAGGCAGAGAAGCTAGTGGTGCCAGTGGAGGAGGTGACATCTCATGAGGATGGAACAGGTGGCTTGATGAGAAAGGAGAATGTTGTGAGAAAGCACCTATCATGAAAAGGAAATGGTTTGGCAGAAAGGCTGACAAAGTGTAACTAGGGAGTACATTGAAGGAGGAGAGGTCTGTAGGCGTGAGTGGTACTGCTAGAATACGTGATATCAAAGTGCCCTATTTCTGAGTGTGCTTAGTATGATAAGCACTAAGGGGACATGCCCATGGATGACATTTTGAAAACTTGTGCTGTGATCATCACTATCTGTTGCTGACCATATCTGGTTTTATAAATCAGGGTAAAGTTAAGAGGCAATGAATGCAGCTATAATAAGTGGAGATTGTTCTGCAATTAAATGGAGAGGGAGGATATCTTCCTTATTTTTCAGAATCCATTCTTAAATATAGTAGTTGCAAGTGTTTAAAGCAACTTGTAAATAATACTCTGAAAGGGAAATGAACTCCTAAATGTGAGAAAAGGATTACTAGGAAATGCATGCTTGAGTTACTCAAGTAGAAGATAAACCTAGAATTATTTATTTTGACATTCACAACGTGTCTGTGAAAAAGGCATCTTCTGAAGGAAAGAAAAATCTCCTTACAGCTATATTTCCTACAGTATGCGCCTCTCATTTTCAGCTGCTGTGATGTTTTTTCCCATGATTATTAATTGTGATTGGTATCATCCATGGAAGCTTATCAAATGGTTGGTTTCTTTTTCTCTCCTCAGAATTATTCTGTACTTGATATGAGACCACCAACAACAGTCATCACATTGAACAATGCCATGTATTGGCAAGAATTTGAAGATACTTGCGTCTATGAATGTCTGGATGGGAAAGACTGCCAGAGCTTTTTCTGTTGTTATGAGGAGTGTAAATCAGGCTCATGGAGGAGAGGACGGATTCACATAGACATCTTAGAACTGGACTCTTACTCTAGGGTCTTTTTTCCTACATCCTTCCTGCTGTTTAACCTGGTCTACTGGGTTGGATACCTCTATCTTTGAATGTTGCCCGTAGTGGTGAAGACTGCTGTGTTTTTACACCACAGAGGGATGGTGAAAAGTGCAGAAAAAGTGAAAGACATGGTCGATTTCATCACAAATTATAAAGGCCACGTTAGCCTTCACCATCACAGAACTTGATGAAGAATTTTACTATATAATTGCCTGAAAAAAAAATGTGGAAGAACTCACTCCTTACCACTATTCATTTCAAGGAAAAGATTCTTACAAAATTGAGCTGAATTTGTAGTGTAAGTGGTGTTTATGAATAATTATTGTATATTAGAATCTCTACTATTCTCCCTTGGCATAGAAGCTATATACAATTCAGGCAGAGGTTAAAGATGTCATTTTTGGTTTTCATTCCCATACTTTCTTACAAATGCTGCCATATCCCCAAGGCTCAGAGCAACATACACTGATACTGGCAAATAAGCCAAAGCCTAATGAAACCATTCATTTGTATTTAAAATTGCTTGAGCTGTGTTCCATAGGTTTGGGGAAAGAATTGATTGGTGATCTGCTTGATATAGAGAAACCACCAAAAGAAAGTAAAAAATGTCAGATGGGATCAAAACATGGACATTACTTTCTGCAAAGGTCTGGAATTTGTGGAATTAGCCACTGATCTACAAGTATTGGTTTTAAGGCAAAAAGGCAGAGTTATAAGAAAGCTATGATTTTGATACAAATAAAAAAAATGCCTATCTCTTAAGCAGCTGTAGGCATAACTTCTATAGTTTTTCAAGCTTTTAACTGTCTTTTTTATGACTGGTTAAACACAGGATGGTCACTGATTTCTAAATTACCGTACTTGAAGCAGGACAAGATTCCTGCTTGTTTGTGTCATTGTAGCAGATAATAGTTGACAGGTCATGAGTAAAAATCACTATATAATAACACCACAAATATGTGACTTTTTCAGACTGCAAGTCACTAAAAAGTGCTCTCATTAATTATTTTTTTTCTCTCATGGTTATTTTACAATATTAAAAAACATGTGTGCCAATGAATATTTTTTGTTCTTTCCATAAAGTTAAATATTGTAGTCTACTCATGGCACCTGTTCCATGGGTCTGAGATGAAGACTGAACACTTTTGACTCGAATATGCCTTACAGGAACTCAATTGTCACACTTGGCTTAATCGTGGAAAAGTCGCCACATGTGGAAAAAGTTTGTTTTCAATGTTTTGTTTTGTTTTGTTTTCCTAAACTACCAACCATATTTTAAGCTAAAATTCTATTTTTCAAAGTTTTGGCCATTGAATTCTTAAACTATCCATTAAAAAAAAAAAAAAAAACCACAAACTAGTTTTACCGACTTAAATTAGGTGCAGCTTTTACAGACTGTCTCCATAATTGTGATTAAGCAAAGAACAGAGATTAAGAGCTATATAGACATGGCTTTTCACAATCCTTTGGATGACAAATGATTACAAATTACAATTAGAACTTACCTAAAACAAAATTCTATTTTTTTTCCTCTTCTGGAAGACATGAGAATTTTTCTGTAATCTCAAAAAACGTGTGTCTCTGTCTCTTCTACACAGTATTTGACAAAGAAATGAGTAGTAGATGTGATTGAAGAGCAGGTTCTTTTCTTCTCAGAAAGAAGATCCTGCAAACCAGCAAAAACTAATGCAATGGTAATTCTAAAGGAACAGAAATGCTGTCATGTTCTTTGAAACATCACTGACTGTCACTGCTGTTGCTCTGTGCTTCTAGAGAGTTTTTAATTGAAAAAAAAATACTAACACAAAAGTTAACTGTAGTTATTCAAAATACTTGCTTCTGCTTTTCACTCATCTAAAGTATCAGAGACACATCTGGGTTTATATGGGGGAGCAGAATCACTTCTCTAAGTACTGACAAAATTCAAATTAGAAGCACAGAGAAGAAATCTTTTGGGACAGCACCAAAACTTTACTTTTAGCAAAATCTACCCAATTGGAGGTCATCGAAACCAATGATAACCTTCTGATTTTAAAATACATGTTGAAGTTTTTGTTCTCAGTAGAAAATGACTCTGTAAAAGCTACTACTCCATAAACCTTTGTGTCCTACACTTGGAAGTATGAATTTTATTTAGGGATTAGAGTTACATTTGCAGCAGTGCAAGAGGTGTTTGGATTGAAGTTGAATATCCTGGCCTCTGATTATTAATTAGCCTACTGTAACAGCATCTTCAGCCATATTTTGCAAGAATACTAGAAATATTTCAAGCCTAAATAAAAGAATGGAAACAGTTATCCTTTAGGGGCCTGATCCTGCAAACCTTCTGCACAATCAATTGATTTTAGTTGGAGTTTTGAGACAGATAAGGCACCAGAAGGTGCCTTCCACCATTAGGTTTTGAACAGGTAAAGTGAGGTTTATTTAGCAGTTGCATACTCAAGTGAATGTCATGGGACTGTGCAAGTGAAACATTCCCAATTTAGATAATGAGCATATATTTTTCCTACACTGCTCATGGCTACACACTCCTGCTAAAAACATGCAATCCCATCAGATCTTTCCTTGTAAAAGCAATTCTGCTAAACCTGCTCACACTGCCTCTGTTTTCGGAAGTGCTTTCATAAACAGAAGTTGGAAGCATATCATTCTACTTTTTTTCCATGGTCCTAACAAAGAATCTGCAAACACCACTGGTTTCCACTCTTACACTGACAGCAGAGGACGTATTCTATTGTGTAATGTAGTCTAGTCTGAGGCTACATGCAAAAAATTGATTTACATGCAAGGTGTGCAGTTGCAGGCTGGCAGGTCCCAGGATGCATTGCTCTGCTTATTCCTAGTTGCTTAGTTTACTCTCTCTGCTTCACTGCCCTGGGCTTTGGCAGACACTGAAAAATAGTGGAGATCAGGGAAGATAAACTTTCTTGGCTCTGCATCATTCAAAATGCAATTATTCTGGACATCTAGATACTGTGGCCTGCATACACCTACATGTCATATCCTTCTGTAGTAGTAAGAATATCCTTATTAACCTCCAGATAGTCTTTTGCTTCTTTTGCAAATTGAACAAAATCAACCCTTCTGCACACTGTCCCATAAGAAATGGAAGAACCACCACTTGGCATTTTAGAACATTTTCTTATCAGTTAGTTTCATATTCAAAACTTGCAATTATTCACCTGTTTATTTAGTAATCTTTAATTAACCATTTAATTATTTATTTGTTTAACTACTAGTTATTTAGTGGGTTTTTTTTTCACTCTTCCAAGGAAGAGAGAAGAACAGAGGAAGGCAAAACCCCATATGAGTAGTGAAATGAAAGCATTTAGTTATGCATGTAAAACCACAAAATCAAGTATCTTCACGTTACATTCCTTTCATTTTGAAGTTACAGAAAAGATCATGAGGATTCGTTTAGATAACTGACTTTCCTCCAGATGATCTAAAGCCAAACCTCTTATTCTTCCTCTTCTCTTAAAAGCTGATGGACAATATCTTCCGGCATTGAGGACGGCATTTTCAAGGCAATTAAGAATGTACAGAAACACTGATCTGCTTAATTAAACCTCAGTGCTTCTGGCTCCAATGTCTAGCATACTGACAGCTCCTTCTCTTACAGCCATTCTTACAAGAAATGTATAAAAACTTGCTGCCAGATTATGCTGTTGCCATGTTCAGCAGGAATGCAGAGGACTGAGGCCACACATCAACCAATTTGAATGTAATTTTCTAATCAGGAAGTAAGAATATAGGTTAAAACACCTCAGGCTCTTTAATAACCTTTCTTCTCTTCCAGATGCACATTTCCTCCTTCATCGACTCTGAACTGTTTATTGGTATATCGTACATTCCAATATAATGTATGAAAATTACAGCAGGAAAACACAAAACAAGTCAGAACTATCTTCACAGAGACAGCGACGAGTAGTGACACTACAAGAGAAGAAAGAAATTACTTTTTATTGCTGTGCAGTTCTTATCCCACTCCTCTTGTTCAGTTCTTCCCACCAGCTACCCACAGCTAATTCCAAATCATCCACCTGGTGGTTTGCACATTCATCAGCTGGAACAGCAGTGACACATGAGCCTTTTGCTGATAGGAAATTGTATTTCTGGAACTGGAGGCATCCTGCCAAATAATTCAGATAGATAGCTCAAATACTTTTGCAGCCCTTATGTGTTTCAGAGTACAGCTTCTCGTGTTGCTGGGTGAATTTATCATAACTCACCTTCCTGGTCATTTCATGAAGGGAAGAGTGCTTGATTCCTTTTTACAATAAACTTCACCATGTATCTTCACCATGACTCTTCCCTGCGCATGCTCCAAGTGACCTCTGGAAAGGCTGTAGCTGCTGTACTGCTGACTTTGTGGGAAAGGTGACTCAATATTTTACAACAGATTTCATTAGTCTCACAATCTGGAGGATTGGAGTTACCTTCTAAGCTGTAATAACAAAGCTCCCACTGCAACTTTTAAAGGCTGTCCGTAGCAGACTGTACTTTTCCCACTGGCTGCTCTTTCTGGGCTTTTGCAAAGCACTGAGAAAAATCAAATTGTATCCCATGATCTTAGCTGCCTACACAATTAGGTTACTTTTCAAGGTATATTCTTCTTCCCTACAGTGAAATCTTTGTGCCTCTTACATTAATGCCTTCAGCTTTTCTTGATATTAAAGGATATACTCTTCCTGGTCTGAGAGTTAGAAAGAGAGACAAAGACCTTTCTGGCGTTACTCCTGAGCACCACAGTGTGTGATCAATATTCTAGATGTCTTCAACCTACACATTGTGCATTTGTCTGATTTCTCATTATTTTTCAAGCAGTCTGTAGGTTTTTTAATTCCCAAGTAGCAAGAAAACTATGGTGTTCAGCAGAATCCTTCCTTCTTCACTCAGCAACTTCATTCCACCAAGGGATGAAGAGCATAAACTCAAGACTGGTGTTAGCCTTATCCAGGTCACTTCCCAGAAGACTGTTCAAAGTGGGGAAAAAAACCCCTTTGCATTAGGAACACATTTCCATAGCTGAAAGGTGAGGTTCTTTTTCCTTGACATCCTTTTATTTCTTTCATTTTAGATTTTACTTCTCTCCCTCCTACTCTCCCTTCACCTATACAATTGGCAAGCACAAAATCAACTCAACTTATATATTGAAAACTTACATCAAAACTTAAAAAAGCAGAAAGTCACTTGTCATACTATATTTGTATGCCTACAAGGTTCTTATGATTCACTACATTCTCTTCTTGAAGAATTCTAGTATATATGTGAAAAATGAAGGCTGTTCTTCAAAACTCAGTGGCCTTAACCGTTTTACCTTTTCCCCTGGCATCCATGGTTTATCTGGAAGAGAAAGAAACAGCTTTCCTCATCATTTATGCCACTGCTTAAATACTAAAAACAAAATTATTGTTCATATCTAAAATGAAATGCTGTTTTAACAGAAAAAAAAAATAATCTCTGCTTGAACTGTGTAGCTTTGACAAGTACAACAGTAAATTTTTATACATCATGCTTTTGATGGATAACTCTCAGAGATATAATATCCTCCACCTAAGACTAGGTCCTAAATTTGAGATAAATATTGTTCCAACCATCAACTTACCTAACAGTTGTATCTTTAAATTCCTTTGGATTATGTCTGACTTCAAACACTTGGTTAGTAAGTGCTGATATTCCTCAAGGGAGACATCCAAGATCTGTGATGATGTATTCCTTTCTACAAACTTTCCCTTAATTTTTTCCTTTTGTTGTGGATCCTCAGATCCTGTGGTCTTTATGCATTTGGAGTCCTCAAGGGTTTTCCCTGAATATCTTTGAAATTAGAAAATAAAAATTGATTATGGAGTTCAGTACCTCAGAGTTGGACACCTGAGAATTCTCTACTGTGTATCAAAACATGCATTTGATCTTCTAATCACTTGCTACATATGAAGGACAAAGTAAGAAAGTAGAAAATGTGGTTACGTTTATTCCTGTACCTGGGGATAGGCTTTCTCAAGGACTGAAGCAGGCAATCTAGGAACTGATACAGTCAGTTAATTACCAGGTATTCTTTTATCTAGGTAATGAATGACACTAGCCAGAGGAGCCACAACAGCCTGTCTGGTGTCATGGAAGCACTCACATAACTCAGCTTTACTTGGAAGCCCTTTCTTGGAGCTTCTTATATGGGAACCCAGGTGCTTCCTTTAGTGTTGTATACAACATTTAATACTATCCTAATGCCTCTTTATCTTCTTTGAGGCTTTGGCAGTATTTGAGACAGATGAAGCTGTACTGACACAATATATTATAAAAATAAAAATAATAAAATATACACAGTGAAGCTAGTGATGGTTTACTGTGGAGACCATGTGATAATTACAATTTTTAAAGAAAAGACCTCTACCTCTGATTCGAAAACTTCCTCATCAATCAATATCATTGACCAAAAGATTAGTTTAAGTTGAAATATTCTTACAAGCATCAGGAAGAGCTATGAATCGTACTCTGACTATACATTGATTGGCTTCAAAGCTTGTGAAGACCAGATTTGCAAGTACTTCCAGTGAAATTGGTGATTTATGTACTTAAAGTGAGGCCTAAAACAGGGAAATGCCAAAATGTCAAGGTTGCATGCTAATAGAAAATATGACAAGAACAATATTGATGATATATTTTTTTAAAAACTGTCAACAAATTAACATAGAACAGAGCATGCTACAGAGTCCATTCCATACTTACAGACCACGTGAGATCCTTAAAATGTGACCTGCTGTTGAGGCCATGGAACACAGGTAATATAACTGCACCTGACAGTATTACATAAGCAGACCAGGGAAGTCTTACACTGCTAGACAAAGTGATCTAAAGGAAATAATGTTTCAGAACAAACTTCCACAAAACAGTGCTCTCCTGAAAAACTATGGGAAACCTTGTGCAGAGTCATTACAGTATTAGTCCCATACAATCTTTTTGGTAGTCATTCATATAGTCCTGTGACTTTATTGTCATCCATGCTCACATGCAATACCGGTCATAAATCATGGCTCAACATGTGGCTATCAGGTTGGAACACTAATTTGAAAGGAATCTGAACTCAGCCTGTGACTATCACAGGCAGTCATCAAACACATATAGTCCTGTTTTAAACTCTCAGTAGACTGCTCTCAAAGCATCTTTTTTTTTTTTTTTCGCCAATGTGATGACTTACAGATTTTTACAAAATTTTAAGTGAGTGCAATTTTAGGAATCACATAAAAACTGCCAACTGTGTGCCAAATCAAACTTTCTTATAGAACACAAATGAAATTTTAGATTTCTATTTATCCTTCTTTCCTAAGTTTTTCTTAGGGGTGTGTGATTTCTTTGCTAGCAGTGCAGCTTGTGATGTTGTAGTGAAATGAAAGTACAATTATGTGCCCAATGTGCCTTGAATAATACAGGTAGCACTAGTACCGGTATGTCATTCTAAGTTAGATAGCCATCCTAGTGATTCCCCAGACTGACCTAATCAGAAAAGTCAAACACCCATGTGCTTCATCTCGTCAAGTTCTCAAGACAACGAGTTTTCCTTATCAATCATATCCATTCCAGTTTACTTTGTGTTAAGGAGTAGGACCTGTGTGTCTAGAATACTATTTGTATTCGTATTTTGATCTCAACATTTGTATTTCTGGATACAAATAAATACACATTATCAGAAAATGCAAGTATTACGTGCATATGTTGGTGGTTGTATTTTCTTGTGGAAGTTGAGAGCTTAAGAAAATAGGAAGAGACATTTGCAAATTTGCCTAAGAGAGGCAGTATGCCACCCTTCTGATAGGGTGTTCTTGAAAGGAATTTCAAAAGTCTTTAAAATTATTTTCAATAGTCCACACAAGCAGCCAGTAAACTAAAAGTCTTGAGACTAAGGTTTTTCTGTAAAGTAGGAAGAATATGCTATGAAATTCAAAGAGAAATCCAGAAATAAGCTGTGCCTTTTGCATAAACTTGAATGTAAACACTTTATAATTTAAAACTTGCATCTGAATTTGGTTTCAAAATGTTCCCAATCCAACCTTCTTCAGTACATTGAAAGCTAATTCTTATGGATTTGCTTGCACAAATGAATGGTAAAACTACACTCTACATTTTTATAAGCATAATTTCTTTAGCATTCAGTTATTATGTAAGAGTGTCTGTGTGGTTTATCCTCTTCAAATGCAATTTTATTACCACCTCTGTACATTCATGACCACAGTATCACCAGTCTTTACCTGCTCTGTGAAATCACTGCTTCTTTTCAGAATTCCTGTCCTTAGTAACACAGGAGCTGACAGCTAGGCCACAGATAATGCAGAAACTTCCCAGATTTCTCATGATCTCACAGACTTCCCTATCTAGGCTTGTTATATTTGTATGTTCCTACCACCAGGCATTTTTTCCAGAAGATGTTTTATTTAATAAAAAACAATTACACTTAATTCCTCTATAGCATTTCATTAAACTTTCAGTAAGCAATCTCTCATTTCCTTTCAGAAACTCCATAGTTTTCACTTACAAGTTTGACATGCAATTAATGTTTTACCCTTATTTGTGTTTCAATACAACTATTTACTAGCTTTGACCTGTCTACTCAAACTAAACATAGATTCTGGACTTCCCTAACAGCAGCTGGCTCTTGTTTGACAAGCATTAATCAGGTAGATGCCATTATGCCCCATTCCCCAGAATAACAGGTAAGCATAATTGTTGCCATGACTTTCTGACTTCCACACGTTAGTCCTTAACATATACCATTCTCCCAGAGTGAACACCATGTTGGCTGTTCTCCCTTGCAGAGTTGAACATGAAACACCATCTATATTGTAACCATTCAGGGAGACTGAATGTTAGCTGAGCACATCAGCAATTCCAGAGATTTAAGGTGCTCATCCTGCCAAATTGAGAACACTCAGATACATCTTCCAGTTTAATAACTTTTCCTGCCCAGTAGGCTCAAGTGTGCAATAA
The DNA here is from genome assembly GCA_013401255.1 of Urocolius indicus. Classification (NCBI taxonomy): domain Eukaryota; kingdom Metazoa; phylum Chordata; class Aves; order Coliiformes; family Coliidae; genus Urocolius; species Urocolius indicus. The sequence goes on along the minus strand of WBNH01003086.1, from coordinate 28,574 downwards.
AGTATGATGATGAACTATGCCAATAAGTTCTGCCTTTTTATGTTATCCTCTGTCTCACCACCACAAATCTAGTTAAGAACTGAATTACTGCTTGACAGTTTCAGTTAAAGTAAACTCAGTCTGTGAAATGGAAAATGAGCAAAGCTGAACATCAGGGAGCTATCCAGAAAGTAAGGAAGAAATGAAATGGATGTTCTCCTCCTGATTGGTGTTAGATCAGTCACTTAACAGCCATATTTAAAAAAAAGAAAATAAAACCTCACATTTTAAAGTTGATTTATAAATGAAAGGTATCTGCATCAGCAATTCAAAATAATTGATATATGCAAAAGTTTCACACACAGCAATGTGTGCCAGTGGTTTTTTTAAAAATTATTAATTTACACGTTTGCTTGTGGTTTTTATCTATTATTTTATGTTTCTCCAGACAGCAACAGAACTGGCTATAAAAGAAATAGTTTTTCCTGTAAGTAAAATCTGGGCCATTGTGAGTTTCATTACCCTATCCTCTGGTTTTATGTAACAAATTCACATGATAGACATACATTTTCAACATATTATCACAGTCTTAGATTCCAGATTTTCAGATACTTGGTTACTTTTTTATAGAACAAGTCTTAGTCTAAGGCATAATGGATCTTAGTAGAGCTGAAAAGGTACACTTTGACAGGGTGCAGCTAAGTTTTATGGAGTCTTGTAGGTGTCAGACAGGAGTCAAAGGTCCACCAGACTATCAAAATAAGGCAAATTAAGAAAAAAGTAAAGCAAACTCTTATCCTTCCTAAGTAAACAAAGGAGTTATTTCAATTCTATGGGGGATTTTTCACCTCTAGCATCCATTTTTCCTCCTCCACACCTAAATAGCCCTGGTTGAGTCAGGGCACAGCATTGCTGCTGTGTGTATTATACATTCACAGCAGTGAGGACCCTGCAGACTGTGCCAGCCCTGGTACCACAATCTTGCATGCATACCAACCTGGGAGAAAAACAGGACTGGATCCTATAGGGCTTAGCGTGATAGTCATCTGAAATATGCAAAGGAGCAGACTAAGACACATAGAAATGGAGATTGTGACAGTTCATCCATAAGACATCCTCAGTGAAAGCAACCATTAATACTTTAATGAAAAGTTAGATATTGAGAAATATTAGATTTGAGTACATCTAACTGTTGGTCAAGGCACCATACGACCCAGTAGAAACTAAGCTGGTCAAGTTCATACTCAGCCTAAATGTTAGCTCTCTCAAACCCTGAGACATTCTATTTACAGTATTTTTTGCTATGAAATACTGTTGTTTTAAAGATATTCATGCATTTTCTACTAGAAAAAAAAAAAGGTGAATGTCAGGTCAGATGCTTTGATGAACATATTTTGATAGAAGTCTGCACTCAAAACAATGACAACTATAAAAGTTAAATTCCAACACATTCCCTTGCTTTCTAGTGTCCATGATAGGTGAAATGGAATGAATGAATGTTCATGCTAAATGAAATATAAACTACGAAGGATCTAACTCAGAATTACCCCAAGACTCATTGGCAACACAACTAACATATCTCTGAATATCTTTTAAATCCAGTGGACTATAACCCATTTAATGGTTCAGTCCTGGCACTTATGCTGAGGATTAAGCAGAGAGACACCTCATGGAAAGAAAAAGTGTATCATTCTCTATGAGAGCAGACAAACCAATGCATTAATTCAGTCTGATAACCAGCTAGCAGAGCAGCATAAGAAGCCAGAGGAGACTGCTGCAATTCCCAGGCTCAGTGTAATGTAACAATGTGGTCTCATCACATTCATGGTTTTACTAAAGTCACAGGAATTATATTAATTTGCATCAGCTAAGAATATATCTCATTTTTTATTCCTTCAGTGTTTCAAACCAGCATGCTAAAACTGTTATAAGCAGAGTGAACCAGCCTGTTTGCATCCTGTGGGGCTACTGAGGAGCAACCCTTTCTGATCCAGATGGTAATTTGGCCCATTTTAGAAGCAGAGAGTTTTTTTTGTTTCACACTTTGATTTGTCAGTCATTGTGGGGAGAACAAGGCTATGAGGCAGTTAACAGAAGATCTGTAGAATGTACTTCAAGGGCTGGAAACTTACCATATGTGATTGAAAATTGCAGAGACACAGAATTCTAATTTCCAGGTTAACTATCTCATCAATTAAAGCCATATTCACAATCCTTTATTATTTGTCTGCCAATCTGTGACTACTGCTAATACAAAGCTACCACCATAATAGAAATCAAAGTGGATATGCGATGCTTTGCGCATATGGCAACCTATATTTTTTTTCAAGCACAGTAGTTCCACCTAATTAGTTTTCTAATGTATTTGCATTAGTTTGTAGAATTCCATAGTTCCTATTAAGCAGAAGCAGGTAATCAAATGAGAAAATTAGGTGAGGCCTGGTGCATGCTATGTGTTTACAAAGTAGAGAGAGCAAGTTTTATAGTCAAGGCAATATGGTAGCTGTTTAAACAAGAACATAACATCTCCTAGTGATCCATTCAATTCTCAACCCGTTTTGCAAAAGTATTTCAGCCCCCAAATCCCTCATAACTCCAGATACCTCCTGAGTGTGCCCCCCAGCTCTGAAAGATGTAACGTTCGTTGTTGATGTGCTATGCTGTGGTATATTTTGCTTCAACTGAGATGCCGTGAGCTGAGGAAATCTAGTGGCATCAGACATAGAAGATGTATGATTGTAAGATTAGCAAAAGTAAGTAAGCAAATACAATGACAAAAGTGAAGCTAAAAGCAGGACCAGTGGTGTGACTCTGCAGTGTGCCCAGGTAGCCAAGAAGGAAAATGGCATCCTGGCTTATGTCAGAATAGCGTGGCCAGTAGGACCAGGGAAGGGATTATCCCTCTGCACTTGGTGCTGGTGAGGCCACACCTCGAGTGCTGTGTTCAGTGTTGGGCCTCTCATTACAAGACGGACACTGGGAGTCTTGTGAAGCAATGGCACAGGCTGCTCAGGGAGGTGCCAGAATCTCCATCCCTGGAGATAATTAAAAGCTCTTTAGATCTTCCTTATGAGGAAAGGCTGTGGGAACTGGGCCTGTTTAGTCTAGAGAAGAGGAGACTGAGGAGGTATATCAATACTTATATGTTTATAAATGGTGGATGTCAGGAGTTTGGGACATCTCTTATTTCTATGGTATCTAGCAACAGGTCAAGGGATAATTTGGTGAAGCTGGAACACAAAAACTTCCATTTAAAAGTAAGAAAAAATATTTTACTGTGAGGGTGAGGGAGCCCCAGCACAGGCTGCCCAGGGAGTGTGTGGAGTCTCCTTCCTTGGAGGTCTTCAAAACCTGCCTGGACACATCCCTGTGTGACCTGATCGGCTTCTGCAGGGGGGTTGGACTAGATGATCTCTAAAGATTCCTTCCAACCCTACCCTTCTGTGATTCTGTGTTTCTAGATGAGGTCCTGAGCAGCATGGTTTAATGGTGGGTTTGGCAGTGTTAGGTCAGTGGTTGGATTGATCTTAAAGGTCTTTTCCAACCAAAACAATTCTGTGATTCTGCTACCTTAAAAAATACACCCAGCCCTATCTTGCTGCTTGCATCCTAACTCAATTACTTTACTATTTCTGCAGGAATTTACATCAGTGCCACTAAAATTGTATTCGGAACTGCATCCATCACCTCAGGACTGAGCACTTCTGCCCATCACCCATGCTGCAGCCCATTGCCTGAGTGTTGGAGCTGTGCTTTTCCCTGTTGCAAGTACAACTGCAGTATTTCTTTCCCAATATAGCCTTTTCCTCAAGGATGGGTGCAGTGAAATCACAACATGTAGTCAGAGTTAGGAAAGACTTCTAATATTCATTTGCAATTGTTTTACAGCCCATTTGTACCTTCTGGTAGGCACAGAGGTGTAAATCCCAGTTTGTGAATTCTCCTGGATGCCCAACAAGCCAGATACCATCTTGCAAAAAAAGTGCAGCTCTGACAATAAATTGTGTGAGGCCTTGCACATGCTGACAGCTAAGGCAAGGCTTTAAGCCAGATCAGGACTGCTTCCTGTCATCTCCACACTGGCAGCAGCTCCTGCCTCCCAGCCTTCCCAGAGCTGACAAGTATCTACCAGGGGACAGGGCAATACCTTCAATCTACAGATCAATACAGAGGCATTGGGAGGACTAGGGGAGAGCTACAACTTCTGGCAACTGAATATAGCATCACTTGTGACTGAACCTCTGCTAACTCATTACTTGTTGCCCAAGGCTGCCTCTTAGTTGCTTGTGAATGCTTTCTGTCACTTTAATAAGATACGGAGTTTTAAGGAATTATTTCTTCATTCTAAAATAATATTTCTATTTCACTTCAAATTTATTAACTTTTTATTTTGATTAACTTATTTTGAACCTTTTGCATATCCTGAACTCCATATGCAAAGACTCTGTGTCTTTGAAATTGATATTATATATTCTACCATTTTAAAAGGTACATGCTGTTTGTCTACAAGCTAGCAATACTGCAACTCTGACTTTATGTCTCTTTTTTAAAAACAAACAAAAAAAGAAAGCTCCTTAAATGTATACTTCCTGGAATAGTTATGTTAGGGCTGTATATCTAAGTAATTGTTTGTAGCTCCAACATAGGTTTGTTAAGATTTGGCAAGTATAGAAGAGTGGTGTTGAATTATTGTCAGAACATCTGTGAGAACTGAGTCCAAAGAGAACCAGACACACTTATAAACCTAACTTTTCTACACAGCACATTTGAGATTTTTTTTTGTTGTCGTTATTGTGGTGAGGAGAGGACAGTTCTAGAGAAGAATTAGATGAGCTACTTCCTTATAAGTAAGTAAATGACATTCTACATTTTTTGAGTTAGTGAAAAACCCACCGGCTCCTGCTGAGATTAAGTCCTTATTGTATAACGAAGCAGCAAGATATAATATGATCTGCAGGAGCAAAATGATAAAGGCTATCAACGGTGAAACTATTCTCTTTTTTCATATAGAAAGCTATGGCAGAGGGAGTTGGGGGGTCTGGTTTTAATACATGCTCTCTGGATATCATCTTTCTCTTTGAAAAATTCCATCTCTTTATGACCTCATGAAAAGTCATCCAGAGTGCTCTTAGGAGGATTGGGGGACAATCTTCTGTCCTGGATGCTATGGAAATGCAATTGCTCCACCTCTCTGGCCCAGCTGGGATGAGAGTTCTGGTGAACACCAGCTGCAGAAGGGACTTTCAGGACTCACTCACTAAGGTCCAAAAAGGATATTGAGAGCATTTATGGACAGAAGATGTAGAAGTAGAGATTATCCATTGGGAAACACATTTCTTTTTTTATTCATCCAGACTGGACTGTTTGCCCATTCTCTTTCTTGGTATCTCCCCACTAGCTTCAGAGAAAGCCCAAGGGCAGCCTCACCTCACCATAACTTTAGAAACCTACATTAGTAGTTTCTAAATGTCATCTACTCATGAAAGCTCTCTTCATTGGCGGTAGAGAGAAGTGGGAATTGTTATTGGGTGATTCATACGATCTGTTCCTTCCCTTATCAACTTTGCAATCAGATAAATCTTTCTCTAAAAACACCAATTTCTCTTCTCTCATCATTAACAGGGTCTATGTATTTGGTCAGACAGCGATATCTATAATTATGTAAAAAAAAAAATCACACCTGCAAAACCTGGAAAGAATGTGTCCTAAGGCTTTCAGGACATCCAGATGACATTTAAATGTACTAAAATACTTTTTAAAATCCAAATCTTTATGCCTGAAAGCTCTCCTTTGCCCCTCTCTGTCTCCTCTAAGCTGTACGCATTTCACAGATCAAGAAATGACAGAACCAGCTCTCTTTCCAGCTTTTCTGCCTGTCAAGTGGGCTCTTGAGTCAGCTCAGCAAGCTGCCTGGCTTTAAAAGCTGACTTTATACCCATGGAGTCCCCAGTCAGGGGCTCTTCCTGAAAACCAGCTGAAAGATGATCTGAAGAGCAGCTTTTCTCTCATTTATTTACTGGAGCTAACATATCAAACCAGTGCATGATCATACTCATCATGCAGTGACAAAGCTCCAGAAAACACCTTTCTTCACTGTATTGCCTCATTTCTTCATGTTTCTCCCATGTATTTCGAGCTAAGTACAAGAAATATTGCACAGAGACTGTCCAGGGCCTGAACGGCTGAAGGTTTCTTTGAGACTGTGAGACTCATTCCCAGCCCAGGCAAAGTTTGTACAGAGTTTCCTGACGGGGATGGAGGGGGAGAGGAAGGAATCTTTGCATTCTTAATGCCTAATTTAATGAAGCAACCTTCTACTCTGCACCTCTGAAAGTCAATGATACATCTCAATGGTATCCCTGGATCAGCAATATCTATTATGAGTTTCTGGGCTATTTTCAAGAGCTGAATCAGCTGCTTTGCTATTTCATTCCAAATGTTAGGAGTAAATTGTCCTGGGGCAATAATCTCAAGAGCACCAGTCCATACATGCATTTCACAGGAACCAGAAGTTCAAAACAGTCAGGAAAGCAGAGCTGAGATCTCCAGATAAAACAATTTTATCAATATTAGTAAGGAGCAGAATACTATTCATATGACTAAAGTCCCAGAGAGAAAATTGCCAAGATTACAGAAGTGCAGGACCTAACAACAGTATGAAATTGTCCTCCCTCCTAAGTGTAATTATTGGGATAACTTGCACAATTTGCCTGGTAGACACCCAATTACAATGTGCAACAACAGAAGTGTCTCTACACCTAATGGACTAGATTTTCAGAGCTAGATTTTCTGGTCCAGTCTCACTCCATCTTGCATTCTTTTCAGTGTGTATGGATATCTTAGAACCAGCTCATAGACCAATGTGTCTGTAAATGTTTTTGTCAAGATAGCTGCTCTTAAACTCAGAATCTCCAGAAGGTACACTCCAGCAGTGCCTCCAACCATCATTAAAGATTCATTTTCTATAGAATTAGCAGAACTTCCTGGCCTGCAAGTTAAATCCTTACCTCATTGACAGGTTACTATCTTCTTGCAGGATCATGAGAATAACAAGGCCTGAGGGAAATGGAAGCACCATCACAAATCTCCTGGTCAGGAATAAAATCCTTCATTTCCAAATATGCCACATACTTCAATCTCCATTCTGCTCTTAGCAGTACTATGTAGATACTCATAACAGGAGGAAAGGCAGCATACATATAAGGTGATTGATTACCTCTTTTTCCTCCTGGTCAGGAAATCTTACATCCATATACCCAAAGGGATTAAAAAGCAGGAAATCCAGCTACTACAGAGGCTATAAGATCCATGCAGAAATACCTAGCTATCCCATACAAATGCCACATGAGTTCAAATTTTCAACCTCAAGATATGTCAGTTAACATGTGCTATTGCTGAAATATTCACACTCAAAGCAGGATAGGAACAAAACAAGAAAAACAACAACTCAGATATTCTACCTAAGAGAAGACTGATGTGTTTGTATGATGACTCTCTCACACATAAATTAAGTAAAAACACTGAAATGATAAATATAGGTAGGTTTCACATGACTGGTGGATATCAGAAGCAAACTAAATCATGTGACTTGAGGCATGCCTATAATAAAGGCTGTAAAATAAATTAGAAGTACTAAAATAGAAATACAAAATGAGGTTTAGCCATACCAGGTTTGACTGGATTTATTTTAGCCTACTGAGAACAAGACTAAATCCAGAGTGCTACAGCTGGATTGCCTACCCCTGCCTGAGATGGTTCATCAAAGGCTGTGACAGGGATTTCTTCACTGCCAAGCACAGGTAGCTATATCCTGCTTCATCTCATGTATGATAAGTAAAATAATGTATGCTGCCACTGTCTCTGCTCTCAGAGGGTTAATAGCTTCCTCAGTCATAGGAGCTTTACTCCTCAGCACCTTATCTAGCCTAATCAAGCAGGTAGTACTTTTTCCTTACATTGAAAGCAGTCAGCATGGTTATAGTGTTGGCAGCTGCACCTGACCTCATCTCTAAGACAGTGTGAATGCTTCTGGTTTCTACTCAGCAGAGTCATGTCATATTGGTATTAAGAAAAAGACCTTTAAAAAAAATAATAGTCTTGTTCTTAATTTCCCAGAAAAATTTTGCAGGACGCTCAGCTGGCAAGGGTGGATCTGGGGTCTGAATGCACTCAGGATACTCAGAACATGCAATGGAACCTCTGTGGTACAGAGGTTGGCAAGGGGAAAAATAAAATTAAAATCAAAGAAAAACCAAGAAGAGGCAGCAACAAAACAAGAAGAAGAAGGGAGATTAGAAGAGGTGAAAAGAGAAGGAAAAGAAGACAAAAAAAACCACCGAGCATAGCATAGCCTAGTAAAACAAATGAAAGTTACACAAGGCAAGGCAAGGCTGTGTCCGGCAGTGGTTGACCAGAGAGGCTTGGCTGAGGTGGCTGAATGAGGACCCCAGTGGGGTCTCCTGTCATGAGATGGCCCAGGTGGCCAAAGACCAAGCCAGCTAGGTGAGAAGACCAAGATGAAAATCGCCAGCCGAACACCTCAGGGTGGTCAGAGATCAGTGGCGAGGAACAATATGGGTTCTGAATGCACTCAGGATGGTCAGAACATGTGATCAACCTCTGTGGCATAGAGGCTGGGAACAGGAAAAATAAAACTAAAACCAAAGCAAAACCAAGAAGAGGCAGCAGCAAAAGAAGATGAAGGGAGATGAGACGAGAAGAACGATAAGGAAAAGAATTCCACCAAGCATAGCATAACCTAGGGAAGTGCACCGTGTATGTATGAGCTACTAAATTGTGCCCTAGATGTTCATCTAAGAGTGAGATGCCCTAGATGCACTAGATGCCCTCTCATTTCATACAAATGGAATCAAGACACTTTAGAGCTAGATTTGGTACTCAGATGTTGATCCACGTTGATGACCAACATGACTCAGGATATCTCCACTGAAATGAAAGATGTGATGAGTCATGTTATTAGGTGGCATCTTCTATACTTCAGGAAAGATCTATTTAGAACATTAAACAAGACTGAGACCAATAAGAGAAGCTAGTGATTTGGGCATAGAGAAGCATTCCGGTTGCAGTATTCTAGTTTCACAAGGTGGCCTTTGTCCTTGAAGAACAGTATTTAAAGAACAAGCTTCTCTTTTAGACTAGATCATGTTGTCATGAAGACCAGTTCAGGTGCAAAAATCTTGCCTATTTTTTCTGACCTGTTGCCCAAGTCACCGTGTGAATACTATTTCCAGAATCAGGATTTAGATCTGCCTGTTATTCAATTATTTATGGAATTCGAGCCATCAGGTTGCAAATCTGTGTATTTAGCAGACTGCTTTAGCCCGTCATGTGCAAAATGAATATAATACCATTTCCTTAACTCAGAAGCACTAGTGAGAAATAGTACAATGAAAAGTGTGAGGAAAAATCATAAGACTCTTCTAAGTAGCACAGATTCTACCATTTTTGTTTCTTCTAGGTGCTAAAGGATTCAATACCATCACACCACATTTCTTTCTAAATGTTAACCACAGACTGCAAAAAAAACTAAATAAAAAGAGAGTGAAATCTTAAATAAGAAGTTAAATCCACACTGTTTCTTTAGGCCTAAACAATCTGTGAATATAATACTGTTTATTTGAAAATTAAAAAAACAAAACAAAACAAACATTCATATGGGGGAATTGGTAGACAGCTATTTAGACATAAATGAATTTCAGACTGAAGCTATGTGAGTTTTGCTCTATCATTCATTTAAACAAAAATGTCCTATGCTGTATGGTGTAAAAATGAATAAATGCACTGTAAGTATCCTAAGATATATTTCCATCTCACAGCCCATGCACTTCTTCCTCTGTAGTGCTCAGATACCATGGAAATTAATACCAAAGAACCTATAAAAAATATCAGTTCAGCTTCTTATACATGCTAAATTCTGAACCTTTACCGTGATGTAAATTTCAGTAACATTCTAAGTACTTATTCTGAGAAATGTCAGTGCATCAAAACTGTTTGTTAATGAACAGTCTTCAATTTATGCATTTCTTCTTTCATTCCCCATCTTTAATTGCCTGTAGTCATGTTGCAAGGTTTCTGGTTGATGGCTCAGGAATCAAAATTATCTACCTACCTTTAGAAATGTGGTCAAAATGCCAATGAAATCTTTGGATGTCTTAGCAGGGGAGCAATGGGTAGAGAAGCTATAGCAGGCAGTTTTGCATGTGCTAAGTCTTCACTGGAATAAGTCACACAACAAAAAGACATCATCTCGATCATGATCAAATTTGTGACGAACAACCATGTCATTCCTATCCATCTCAGAAGTCAGTCATGATCCACATTAAAATTAGGTATTTTCCCCTTTATACTCTTGGAAGGTCGTTCCAGGATATCAGTAACTGGATATTTTCTTCTAGTATCCACTATGAATTCACTGAAGACCACTCAGTCATTTGGTCTGAAAATTCTGCATCAATTTCTGTTATTCACAGTTCAAGACAGTGCATAAACATTGGATAAAAATGGTGGGTTGGATCAGATGATCTCTAAAGATCCCTTCCAATCCCTACCCATTCTATGAGTCTTTGAAAAAAAAGAAAAACAATGAGATTGGCCATAGGACTGGAAAGAGTTTTAGAGTGCCAAGGTGGGATCGACTACAAAAAAAGTCCACATTGACAGGTAACTTGTAGGCAACAATTTTGTAGAGATCTGAGTTTTACCAGATGAATAATGGAGAAGAATCTATTTAACCTACCAATGGGATGTGAGGAGAAAGCTCTGTATGGTGTGGAAGGTTTGAATGGGCAGGTGGTGCTGTCCAGCTTCAACCCAGTAACTCAGGGACAGAGTGAGCCCTTGAAGATGGGACACGATCCCAGGCCACTGAGTGATGCTTGGTAGCTGTGACATTTGTTCTGGCCAGACAAATACAGATCCAGATATTAATGCACCAAAATGGAAAGGAAATTCCATATTTTTTTCTGACAGCTCTAGGCAATAGTCTCGGAAGTCTCAGGAGCTCCAGAGACAGTTCGGCATAAAGAGGTACCTCAGGCACTGAGGTGGATCTGCAGGATGTGAGCCAGCAGCAACCAGATGTATTCTCCCTTCATGAAAGTGCAGGACAGGCCTTGGGGGTCCTGAGCATACTCTGAAAGAGCAGGCTACTGTACTTTTTCCTCCTGTCAGCACTGTTCCACCAAGTGGGGAATGTTATTGTCCTTCCCTCCAGTGACCCCTCCAAATGCCCTCCTAGAGCCAGGTCCAGAACACAGAGAAAAGTGGGTGGAATTCCAGGAAAAGGGGATGAGGCAGTAGCTACCAGGTCAAGGCTATAGCTGTATTCTGATTGTTGGCCTCCAGATGCATGCCTCTGCATTTTCTTCTGTTGAATTTCATACTGCCTCTGGTAGACCAGGTGATAAAATGATCCAGCTCCTCTTCTGCTATAGTCAGGTCATCTTCAGCTTCACCAATACCTCTCTAAGTTTGTTTTTCATCATCACCTTTTTCCTAGTTCTATCTAGAGGTCAGATATTATTATCGGCAGCAGGGAGAATTTCAACTCTGATCTCCAATGAATACTTTCATTTTTACGACTTTTTTTTTTTTTTTAAACCCTAATAATTTTTCTTTAGTCAACTGTATTAGCCTTGGATTCTCTTCTTGCCACCAAGGACTTCCTATGAGCATCAGATAAAGTACTTTGCTTAAAAATAAATAGATTAACTCACTGCATTACTTGCCTCTGAAAAATAAGTAATCAATAAAATGATATTTGAGTAGACTAATGGCTCTGTCTTTGTATTCAGCCTCTCATCAGACACCATATCTGTATCTGTGTTGCTTTTCTTTGAAATCTCGTACAAGATTTTGTAAAATACTGATGTCAAAGTCAGTCTTTTCTGCTTCCTTGAACCAATGACTTCATCCCCACAATTTCCCTTCTACTTGTTACTATCACTGAGGTATCAAAATACTCCTGAAATAAAAGATTCAGAAAATAAAAACACAAAACAACCCAAATCCAAACATTCACTTTGCTGGCCTTGTAGTTTCTTATGCCAACTCTCTTCACAGACTAGGACAGAGTTTAGCAAAACTATCTGGTATCATACGCTTTGTTATGCTAACTGAAGCAAGCATTGCTGCTAACCTCAAACATGATCATTTGAGCTGTGGTTAGAATTTTTTTCCACCATTTCAAAGTGATTCAAAAGAGAGTATCCTGGTTTTTTTTTTTGTTGTTATTATAAGAAGGTTTCATAAGGATTATTTTTGTGAAGCTTGGAAAACTAAATTCTTCCTCATTAGCCTGAATTCTATAATTTTATTCACCTTTTTTTTTCATACATATAGCTTCTGCATCTGTGTCTTTAATTATCTGGCTCAGTCTTTCCTCCTTTTCTGCCTCTCTTGCAGACTCAGTCTATTTTCTCTCCAAACTTCTGGGCATATGTTAACAATACTTTTTAAATGGTCACAATCTGAAAGGAACTATTCTGAAATGCAATTCACTTGATTGTTAATAGTAGTCATCAGAAATCTTTGTAATTATTCCTGTGAGAATACTTGTATAGATTACATGAAAGGATGATTGCAGAGGAAAATAATGGCTGTCTTGAGTGCCTGTTATTTATCTGGAAAGCCTTTTTTAATAAGGAAAAGTTTCTGGCATACATTACGTAAATGTTGCATTGTTTCAAGTCCTTGTTCTTAGATCCTCTCCTACCCAATTTTCTGAAATACTTGCCTTTGTTTTGAGTGCCACTACATCTACCAATTGTTGACAACTAGTGCTACTGGAGAAAGCATGTTCAGGTGATCTGGGAACTTGTCATATAGACACTATTTGCCTTGTCTCTTGACATAAATTAAAAAAAAATATTAACTTCTTACATATTTCTATTTGACATATGACATATTCCCACACAACCCTCTAATATTGACATGAGTGGCAACTATAATGCACTAGTATAGAAATTTTTTAGTATTCTTTAATTACTAATCCTTGTCCTGGGTTTGTCTGGGATGCAGTCAATTTCTTTCCTAGTAGCTAGTATGGTGCTGTGTTTTGGATTTAGGATGAGAATAATGTTGATGACACTGATCTTTCTGTTACTGCTGAGCAGTGTTTACACGAAGCCAAGGACTTTTCTGCTTCCCATCCCACTATATACACTGTCCATCACTTGTTTTGTATATGCTAATCATCATTATTATTATTATTGTTGTTGTTATTGTTATTAATGTTATTTTCACTTCTTTTTTTTTTTTTTTTTGCAATTATCTCCCTCATCCCACTGTGTGGGGAGTGAATGAGCAGCTGCGTGGTGTTAACTGCCTGCCAGGTTAAACTGCAGAAGACCTAAAGCCTAAAATCATCATTATTATTATTGTTGTTGTTATGAGAACATGTGTTGGCTATTCAGTTCTTGCTATTTTGTTTTTGCAACATAACCTAGTAACAATTTTTTTTTTTTCAGAGAAGTTCTAGAACAATTACATAATCCTAGTGGGACTCCTACATAGTTCCCCATCTCTATTATTAAGTAAGTTTTTTAATGATGTGCCATGTAGAAGATTTCATAGCTGCAGAGAGAGTGGATGGTCTGGAATAGATTCAGAAATGAGTGAGGGTGGTGCCTCCAGGACAAGAAAGAGCAGCCTGGGAAGGAAGTTCTCATCTGCTCTTTCACTGGGTTAAACAATCTGGGATTTTGGGGGCTGCTTGAATTTATAACAGGCTTGCTAACAGATGGTGAGCATTTCCAGAACAGAAAGAAAGGTGAACTATCCAGATTTACTGTCCTGCAGGTTGAAAATTGCTTCGAGGCATTACTCTTTGGATGTGATGTTACTAAGCACCAAAAAGAAGCTGGCATGTCCCATCTCTTTCTTTATGCCTCCCATTCTACCCAATCAATGCCTGTGTCTGACCTATTGTGATACTTGAAGTATAACAGAGATGTACATTGATGACAAATAAGTTAGTTTATTTCTACATTTGTCCAGTTTCATTTAAAGAATGTTAAAGGAAATCCTAATATTAACAACTCAGTTTGGGTGTATGCTGCTTTCCTGACCTATTTGAAAATATCAGCCTTAGTGTATTTGCCTGTAATTAGCATGTGCCTCTCTTTCACTCACCATCACAATGCTGTCATATAACTGAGCTATAGTTTCTGCTCACTGTTGTCATCTGTTGGTGATTCTACTTTTTTATCCTTTGTCTCCTGTCTTTTAAGACAGTAAGAAAATAAATTCTGATCTGAGATGTGAAAGACCCACAGGAGGAAAAAAAATATCCATTAAATGTGTGCATACAAGTTGAAGATGAATAATCATTTAATCTATTTTGGACTTCTCCGCTGATTGCGAATAAATTATCAGTTCATAAGTCAAGCCAGTAGGAAGTCCTCTGCAATGTTCTGTACTATTCCTCTATCTAGTTCTTTTTGACTTAAGAAGTTAATCAATGTCTCATTCTGGATGGAGATATATTTGGAGACATATTTATTTCTATGAAATTTTTCCAGGTCTTCCTTCTAAAACTAAGTGCACTCAGTCTTTACTGGGGTTCAACTAGACTTAAAGTTCTAAGGGAAATGTGATATTTATCCTGATATGAAAGAATTGGCTTAGAGCCACCCTTCTCCTCTTGGAATCTGTTGTTGCTAAGTCAGGTTTGCTTCTGCCAACGATGAACTTGTTCACCCTTCCTCAGGGCTAAATATAGTGCTCAGCAGTGCCTAACTTACCATTAAAACATGAGGATTTCCCAGCTACAGGGAAAGCTCCTTTGGTTTCTCCTTAAAAGTTCACTCTAAACTAAACACACACCGTGTGCCTATGTGTGTGAACATGTTCCTGGCTGAGTGTTGGGGGGAGCGGCCCGCAGGAAAATGAGACCCTCCTCTGCACCAGTGCAATTCCTCTGATTCCTGCAGGACTCCAGCTAAGCACTAATAAGTCCTGTGGATAAATAGTATCCCAGGCAAGAGTATGATAAACTTTCCATGAAAAGATATAGTTGAAATTAAAAATTATAACCATAGTTATGTTCATGTATCTGTCAAGTTCATCAAATCATCTTTATCTGTCATGAACATGCCGCTTGGGCAATTTTTGGCTACAATATGCATCTCAAGTGTCAAATTATGAAGCAACACTAGATACAGTGTGAAGATTGTGTTCTTACATGTATAATTTACAGTGAGTATGCTGCAGAAAAAGGTCAGAGGAGTGGAAGGGCAATTTCTTCTGATGGAGGCAATAGTAGCTGTGACTGTTGAGAAATGAGGCTCATATCTAGGGAGCGGGAGATAAAAGTGTGAATCTGGGAAAGGAAGGAAAATGGGGTAGAGAAAAGTTTAGACAAGGGTGAGGAGGTGAAAGGACTGGTGAGATGGTATATATATCTGTTAAAGAGAAGGATCTGACTGAGAGAAAAAATTGTCTTTTTCAGTCTTGGAACAAGACAAATACCTGGATGTCAAACACTGCTCTCAAATGGTATCTGTGAAACCTCCTGGTAAACAGTCACAGATCCTGTGTCCAGAGTGACATCTAGTTACTGCTGCAATTAGCTCCAATGGCAGAGGTGTGTCAGAGAAATAAAAGTTTTAATCCTCCAGATGTGACCTGCCAGCGGCAGCACCTTAGTAAACTGATAGTGAGAGAGGCAACAAGAGTGGATAATCAGAGTCAAACAGTTGGTGCCAGAGCCCTGGCATCTACCTTAGACATACTTTAGGGCCTTTCTCTCTTCAGAGTACCTGTAGGTCATGCCCATGTGTGCTTGCAATGTGTTCTGTACACATCATCCTAATGTCTAATACAACAGGAATCCCATTCATGCTTTCTAACACTGCTACACAGTGCAAACAAAAGTACAAGAGGTGCATTTCTCAAGGACATTCACTTAAAAACCCAATGGTACCCAAAGGTGAATATCTGGGAAACAGTGCAGGAGTAGCCTCATTGTTTTCTTCTCTATGAATTTGTCCAGCTGTTTTGGAAGCTTTTTTTGGAAGCTTTTAACATTTTATGCCAAGGTTTTTCACAGTTCAGAAGCACCTTTCTTTGTATGTTTTGAATCAACTACCCATTCCTACCATTACAACTAGTACAATTTTTATGCATCTTGTCCTTACTTCCATCTCTCTCTGTGCGTTGTGGGATCATTTCCTGCCCATCCTTCCTGTGTAAACTGCCATGCCAGGCCCTGGTCACTTTGCTCCTGGTCGCTTGCACTCCTTGGGGAATGTTTAAATGCCCCACAGTTGCTGTGACTCTGCCTCCCAACAAGCTTGTCCCCCTCGCAAGAGCTGCCGGCTCCTGGTGGGTCTCCTCGCTTCTCCTCCTCTCCTCATGCTCCAGGAACACCTGGATTACCTCAATCGGCCACACAGCCACAAATAAATGAGAGAAACAATGAAAGACTGCAGGAACTTGGGCAGTTTAGTCTAGAGAAGAGGAGACTGAAGGGAGATTACATTAATATTTGTAAGTATCTAAATGGTGGATGTCAGGAGGTTGGGGCATCCTCTTTTTTCTATTATTTTTTTCTATTTAAACATAAGGAAAAACTTTTTTCACTGTGAGGGTGGTGGAGCCCTGGCACAGGCTGCCCAGGCAGGGTGTGGAGTCTCCTTCCTTGGAGGTCTTCAAGACCACCTGGACATGTTCCTATGTGACCTGATCTAGGTGGACCTGCATCTGCAGGGGAGTTGGACTCTATGATTTCTAAAGGTCCCTTCCAACCATACCAAAAAAACCTAACCAACCAACCAAATTTGTCCTGGCACCTGATGATTAAACCTCTACCATATGCCAATTCATTCATCCCTGAGCAGGGCTGATATCTACTACAAAAGAGAGATGGCTTCAACGCTTCAAAGTCTTCATGTCAGTTTTTACATATTCTACATTTAGAGGTTGATTGTCAGTGTTAAAGTATCTTTTAGTCATTTTTGGATATAATTATTATTTATTTTACATGACCATCTGCAATGTTGAATCGTATCAGTTACAGCACTTAAATTTATCCTCTAGGCCTGGGGAGTGTGTAGAACTGTACAATCCAAACTCTGAAACACTCGCTGTCTAATGAGGCAAAGCTGAGTAGTGAAGAAAGGAAACCATTTATTTACAGAATGGATAGAAAGCTGATGCATGGACAATTTGGCCAAGGCCAGATGGAGAGAGGCAGAATCCAGAGCGAAGCTCCACCTAGCTGGATAGTGTATGGCCTCACTTGAATTGGCTTTTTCAATAGAGCTAGTGCTGCTAAATTATATATAGAGCAGAAATAAATGTAGCAAGTACCCTTAGAAACTAAATAAGATTTTTTACCACTGGGTTAGTTACAGATAATTCACATGAACATAGATTTTCTAGATCAATGATTCTTTTCCTCCAGTCTTATTTACTTCTCCCAGCAGAGGTATGGTACATGGCTTCTAATACCTTGTCCTCTCAGTCGCCCCATTTACAAAAAAAAGGTCAATTTATCTTCAGAAGATATGTCAAGGGAACATTTTCTCTGAATCTGAAGGGTCAATAGTTTTTGTTGAGCTGTTTAAAAAAAAGTTTTATAGTAAATAAATAATGTTCAGTTTTGTTAAGTACTGAGGATAAATTTCCTAAATAATTACATCACATTTAGACAGGAGAAAAAATTCCTTCTAGTACAACAGCAGTTCTTCCTTACAGTCCTGACTTCCCAAGGATAAGAAAAGTTTTTTCAGGTCCTTAAGGCTGTGGCTGCATAGCTGTTTCCTTTCGGAAGCACCTTACTCATGTAGGTATATCAACCTTACCTGTTTGTTTGAGACTACTCATAGAGCAAGCCATAGCTGAAAGATAGTGTGAGAAGTTGCCCCAGAACCGCTAGTGCCCCTTAACTGAAATGCAGTTCTTCAGTATAACATGAGATGAGCTTAGCAAGTGCATTAGCACTAGTCTATGTCAAGTGTGACTGCAAACATAGCTCATTAGCAGCCTCTTCAAGTTGACATAGGGAAATGACTTAAATGCTGATGCCAAAAGCCTTGTAAGGATAGTCTGGAATAGGACTGGAATAGGACAGGCAGTAGAAGCCAGTCACAAAAGTCTGTCATGAACAGAGATCCCTCCCTTCCAAGTCTCATTCCAAACAGACCTTCCTCTATCCTTAAACAAGGATAAAACTCCCACCAGAAGAGAAGGAAAACTTTATTTAAGTGATTATGCCCATTCTGTTGTTTTTGGTTTTTTTTTTTTTTTTTTCCCCAGGGAGAAAAAAAACCTAAATATTCTTTCAAAAGGGTGAGCAAGGGGTAT
>WBNH01003085.1:100439-160966 GCA_013401255.1 Urocolius indicus | reverse complement strand
AGGCTGCAAGTGGATCTTTGCTCCCCGATGGCCTCCAAGGACTGCATGGGTACAGCTGCCTCACCGTGGTCCTCATCACAGGTTCCAGGGTAGTCTTTCTTCCAGGGCCTAAGCACCCTCCTCCCCCTCCTTCTCCGGTGAGCTTGGTGTCTGCAGAGATGTTTTCACATTCTCACTTGCTGTTGCTGCTGCAGTTCAGCAACTGCACAGCAACTTCTTCCCCTTCTCAAGTATGTTACTCATAGAGGCATTACCTCAGTCACTAATCGGCCAGGCCTTGGTTAGGTGCAGGATCCAGCTTAGAACTGACTGATCCTAGCCCTATCAGCTACAGCGGAAGATTCTGGCAACTCTTTGTTTAAAGTGACCCCTGTAGCCCTCCTGTTACCAAAGCAGCCCCAGCTCACAAGACATAGATGAGGTCCAGTCCTATGACGAAGTATTGGCCTACTCAGATAAAAATTAAACTGTGGTAGTGGCCAATGTCAGTTTTAATCTATACCATCAAGTGCTGAAGTACTGGATCCCAGAACTCCTGAAGGACTGCCATGCGTTTCTTATGAACCATCACGCATCTTGAACCAAATTCTATTATAAAAATACAATCCTACCACAATCTCCCAGGCTTGCAATAAGACCCACCTGGGATAGCAACATTAGAAGAGACATAAATTACAAATTAATTGTCTGTCTCCACAGATAAACTAGCTGCCATTGTTCCAGAAAAAAAAATATTCACGCAGAAGTTCCAAGGCACAGTCCAGAACTAGATCTGACAATGTACCAAAACAGCAATCATCATCTCATTCAGAGCAGAAGGAACGTAACTTCTGGTTTGCTATGCTACATTTCCACCTTGCAATGTCCAATTGCTAGTTTGGTGAAAGCTGTGAAATTGCCAAATTGCCATAAAGTTGAGACTTTTTTTATTGTTGTTTTAAGTAGTATTTTCAGTCTTCTAGTTTCAAATTAAAAAAAAAAAATCCCACACATCTGTCACTGCTATGTTAAGTTTAATAGCATTAGTTCTATTAACCAGCAAATTATCTAAATGTTCCTTTGCTTAGACTACTGATTGTCACACATAAAAGCAATTAAAGTGTTCTTTCTTTATTCAACATCAAATACTTCCAATTGGGAAGAGTTGTTTTTAATATTGCTTTGTTTCTATCCAAACCCAGTTTAAAATATTTAAATACGTAAAAATGTTGTTCATTCTTTTCTGATATAGAAGTAAGTAAATTTTAAACCTATGCTAAGATAATTAGTCATTTAAATACATATAGAGTATCTATTTGCTTCATTTTGAGTCTTGTAGTTTGAAATACACAGAGAAAACCTGTTCCATAACTAAGAGTTTTGATCAGTAATATAACAAAGCTTTTTTTTGTTTTATAGATACTACAATCTCTTTTAAAACTACTGATTTTAATTTGTAATGTCATGTATGTCAACTGCAAGAAGAGGGAGTCAATTTAAAGGAAAGGTTTTTTTCAAACACTGGAGTGATATGACAGGATTTCTTGAAAACCACGCAAGCTTGAAGAAGCAATGACAACAAACTGTGATAATAAAAGGAACAAACTAATAAACTGTTGTACAGACAGCTACAACCCTTCTCACTCTAGTAACTACTTAAAGGTCGGTTTTCTCGGGTTTTTAATTAAAAAAGCTTAGTTTGGTATATTCCTAAGTAGTCTTCAAACCAGTATCTGCATTATAGTAATAAAGTCATAGAGATACTTTTTTCTGCAGTATAGCTTTTGTTCACATTTTTAGAGAATATAGACATGTCAATCTTCAATTTAAGTTCCTGCCAATACATATAAACTTCCTCTGGATTAGGTTTGGGATTTTTTTTTTTTTTTTTTAAAGGAAAAAGCTGTCTTTTTTTTTTTTCCTTGTGGGTTTGGGTTGGTTTTTTTTGGGGAGGTGGGGGCAAAGTAGGACATAAAACCTCTAATAATGTCTACTCATGCTCTACTAAAAAGGAAGAAAGAACAGTGGGTCATTAGATTAGGGCTGTCAGACCAGGCTACTCAGCTTGTGGAAGAAAACAAAATAATTTAATCCACCACCAACTAAAATATAACCATAAAATACCAAAACATAACCAACACGAAACAACACAGACTGATACAATGATGAAGAGCACAACCAGCCCTTTAAGACCACCTTGTCCCCACTCCTCCCCTCTTCCCAGGCTCAGAGCCCTGATCTCGGTGTCCTTATCTCCTCCCCAGCTGAACCACTCAGGGAACGGGGGGGTGTACAGTCAGTCTGTTCCTGATGGCTCCTGCTGTTTGCTCTCCAGCACAGCCTGCGCCATGGCTGCCTCCTCACACAGTCTCTCCCCCATCCAGAGGCACTCACACGGAGCTGCTGGTGGCTCTCAGGCCTGTCATTGCTCTCCATGGGTTGCAGAGGCACACTCTGTGTTCTCACCACGGGTTGTGGAGGGCTCTCTGGTCTGGTGCGCCTCTTTCCTTCCTCCTTCTCTGACTGTGGGGTCCATATGGTCACTTTCATCTTGTACCATTCTTACACCTCCTCTCAAGCACTTCAANTTTTTTTTTTTAAAGGAAAAAGCTGTCTTTTTTTTTTTTCCTTGTGGGTTTGGGTTGGTTTTTTTTGGGGAGGTGGGGGCAAAGTAGGACATAAAACCTCTAATAATGTCTACTCATGCTCTACTAAAAAGGAAGAAAGAACAGTGGGTCATTAGATTAGGGCTGTCAGACCAGGCTACTCAGCTTGTGGAAGAAAACAAAATAATTTAATCCACCACCAACTAAAATATAACCATAAAATACCAAAACATAACCAACACGAAACAACACAGACTGATACAATGATGAAGAGCACAACCAGCCCTTTAAGACCACCTTGTCCCCACTCCTCCCCTCTTCCCAGGCTCAGAGCCCTGATCTCGGTGTCCTTATCTCCTCCCCAGCTGAACCACTCAGGGAACGGGGGGGTGTACAGTCAGTCTGTTCCTGATGGCTCCTGCTGTTTGCTCTCCAGCACAGCCTGCGCCATGGCTGCCTCCTCACACAGTCTCTCCCCCATCCAGAGGCACTCACACGGAGCTGCTGGTGGCTCTCAGGCCTGTCATTGCTCTCCATGGGTTGCAGAGGCACACTCTGTGTTCTCACCACGGGTTGTGGAGGGCTCTCTGGTCTGGTGCGCCTCTTTCCTTCCTCCTTCTCTGACTGTGGGGTCCATATGGTCACTTTCATCTTGTACCATTCTTACACCTCCTCTCAAGCACTTCAAATTCCCGTCCTTAAATAGCAATCATAGAGGCACCAAATTGGCCCATCCGGGCTGGAGGTTGGTCTGAACCCAAGAGCTGGGGTAAAGTCTGAGAACTCTTTACTGGGTCTGCACTGCAGCCCCCCCCCCGTTATAAAGCAAAAGCCTCTCCTTGCTAAACCATGACAGATACTAAGCAGGTTTGCCTTGTGTAGTGACTGGGAGACAGAGGAAAGTGGGAGATTAGACTGAGTGCTAAGCACAGGAGAGAACAAAGGTATACCAGAGAGGCTTATCAAGGAGCTAACAGTACCACTTACGACTGTCTTTCTATTAGATGTCCATTACTCTTAAATACAAAATTAGTTAAACCATTACATGAAAGGTTTCATTAAGAACTCGTTTTTAGATTTATTCATTGTGGCTATTTTGAGGAGACTCAAACACAGAACTTTAGTTAGTAAATCTTAATTTCCCAAAACTCTGCTAATGAGTTTTGTTTGCTACCTAATCAAAAGACCTAATTTTAGTCACTTGATCAAAATGCCAGTGGTACTACACAGGTGTTTAATCAGGTACCTGCTTAAGAACCTTACCTAAGGTAAGGTGGGTTTGAGAGTTTAGTGTCATATATTATCCTAACAGTATTGTCACTTCAGCTTCAATATCTGGCAAGTGTTCTGTCCTGTTTTCAGTAAACCCACATAGTTTTGTAGCTGTTAGCAGGGTTCATGTTTTTCTGCAAATATAAATACCAGTTGATTAAAAGTACTGTTTAATATTATTGCTTATATTTTTTTTTTAAAATAAGAGTATCACGTTTTATGTTACTACATTTTGGCTGCAGTTCAGTCTTTTAGAACTAACAAATGTTACTGGTTTTTATTACAGGTTACAACATCTTGTATATATTTAATGGTCAAATTAACTTAAATTTTAAGACAGATACTTTAGATACTTTTGTAAGACTGCATTTTCATTTTAATTAAATTACTATTCATTTTTCAAATTATAATTCTTGTTTTAAATTGTAAATAAAGCATATCCAAATGCTTTTCTATGTGGAGAACTCTTTGTTTTTCCTCCTTTGTTCATGTTTCATTTGACAAGAGAGTGTCTGAACCTAGTCACATAGACATTTTGGCCATTTGGACATTTATTGCTGATTTCCACTGCAATTGTGTTTTATACTGGGACTGAGGAATTGGATCCTTCATGTAGATTTCATAATTCTGTGTTATATGAGAAAACTAAAGTTCAAGTGTGGTAGCTACTTAATGAACGGAAAGGACTGACTATTTTTGTTTGATTATTTGCATTCAAGTCAACAGCTTTGATTTGTGTCTCTGATAGAAAACCAGAGCTGCTTAAGCTGCTTCAAGCAGATTATAGCTAATGTGGCTGGCATATTAATCCACAGCTCTTGGTGAACGTTGCCAGTAATTTCTAGACCACTGTCCTCTGTTTCCTTAAGACCTTTATGTTTTGTGATTTTCTTTCTTTCATGCCTCAGCAGTTTAGAACTGCTGTTTAACAGTTCTCCAGTTCCATCTTCTTCTACCTCCCAATTTTGCACATGTACTTTATACCCTACAGCAGTTGCTCATAAAGAACTTAAAGGCCCTCCTATAGCCCCTGCTCATCTTCCACAATTGCACTTCCCTAGGTTTGCAGGTTTGCCTCCTGCTTCTCCAGGTGCATCTTCAAGGCAGTAAGATATTCCTTCTCTCCGATTTTCTGAAATTTTATTTGCTATCTGCTATCAGAAGACCATTTCCCACTCCTTCCCACCTGGCACCCATGTTTCTTGGCAACTTGTTCAGTTTTCCAACCTTCACACCTTCCTCTAACATCATCTCTGCAGTTTGAAAAGGCCTCTTCATAAATACCTCTAGTGATTTCAGAGATAACAGTAAAGAAAGCTCTTCTCTTGACCATACTTAGAAAAAAAACCACTGATTCTGTTTTGACAGTTGGTGGACCATCAAGCCTAATGGAGCTAGCCTAATGCTGCAGTAAAAGTGATGTTGCAGTAACTCTATTTGCATCTATTTTTAAAACACTTGGTTGTGCTGTCCTATCCTCACAACTGTAGCCAACTTCAGAGCTGCACAGATTAGGTCAGTCAGTTGCAGACACACATTAGAACAGTCTAATGAGTTGCTGCTCATCAGCCAAACAACAGCAATTCTATTTATGGCTGCTTTGAGAATATTCCACATACAATTCAAACGTGGAGGCAACCATGGTTGCTAACAGGTCATTAAGCTTTACAACCATACCCTCCTACCCACAGACTTAGTAAAACAATTGCCCGAGATGCAACTATACCACGCGATGTCTGTGGATGTCATGGCCTTCAATAGAAGAGCTGTAGGAAATTCAAGGCTTAAGTACTATTCAAGCTCTTTCCACCTTTTAAAAATTATCGGTATGTGGATTTGTTTTTAAAGTCATTGCCCTGGTTTAGGCCCATCCAGGGACAAAGTACCACAGACTTGAGAATTCCTAAAGGCCAGCAAGGGCTCAGTTGCTGCATGTGGTCCAGGACAAAACAGACCAAGCTACTGAGCTTGAGAAGAAAACAGAAAATAATTTAATCTGCCACCAACTAAAACATAGCACCATGGCCACCTCCCCACACAGTTTCCTGCCCATTTGGGCACACTCACATGGAGTCCAGGGGCACTCAGAGCTGCTGGTGGCTCTCAGGCCTGTCATTGCTCTCCATGGGTTGCAGGGGTACTGCCTGCATTCTCACCATGGCCGCAGAGGGGTCCACAGGGTCGCCTTCATCTTGTACCACTCTTATACCTCCTGCCAAGCACTTCAGATTCCCATCCTTAAATAGTGATGGCAGAGGCACCAGATTGGCCCAGCCAGGCTGTTGGTGGGTCTGAGCCCAAGAGCTGGGGAAAGTTCAAGAAGTCTTTACTGGGTCTGCACTGCAGCCCTCTGTTACCAAGCAAAAGCAGCTCCTTGCTAAACCATGACAGTAATTTGCAGTAGGAGATCCATAACTGAGAAAACAGCAACTGCCTTGATCTTGTGGGTGATTCAAATGAGAATGCAGAAAAAAGTTTAGAAATTAACATGAGATCTTCCCAAGAGGAGAAGGAAGTCACAGAAGTGAAGCAGAAAAGCAAATAAACAAGACTACAACAACAGATCAGTCAAACCCTAAACTTTTCTTGAAGGGGATTGAGCACTTAGATTTGAGAAGTTTCAGTCTGACTATATGGCCCTAGGGGCTCACGTACAATTGCTTGAGGATCAGAATCCATAAATCAGCACTACAGTAAGTATAACATTTGCAGCAGTAAGAATGTAAGCTTTACTGTAGATAAGATTTGCATTTTTTTCCAGAACAGGAATAGGCAGTGTCATGGTTTGACATGTCAGCTGCTTCTGGTAAGGGGGAAGGGGCTGTAAAGATGGCTTCTATAAGAAGTTGCCTGAAACTCTCCCCAGCTCTGAGCCAGACCCACTGCTGGGGCTGAGCCAGTTAGATGCCTCCACGATCACTTTTTTAACAAGAAGCTGGAAGAGGAGTCTTCTTCCCGTTTCTTCCTTCTTGGAGCAGAGACTCCCCTGCATTCTATGGAGAGGAATGGTCAAGCTGAGATTTGATTGCTTTTTGCTAAAGACACTGCATCAAAGGTGGAAACTTATTTTGATAATGACTCCATACCAGGGGCAGAAATTCATTTTGCTAAGAACTCCAGGCCAGGGGCAGGGATTCACTTCATTACAGACACCGTGCCAGGGGCAGTGACTATAGCCAGAGGAGGCCGTGTCCCATGGGAAGGACCCAATATTCACAGAATCTGTATCTGTGGAGAGGAACCCATGACAAAGCAGCTCATTAAAGTTATGCCCAGAAGTAGCCAAGTCCTGAGAGAGGGAAACTGCAACCATGGTGAAGAACCCACACCAGAGATAGTCACCAAGGACTGCATCCCGTGTGAGGGACCCTGTATTGGCAGAAGCCGCAGCTGCTGGGAACAACCCACACCACAGAAGTTTGTTAACGACTGTGTCCCAGGAGAGGGACCCTGTATCAGAGAAGGGGAAGAATGCCAGGAGTCATCCTCATCTGAGAAGAGAGAAGCCCATCTGTGAGAGACTGACCACATCCCCCATTCCTTGCCCCCCTGAGCTGTTGATGGGAGAGGAGGCAGAGATACCAGGAGCAGTGAGCTGGGCCCGGGAAGAAAGGAGGGATGGGGGAGGGAGATCTTAAAGTGCTGGTTGTAATCCTCTCATCATCCTATTCCCTTAATTGCTTTTTGTTCTGTTCTGTTTCTTGTAGGTAGTAGAATACACTTTCCTACTTTCCTCTCTCAGTTGAGTACTGGAGTTTGTTTTGACAGGAACCATAATTGGCAGTGAGCCCTCCCTGTCCTTGTCTTAACCCACAACAACCTTGTTTGTCTTTTTACTCCCATTTTTCTGGGGCCTCCGCCATCCTGACGAGGGTGGGGGTGAATGGGGGGCACAAAGTGAGACTGTTGTGGTGCTGCTGTGCTAGCTGGGCCAAACCATGACAGGAAGCCATCTCTATTATTACAGAAGACAACAGACAGTTAAAAATATGGTTTTTAAAAGCAAATTTAGAGTTTTACATGCTGTGTAACACTGTGTGTAACTGTGTGCACTTTGTAATACACAGTGTTACCACATGCACCATTCTATATGGTAGCAACTTACTTTGGCTTCACACAGCTGAAGGCTTGACAAAATACAACAAAATTATGAACTTCAGAGGCAATGCAGTTTGCAGACTTACCAAAACAAAGTGGAATCAAAGAACACCAGAAGAGGTAGCAACACAGATAACTAGAGAGAATTTTACCTTGCCTTTCTCAAGATAAAGGCAGGGCAAAAAGTCAGATGACAAGAATACCAAAGATATGAAGAACAATGCCCAAAGGAAGTAATCAGTGCTGTCAGTACCATGCTTGAGCCATGGATATGGTGGGGAAGATGATATGATGTGTCTGAGCTGAATCATTTCTTAAAGAGATATTTCAAGCTACCATTACATGCGACATACACCATTCTCACAAATACAGTGGTAGGTGTATTTCCACCTTTACAAAGGATATACACAAGCTTTCCATAGAGTCAGAAAACTCTGTAGCTTTACTTAACTGACCAAACAAAGCAGATCCTAGGACTTACGATGGATATGCTGCTGACTGATTGATTTTTTAAAAAAGAAACCAACACATGCAAAAAAAACTGGAAAGCAAAGATGACAATTACGATGTGACTCCACGCTCCATGAAGAGCACTTGACCAACTTGCTCTCCCAGGCACTCTCAGTCTTGTCAGATGATGCAATTACCAAGATCTTTTCTGGTTACGTTTTCATCTTTCCAATGCTTTGTAGGATTCAAGTGTTTTCACAGACTTAAGATGACAAGATGATCAGGTGACTGGAGCACCTTTCTTATGAGGAAAGGCTGTAGGAACTGGGGCTGTTCAGCCTGGAGGAGACTGAAGGGAGACTTCATTAATACTTACAGGCATTTAAAAGGTGTGTGCTAAGAAGATGGGGCAACACTTTTTTTCTGTAGTGTCCAATGACAGGACAAGCAGTAATGGACAAAAAAGGAACATAAAAAGTTCCACTTAAACATAAGGAAAAAGTATTTCACCGTGAGGATGAGAGAGCTCTGGCACAGGCTGCCCAGGGAAGGTGTGAAGTCTCCTTCTCTGGAGGTTTTCAAAACCCACCTGAAGATGTTTCTGTGCAACCTCATCTAGGTGAACCTGCTTTAGCAGAGGGGTTGGACTAGATCTCTAGAGGTCCCTTCCAACTCCTACCATTCTGTGAAACTGTCCTACTGAGTGGACTCCATAGCTATCCTCTTCCTGGTATCTGAAATCCATGGAGGAAATGCACGCTTTATTGTGCTTGGAATAAGCATCTCAAATTTCTGATGTTTTGGGCAACTTCTTTGCAGAAGTTCTTTCAACTATTGTAGACCTTGGCATTTCTACTTTTACAAAGGCCACACAGACACACTACCAGCTCATAGATAGACTCCAACAGTGGCTATGTTTATGATCGTGATCCCACCTTCAGAGGAATGGAAAAAAAGACACACATGAACTAAAACTTTTAAACCAGAAGCAAACTCTATCCTCTGAAAAAATAAGCATTCAAGAAATGCAAAAGCAAAGCTCCTTAGCCAGATCAATGTTAGGTAAGAAATAGGTATCTTGTAGGCTCTTCCAGCTAAAAGAGAGACATAGCAAGGTCTGGTATTTCTTGTTTATGTACAAGTTCTGTTCCAAAAACAAGGGAAGAATAAAACATCAAAAGACTATTTCCTTGCTTAGAGCCCTCAGGCATCTGTTCAGACTTCAACTGACATACATCTGTCCCCTTCTCTAAGCTTTCCAATGGGACCACAAAAATCACCAGCAGCTCAGGGTACATACACTATGTAACTCAAAATGAATCGCATCTCCCCCGTCCATCAGAACCTATTGCTATCAGAACCAATACCTAGAAAACCTCTTAGCAGACAAATCACATTCCTGAGCAGCTCTGTATTTGCTTTTGCGTTCATTAGTATTGTCTTTGCAGGTGCTTGATTTTTTGTTTCACACAATGGTCTGGGTATAGCCACTGTGTTTTAATTCAACTTAACCACAGCTGCACTAAAAATCACTTATTAACATGCATCAGCTAGCTATCACCAAACATGCTACCACAAGACTGAAGTTCTGTGTCCTTGTTAGCAAGAATGTCTCTAATAGTGGAAAGGAATTCTCAAGCAATTTCTTCACAGGTGTCATCCTGTGCTTGTCTCTATACTCAACCATCCTAACATCCTTCCAGGAACCTACATGCTTCTGCATATACACTGCATTTCCCCTGCTTCTCACTGTAATACATACTTCTAAGTTTCAACACTAAGCTGCATCTATTAGTAACCAGACTGTCATGTTAGGGATGTGTATTTGAATTTTGGAAAAAATGCCTTAAGAGCTTCAATAACTGATCTCCTCTAGAAATACAGACATTATTTGCTTGTTAGGGGTGAGTTTAAACAAGGACAAGCAAGTTAATCATACCTCTGAATGTAACACCATCCTGTACTGTACAAAAAAAAAAAAAAGGAACAGCATTAGCACTGCTAACTCAAGATACTAACCCTAAATTAGCGTCATTTTTAAACCTCAGTTGTAGAAAACAGGTTGTTATCTCCTGCTTCTTCACACAGCTCCTTTCTACAAATTTTGTCTGCTGCTGTACTAAAAGAAATAAAATACTCCAACATTTAAAAACAATTTTAAGTTGCCTGTGCTCCTCTGTAGAAGCATTTACATGTTAGTATTACTATTGTTATTTTACTACTATCAACTCACAAATCATTCAAATTCCCCCAAGTTATAACTATTGCTAGCTAACTCTGCAACAGCTGTGAGAAATGCTATTCAAGTTTAACATTTTTCACCTGGTGTATATCAGAAGCAAAAGGTTAGTTAGTGGTAATGCAGCATTCCATACCATTCAAAGTTCATCAATACTCAGTGCTTGGGAAAGGTCAGTTCAGCTGCAGGTACACAGTCACTACTATACTCAAACTTCTCAACAGGGTATATACTCTTCTAGCACTGCCTGGAGGGGCTGCTGATTAGATAGAGACCACTCCTTTAACAACAATGCTTCTTCAGCAATCCACAGCATTAAAGAAACCTATTTAAACACCCTGACTTTACTGATTAGGATGAAGCCTAGAAGTAAGAGCAACGGCAAATTCAATCCGTTGGGGCCCATGAACAATTTCTAAACAGAAGCAGAAAGGAGAGATGGTGGCACCATTGAGTATACAGGTCCCCTGGTTCTACAGTAATAACAGCATCCTGAGATGTTATTTTACAACAAAATGAAGTACAGAACCAAGAGACAAACCAATTTTAAAACAAATGAGAAATCTAAGTAGCTATTTTGAACAGCTGCACAACACACAGTTTAGTACACAATTCAGACACATGAATCTGCCTACGTTTCCAATTCAAGAAATCAATCAGTACATACAGAGGTATTATCTAAAGCACTAGTAGGTTTTCCAGTTAACTTTGAAAGCACAGACATATGTCAGTCCTGATAATTCTCATTAATTTTAGTGAGATTTTAGGGAATATCTGAAAGCTCGTCACTCTTTTGGGACAGGACTCTCTTATATATTTAAGGGAGACATTTGAAATGTCAGGCTCACTGGAGGACACCAACTAAAACCCATCTGCTAAATCCTAGAGTCCTCAGCAGCTTTTCATTCCTAAAACAGTGTTAAAATTGAGATGATCATTGAGGACAGCATCACTTGAATTTCAGCCTTTGTAGTATAACCCACCCTCTGACCTGATGTTTGCCGTTTATGAAACAAGTGCTAAAATATTTTCTTACTAGCCACCATTATGACAAGAAGTGAGAAGCTGTTCAGTATCTAAACCAGGCAGAGGTCAATTAAACACGAAAGGTGCCAGCACGGTTAAGGAAATACAGAGAAGAGGCACTCTATCTATTCCTATAGGAAGAGGTTGAAGAAGCGAGACCACGATCACTCATCTGCAGCAACCTTTTACACGTCCTCCAGTTAGGCAGCACTGGTTTTACTATACTGATCACTCTGCCATAATATTTATCCCCCTTACAAAATGGTGGGGTTTATTTCAGACTATGACCAATGGTGCAGTCCAACACACAAACTGAGCATCTGCACTTTAGCAGAAAAATGAAAAAGCTCCCTTCTCTTCCCCGCACATACATACACAAAAAAAAAACCCCAAGTATCAGCTGGACGGTGTCTCCAGACCACAAGCAAGTTTTTCAACTTGAACATCATTAATATCAAAAACTCCACGGTGCAGAGGAGCTTATTTAAGGATCACTGTTTAAAGGTTTCCACTAAATGCGACGTTAACGTGTGCATGAAACCAGTGAGGAACTGTATTTTGTTTTCCGTTAACGCTAGTAAAACCTTTCTGCTGTAGCTCCAAGTAACCCGCTTTCTCAGACTGGATTTAACGCTCCATAAGCAGGATAGCAACACCACGTCAACAGACATCTTAAGCAAGATGGTTCCATTATTTGAAGGAAAAGGAGAATCATCTCTGCCTCAAAACAGAATTAAAAGGCCCTCAGACGTGACGCACAGGAAAACAGCAGCGTGTGCTTGTGTTGACTGTGTGTGCCCGTGCGTGTGTGTGCCCATTTAGGCACACACAGAACCCACCTTTTGCGAGAGGCACCCACCATGGCGTTGCAATTGCTGTTTTCTTATATTCGTCTCTATAAAGGTCTCTACACAGAGAGAGATTTTTTTTTTTTTTATTTACCTGCGCGCGTGGTTATAACACATAAAAGGCAAAACCACAACAGACGCCCCTACGAAAGACGGCAGGGCCCCAGCCAACCGGGAGCGGCCAAGGCCAAAACTCACACCAAACTTGGCGTCACGCAAACGCCAGCCCGCACCTGCGGAGGCGAGGCCAGGCGATGCGATGCGACGCGACGCGATGCGATGCGAGGCGAGGCGAGGCGATGCGCGGCGGCCCCAAGGAGCCGCCCCCCCCCGCCGCGGANGGCCGTCCCTGTCAGCCCCCCCGCCGGGCGCACAGCCAGGCCCGGCGGGACCGTCCGCGGGTTCGCTCTCCCTCACACCGCCGCCGCGCCTCACCTCACCTCAGCGGCCCGGGCAGCCCTGCCGCAGCGGCGGCGACGGCAGCGGGATGAATGAACTCGGAGGAAGCGCCGGAGCGCTCCGTCAGCGTCCGCGACGCTCCCCCGCGCCACCTCCAGCTTCGCCCAGCCCTGCTGCCCGGCGCCTGATATCTTGTGTGTCCCCCCCCCACCAACCCGGCGCTCTCCCCGCCCCTCGCCGCTGACGCACTCCCGCTGCTGCGCCGGGAGCAGCCGCCGCTCGCCCCGCGTCGGCGGCCGTAGCGCTTGCTGAGCCCCGCGCGGTGTGGCGGCCGGTGGCTCGCTGGGTACCCTCTGCCGCCCCGCCACCGTCTCAGGTGGTGTGGCACTCGTGTCGTTGCTCACCACTGTTGCAGACAGTATTGCACCTGTTCCATCAGCTCACTGCTGTGGCGAGGGGGTATTGTACCTGCGCCGTCAGCCCCGTGTGCCACCGGCCTTAGTACCTGTTCCTGGTCAGTTCGGGGGCAGTGGTGGTGACCTCCCATCACTCACCGTAGTGAGGGTGATGGTACCCAACCTGTGGCGCTGGCACACAGAGGGAGCCTGGGGCTACCTTGCAGGTAGATGGTACCTGCAGGGAGGAAGGACCGAGGCTGCGTGTAGTCTCCTAGCGCTGGGCAGCTCAGTGTGAGGCCAGGGGTGAAGTACTCCTCTAGAAGTAAGGTGGCCTTTCAGCCCCAGGCAGTACCTCCAACAGGCACTCACCACAGGCCAGCCCCAGGCCTCGCCACTGCTCCTGTTCACCAAACTGGGGGGCTGACTGAACTGAATTACCGTTGGGAGGGTGTTTTCCAATGGAAAACAACCAGCTCTCTTCCCCAGCACTAGCCAGCACTGGCTATGGCACCCAAGTGTCCACTCTGAAGAAGACCTATGTTCCAGGAATCTGAAGAACAGCAAAATCAAACAAGGGTTCTTGCCAGAGGACAGCACTCATCTGTGACTCAGGCTATGTAACGTGTCCTTGTGTTGCAGTGTACAATCCTCTGCTCTGAGCTAGGGAAATACATTGCCTGTGGTGACATCAGGTTAGCAGGATGGAAAAGAAAAACCAGATAATGTGTAACTTTGACAATAAATTGGGGGCTTGCATACAGCAGAGTAGCACTTGCTCATTAGCTGAACTTCAGGCTTTGCCGGTTTTCCTCTCTCACGCTGTTGCTTCTCACACTCTCAGCCAGGCATTCTATGACATTATCTCATTCGCCGCAGTCAGTCTCATACCCTGAAGGTCGGTTTACATTTTTTGCCAATTACCAGTTCTTTATTCCCACACAGTGAGGGATCCTATAGATTATGTTAAATAGAACTAGGATGGTCCCCTAAATGTGTGTGCAATAGACCCTACACACACACGCATTCATACCTGCCACAGGGGCCCTGAGCTCTCCTTCAGCATTTTGAATTGCCATGATAATTTTTACAGCAAAGCCCATACCCCGTCAAAGCCAAGGTAGCATACAGGAAAAGGAGATGCTTCCACAATTAGATACTTTTGCAAAACCTTTGCATTAAAGACAGAATATAGATGTGGGAGGTCTAGCATCTTATCCTGTATTTTCACATCCTCTGTCTCTAATATGTTAGAGCAATTGATACTTTCCAAGAAGCAGACAATTGGAAGGAACCTCAACAAATTGTCTGCCTCATCTTGTTGTGAAGCAAGACTTAAACTAGGAGATGTTTGTCTAAACTGCTTTTTTCTTAAATGTCCAGTGAAGTAAATGCCCAGAGCCTGCCTAGATGGATTTGTACATTCAAGTTTTTTTCCAATAAAGGAGTAGTAAAAGGAAAGGTGACAAGTTCTTATGGTGTCATGGCTGTAAATGTTGCATGCTAAATATAAGCATGCTATGTAGCTACAAGATAGGCATCTGTCCTGGTTTTGGCTGGGATACAGTCCATTTTCTTTCTCATAGTCGGTACACAGCTGTGTTTTTGACTTACTGCAAACGTAATGTTGATAACACACCGATGTTTTAGTTGTTGCTAAGTGGTCAAGGAACTTTCAGTTTCCTATGCTCTACCAGCAAGGAGGAAAGGAGCTGGGAGTGAGCATGGCCAGGGCAGGTGACCTGAACTAGCCACAGGGGTATTCCATATCTTGGGCATCAATCAGTGGGTGGTGAGCAATTGTCTATCACTTGTCTTTTCTTGGGTTTGATTTATCTCTCTTTTTGTGGTATTCATTTCCATTACTATTAATATTGCTATTATTTTTATATCATTTTAGTTATTACAGTGTTCTTACCTCCCAATTGTTCTCCCCATTCCACTGGGCAGGGGGAGATGAACCAGTGGCTGCCCACTTGATACTTAGTTGCTGGCAGGGGTTAAACCACTATGGCATCTGACCATGCATTCAGCACATCATCTGCCACTGGTACTCCAAAGATACGTTCCAGTGACCTATGTTGTACTTAGAAACATAGAATAGTAGAACGGTTTGAGTTGGAAGGGATTTTTAAAGATCATTTGTGTTCAACCCCCCCTGCCAGGAGCAGGACATCTCAGTAGATCAGGTTGCTCAAAGCCCCATCCAACTTGACCCTGAACACTTTTTAAGATGGGACATCACAACTTCTTTGGGCAACCTGTTCTAGTGTCTGATCAGCCTCATTGTAAAACATGTCACTGAAATACATTCACTAGCAGATATTGCATCTAGTGATCATGGGATTTATCAGTAGAGAAAATCAAGAACAGGCTAAATACTGGGGGTTTCCAGTGTGGTACACAGGTTCAAATAGTAAAGAACTGGTGGCAGATGTTGCTGAGGGAGCTCTAGTGGCTACAAAACAGTTGAGGTGCACAAGTAGGGCCAGCAAGATTTGTCAGACAAGAAAGAATTCATAATTTACCACTACTGATTCAGGAGTGCCTTAACCTGTCCAGAAGAAGGGACAATCTACTCTCTGCAAGATTTACATTAATAGACAGAAGCATAACAAACCAGGCGAACAAAACATGCAAAATCACAACCACTGACCATCTTGCTTCCTTTTCAATCCTAGAAATGGGCAGTCTTAGGGATGTCCTTGGATTAGATGTTAAGGAAAGAAAGATATAAAGAAAGAAATGTGCATCTGGCAGTTCCTTTTGCTGTCAGGTTCTTTTGGAGCACATCAAGCAGCTATGTCAGGTATACCTAGCCGCTAGATTTCTCATCTTTAACCTCTCTCACCACCCTCTGCAATATGGACATCCTTGTCATCCTTTGCAGAGCTGTGTTTTCTCCCGTACTAGTGATGTCATCTGATCTCTATTAATGAAATATTTGATTCATCTGTGTGACATATTAGCAAAAGTCAGTGTGCTGCACTGTAGTAGGCTGACCCTGGCTGGACATAAGGTGCTTGACAAAGCTGCTCTATCACTCCTTGTCCTCAAATAGGACAGGGGAGAGAAAATATAACGAGAGGCTTGCAGTTGGAAATAAGGACAGGGAGTCATTCACCTATTACTGTCACAAGCAAAACAGACTCAACTTAGGAAAGTTATTGCTTATCAAATTAGAGTAGGATAATGAGAAATAAGACCAAATCTTAAAACACTTGTCTCCCACTCCTCCCTTCTTCCTGGGCTCAACATGACTCCTAACTTTTCTCCCTCTTCCCCTCTGAGTGACAGGGTGTCAGGGAATGGGAGTTGCAGTTAGTCCATCATGTATTCTCTGCTGCTTCTTCCCC
Source organism: Urocolius indicus (assembly GCA_013401255.1). Lineage (NCBI taxonomy): Eukaryota > Metazoa > Chordata > Aves > Coliiformes > Coliidae > Urocolius > Urocolius indicus. The sequence continues at coordinate 144,298 of WBNH01003085.1, read as the reverse complement.
CTGCTCCAGTGTGGACTCCTTCTTATGGGTTAAAGTACTCCATGAACTTCATCAATGTGGGTCCTTCCCATGAGCTGCAGTTCTTCACAAATTATTCCAGCATGCTTGATGCAGGGTCATCCATGGGCTGCAGGGTGCATATGTGTGCAACAAAGGTCCTCCATGGGCTGCAGGGGGACAGCCTTCAGGTCTTCACCACTGGCTGCAGAAAAATCTCTTCTCCAGTACCTGGAACACCTCCTCACCCTCTGTCAGACTTGGGGGAAGCTTCTTCTGACATCTTCTCACAAAAGCTCACTCCACGCGCAAAAAGATTTTTCTGTGTCATCAGAAGTTTCATTATCCAACAGCATGTGGCATAAAAACAATTCCTAAGATAACACCTACTTCTCCATTTCCAATTTCATAGGCTGAAATCTCCCTTGTCATGGTTTTGGCCCATCAGGGAACAAAACACCACGATTAGTCTCAAGTACCAAAGACCTGAGGATTGCTAAAGGGCAGGGAGAGCTTAATTGCTGCATAAGGTCCAGGACAAAACAGGCCAGGCTACAGGGCTTGGGGAAGAAAACAGAAAAGAATTTAATGCAGTACAAACTAAAGCAAAACCATAACACATAAACAACAGAAAATAACACAGAGTGGTATAACGATGAAGAGTCCGACTAGCCCTTTAAGACCACCTTCTCCCCTCCCCTCTTCCTGGGCTCCCAGTGTCTTTACCTCCTCTCCCGCTGAACGGCTCAGGGGGGCAGGGAATGGGGGTTACAGTCAGTCTATTCCTGATAGCTTCTGCCATTTGTCTCTCCTCAGGGCAGATGGGCTCCGCACCAGTCCTTCCTGCACCTCCATGGGGTATTTCACACACACGGCAGCCCTGCACAGGCTGCTCTGACGTGCATTTATCCCAAAAGCGGCAGCTCCTTTCTGCCATTCATGTGGGTCTACTCTGTGGCCCACAGGCTCTCCAGCACGGCCTGCACCATGGCCATCTCACACAGTCTCCATTGCTGCCCATAGGTTGCAGGGGTACAGCTGCGTTCTCAGCACGGCTTGCAGAGGGGTCTCTGGTCTGATGCTCCTCCTTCCTTCCTCCTTCTCTGACTGTGGGGTCCGCATGGTCGCCTCCATCTTGCATCACTCTTGCACCTCCTGCCAAGCACTTCAAATTCCCGTCCCTAAATAGTGATGGCAGAGGCGCCAGATTGGCCCAGCTAGGCTGTTGGTGGGTTTGAACACAGGAGCTGGGCAAGAGTCCAAAAACTTTTTATCAAGTCTTCACTGCAACCTACTCCCTCTGTTACCAAGCAAAAGCTGCTCCTTGCTAAACCATGACATACCTTTTCCCCTCAAAGTGCTGTATGACTTTTGCTTCCCCACTCTGAACTTATTTTGCCTGGCTCCTGCTCTCCCAAAGTCACTATGTCTTGTCTTCTGGTATGAAAACATTTTTGTGTGGTTATAGAAAGTATTACCAGAATCTGAAGATTTTTGGAGCATTTTTGGGATTACTTCATAAGCTTCTTTCATTTGCATCTTATATTTCTTGACAAAATCTTCTTATTCCCTAGATACAGAATGAGCATTCTGGATAATTCCTCCTTAAATTGTTTTTAGGGTTGTATCATATATATGGAGATCTTCTGACTTCATGCAAGTGGAACTGCATTGTAAACCACCAAAGTAGACCTCCTCTTGTACCACATTGATAGTGTAGTCAGATGTGGGATTGCCACACAGGCAGATGTATTAATGTGCATACAGTGTGGAGGCCTTTAAGCATGTCAGCTCTGCTATTCATTGCAAAAGGGCATTAGCATTAGTAATGCAAAGAGCTGCAAGTGTGTTCAAAGAAGACACCATGTGGAACTGTAGACGTAGAAAGTTCTCTGGAAGTTCAATAGAAGGCTATACCATCTCAGAGCAACCTAAAAGAAGACACTTCACAAAGGCTGAAAAACATCTTTACCATTGTAAGACTGCCCAAATTTACTTGCTCAAACACGTAGATTCTTTATTGTTTCACTTTCCACATCTTCCACTATTAAGACTGCCTGTATTCAATAGCCTGGCCTCTGCAGGATGCATATTCCCTACCCCCCATTTCTCTGTACAATGCTCTTATTATGCAGTTCATTTGAAACCTGGCCTCGTGGCCCCTGTCCTCTTGCTGGTGTGGTGATTTACTGCTTTCCTGGCCTCAAGGCTTGTGGTCTCTCTCAGCTTTCATAGTGTGAAATGAAATACCACAGCAGTCCCATCTGCTCTGTGCAGAAGAAAGTCAACCTGACATTCACTAGTCACAGTCTTCAGGAATTAAGAGAAGCCCTGTGCAGGGCACACATGGGAAAAAAGAAAAAAACAGACGGAAAAATTTGTAGTTAAATTGCATTGGAAATCTTAAACCAAATTTACAAGCTATTCCTTAAACCGTCAGGGACAGAAAGAGTCAAGCAAGCTCGATTTATCTCATCTCAATGGGTAGAGACAAGATGTTGACTAATACAAGACTATTTGTCTAATATAGTGATTTTTGGTATGGATATGTATCTCTGTGGGTTTCAGAGGGGATAGAGTTCTGTTTTCTAGTAGTTGGTACAGGGCTGTGCTTTGGCATTAGTGTGAGTGTAATGTCGATAAAACACTGATGTTTTACTTGTTGCTAAGTAGGACTTGTCCTAAGTGAAGAATTTTTCAGTTTCCCATGCTCTGCCAGTGAGGAGGTGCACAAGAAGCTGTGAGAGAGCATGGCCAGGACAGCTAATCTAAACTAGCCAAGGAGCTATTCCATACCACTGAGCAGCATGCCCAGTATATTGACCAGTGGGCAGTGAGCAATTGCATTGTGCAGCGCTTGTTTTTTTTTTTTTTTCCCTTGTGTTTTATTTATCTTTCTTTTTCATGTCTCTCTTTTTATTAGAATTCTTATTATATTTTATTGTTATTGTTGTTGTTATTATAATATTTTAGTTTAGTTTAGTAATTACACTGTTCTTATCTCAGCACATGAGTTTTACTTCTCGACTCAGGAGTATTACATTTTTTTCTGTTTCTCTTTCCCATCCCACTCCTTCCCCATTACACTGGGAAGGGGAAGGAGTGAGCAGGCATGGTACTTAGTTGCTGGGGAGGGTTAAAACAAGACACAAGAGCAGATTCATGTGAAGCAATTCTTGGTGTGTATTTAACTGATCTATAGTAACTACCCATAAGAATACCTTTAGCCAATGAATTACAGGAGTTTACCTTTTTTTTTTTTTTAACATAAAACAAATTTCTACTGTGCTTTTACCCTAACTTCTGGCAGAAATACACACGCTGGAGATTTTTTTAAGTAAATATCAAAGCAGGTTTCTACGGCTACCTTCAAATCCTTTATTAATAAGGTTTTTGTCTGTCAGCAAACCTTTGATAGTGAGTGGGTAGATGCAGACCACTGGGCTACCACTCCTTGTCAGGCTAGTGTCTGTTGTGTCTCTGTTACCTCATGCTTCTTCTGTCAGGCCATAAGCTCTCACGTTTCCTTTCTTGTCATGAGACGGGCAATTCTCTGAACAGGAACCACCTTCCAGTCATAGATAAGACCTTTCTCAATCTATATCAGGATTAACATTTTATTGCAGAGGAAAAACTGGAAGGACAGGATAAAAAAACACACACAAATTACCACAGACAAATGGTAAACCTGTAGCCAGGATTTGATTGTATACCTTCAACCCATCCAAAAGGACCATAGGTTGTTATGCATGTGACAGGAACATTGCTTGTTCTATGCTTTTGCAGGTAAAAAATCTCACTGCCTTTTCACTTGTCTAATACAGTGATTTTTAATGTGGATAGGTATCCCTGTGGGTTTGTGACAACCTTTAACAAATTTCTGAAAGATAACTTAAAAAGACATTAAAACAGCAAGTTTACTATCTTTAGACTTAATTTTACCATATAGAATTGAACCTTGCAAATTAGAGGTCTGCAATGTGGGAAAGACAATTGCTCTACCTGAACACATTTTTATTGTCACAGAGTTAGAAAACAGCAAACTCTTTCATCTTCAGATATCTATGTGCGACCTGCCTGGACGTGTTCCTATGTGACCTAATCTAGGTGAACATGCTTCTGCAGGGGGATTGGACTGGACGATCTCTTCCAACCCCTACCATTCTGTGATTCTGTGATTCTAAGATTTATTACTACCTACCACAAATTTAGTAATTGTTCTGATTACTTCTTAACACTATATTTGTTCAGGTGCTTTTCCACTTGAAAAAAGTGACCTGTGTCTAGGGCGGGTGTGTCTGTACATCCCGACACACAGGACAGTGGTGGCATCAGCACCTACGGCTGTGTAACCGTGCTTGCATTCTCCCATGCCAGAAAAAGTGTCCACATGAGAAGAGGTCAGTCCATCCCTTTGTACTGAGGGAGGACCAAGCCTAGGCACAACTCTGCCAGATAATTGTCTAAACTTGCTCTTTTAACCTCTAGTGAAGAAGAATCAACAAAATAGGCCTTGTAGTTAAAAAAAAAAAACAACAACTTTCTTTGATGTCTAACAAAACTTCGTATCAGTGTGAGTGAATTATTCTTAGTTCTTTGTTGTGTCCGTGAGCATGGTTGATCACAAGTCTTCTTACAGCCTAACCTTTTTATCTGCAGTGCTGTACATTGTTTTTTCGTTTTTTCCCTAGCCACCTCATCCTTGCACGCTTGTGTCACAAATCATGTTTCTGATCCTCTTTTCAGCCTTTATTGTTTTTCTCTCAACACCACAAACTTTCAATATAGTGTGCAGTAAGCCAAACTGAAAAAAAAAGGTAAAAACTATGAACTGCAAACTTGAGACTCTGTCAGCAGAAGTAGACCAAAATAATTGCCATAGTCATCATTACTTTTATTAATGCGTCTCAGAAGATTGAAACAAAAGAGATTCTGACAGGATATAAGGAAAGACTTTTATACAAACAGTTTAGCTTTGGAATAGGTTGACCAGAGAGGCTGTGCAGTCTCCGTGCATTGAGGTTTTCTCAGTGATGCTGGGTAAGGCCTAGAGCAACCTGGTCTGACCAGGTGACCTTGGTGCTCGAAGCAACATGACCTTGCTTCGAGCAGGAAGTTGAACTAGAGAGGCCCAGCCTCCTGATGTCCTACCTGAATTACCAATTGGCCCTGTGAAAAGAATTGCATCCTTGTAAGTAATGTACCATTGCTGATCCATATTAAGTTTTGACTTACTATAATACCCAGGTCCTTTTCTAAGGACTGCTACTTGCCGTATTAGTCCCTAGATTACAAGTGTGAATTTGATTTTATCTTTCCAAATGCAGCGCCTGTTCCTGCCACTGTTGTTCCCAAAGAACTTATCTCTGTTATTTCCTAAGTTTGCTGACATTTTCTTTTTCTGAAGTTCACTGATCATTTTGTAGCTACTACATCTTCTACTTGCAAAAAATCACTCACCAGTTGTTAAAAACTTGCTCACATAAGGGCTGCCCAGATGGGCTGTGGAGTCTTTCTCTGGAGACATTCAAACCCTACCTGGACGAGTTCCTAGGTGGCCCTTCTCTGTCAGGGAGGTTGGACTAGATGATCTTTCGAGGTCACCTCCAACCCTTGAGATTCTGTGATTGTGTGATATGGCAGAACAACTGCTTTTGGCACCACGTTACTTGTGACGTGCAAGCCACATTACTTGCAAGCCTTTTGCTAAGTCAGTTTGGTGGTTCTGGAAGGGTCTAAAGCGCTCACCTGGAGGAATACTTCAGCCTGGGGTGCCCTGTTGAGTTTCCCAAGAAGCAGTAATATCTTCACAGGCAAGTGGGGCCTATGGGGTCAGCTTGAGACAGCTTGAATTCCAGTCCGAAATTGATCTTCATGTTCTATTCTCTTCAAATTACACACATCTTTTGACATCTTTTCACAGAATCATAGAATGGTAGAGTTGGTAGGGACCTTAGAGATCATCTAGTCCAACTCCTCCGCACAAGTAGGTTCAGGTGACATAGGAACATGTCCAGGCGGGTCTTGAAGACCTCCAAGGAAGGAGACTCCACAACACAAAATCAATTATTCAAGAGGATGAGCAAATCTAAATATAGAAGAAAATAAAATTAATCTTCTGGGTAAGTGACTCTGTTTAAAATGCTATAATACCTGTAACTTTAATTCAGGTCTTCATGTTTCAAGGACAAACTCTTAAGGAAGCTTTGAAGAGAATCTCCTCTCTTGAGACAAGGCAGATCTCACCTGCCAAGGAGGATTTTCCAGCTTTCTAAGAGCAGTAATTTGCAAGAAATTGTTATCCATCTGTGATCAAAATCCTAAATCTCAATTTTTCTACAGAAAAATCAATGGAAGAGGTTTTCTTTCTTTAAAACAAGGATAATCTTCAGGGATATTTTTCCAGTAATCGATATTCATGGCAAGTCAAACAAAATCAACTTTTTTCTTGATTACTAGTGTGGTGGTTTAGGCCAAAACCCACCCAGTCGTAATATTACTCCCCCATCCCAAGCTGGACAGGAGAGAGAGAGGAACACAACAAACCTCTTGTGAGTTGAGACAAGGACGGAGAGATCACTCGGTAATTAACATCACAGGCAAAAAAGACTCAACTTAGGGAGAAAAAGGTTTGATTTATTAAAGAAACAATAAAAGCAGGGAGACGAGAAATAAAACCCTCTTAAAACACCTCCTCCCACCCCTCCNCCTCACGGGATCACAAGTCCTGATAGCAAACCTGCTCCAGCGTGGGCACCTCCCCCACAGATTCCCGGATCCTGCCAGTAACTTGCTCTAGGATGAACTTCTTATAGAGTCACGGCCTCCCTCAGGCATCCACCCGTTCCGGTGTGAGCACCTTCCCCAAGGGCTGCGTGTGGATCTCTGCTTTCCGGTGGTCCTCCGTGGACTGCAGGGGGGCAATCTGCTTCACCATGGTCCTCACCATATACCATGTTGCTGCATTCTGCAACTGCGCAACAACTTCTTTTCCTTCTCAAATATGTCATTTATAGAAGCGTTACCTCCACCACGAATTGGCCAGGCCTGGGTCAGGTGCAGGGTCCAGCTTAAAACTGACTGGCCCTAACCCTGTCAGCTACAGGGGAAGCTTCTGGCAACTCTCTTTGTTTAAAGAAGCTACTCCTTTAGCCCCCTTGCTACTGAAAAACCTGGCCCAGGCCAAAACCGCTACCACTAGGACCAAGTAGAGATTTACTATCTGTGTTTAACATTCTATTTGTTCTACATGAATAATATTAAGTAATTAAGTACTTGTGTATGTTTCTGAAGGACCAGGAGCTATATTTGTTTTAATTCCTCATGCTACACTCTTTATGCAAATAACATTTATATTATCCAAGTAGAACAATAATGGTTCTTCAGCAAGATTTTATCTTTGCTGATAAATGTTATTTTTTGCATATTTCTCAATCTCTATCTGATTGATAGTATTTCTCATACTATCAATCACAAAATAGGCAAAATACTTCAGTAAAAGATATTACCCAGATAAATTTCAAACAAGATCCAAAGCAGAAAGTAGATGCTGCTGAATTTCTAGCATGGGACTATGGTTTGGATTTGTGCTGAAATAACTGTTGATAACATAGGGGTGTTTTTGTTACTGCTGAGCAGTGCTTGCAGAGTCAAGGCCTTTTCTGCCTCTCACACCACACCACCAGTGAGTGGGCTGGGGATGCACAAGATGTTGGAAGAGGATCCAGCCAAAAGAACTGACCCCAACTGACCACAGGGGTATTCCATACCATATGGCAGCATGCTCAGGGCATAAAGCCTAGGGAAGAAGAAGGAAGTGGGGGAGCATTCAGAGTTATGGCATGTCATAGTTTAGGCCCAGGCAGCAATGAAGCCATGCAGTGATGCAGAGGGACAGGGAACGAGGATTGCCATCAGTCCCTCACAGATGGTCTCTGCCCGTTCTTTTTTTCTTAGAGGAGGAGGACTCTTCACATTCTTCCTTCGCTTCCAGCAGGATATAGTCCTTAACAAACCTCTCTGGCGTGAGTCTTTTTGTGGGGCTGCAGCTTCTTCTCACAAACTCCTTTAGTGCAAGCTTCCTCTGTGACAGCAGAACTCCAGACATCTTCTGCTGCAATACCACCTTACCACAGAGTCACAGCCCCTCTGGGCACAGCCATGACTGGAGCTGCAGGCAGATCTCAGCTTCACTGTTGCTCTCCATGGGTTGCAGGGGAACAGCTGCCATCTCATCATGGGATGGAGGGGGCATCTCTGCTCCAACACAGTTCCTCCTCTCTTCCCTCACTGACCTTGGAGTTCACATCGTCATTTCTCTCTTTTCCAACATCTTCCATCACCTTCCAGAAAGAATAACACACCCTTCCAGTTTCTTCTTAAAAAATGATTGTGGAGGTGCTCAGTTGGCTCAGCCTCGGAGGTGGGTCTGACTCAGAGACAGGGAAAGTTTTGAGCAACCTCTTACCAGAAATAGCTTCACATAAACCTAGCACATGGTGTTTGTCTTCCCAAGTCACTGTTAAATGTGCTGGGACCCTGCCTTCCTGGAGGTGGCTGAACACCTGCCTGCTGATAGGAATTAGTTCATTCCTTGGTTTGCTTTGCTTGTGCACAGGGCTTTTGCTTTATGTGTTAAACTTCTTTATCTCAACTCAGGAGTTTTCTCCCTCTAACCCTCACTCTAACTGTCTTTCCCATGCCACTATGGGGGACTGAGTGTGTGGCTGTGCGAGGCTCAGCTGCCTGCCAGGGTTAAGCCACAACAGGGACACCGGAAAGAACATTTGGAGATTGTTTAAGACTCATTGAAGAATGTTTAGGAGAGAAACCAAAAGTGAGGAAAGCAAAGGATCGAGATAGTTTGGGGAGAAACAACTAGTGAAAACAGACAGATAACATAAGAGAAGGGGTGGTGACAGGTAAACACTGCTGCTGAGCGCATTTGTTATCCGTGCCACGTGCCTGGTCACCAGTCTATCCTGTTTTCTCACTAAAATCCATTTCTAAGCAATTTCCAGGGTGAGGGACTCTCTAATCTGTGTGAACATGTGTGGCATGGCTGTCTGACTGCAAGCCACTGGAGCAGGGACAATGTGTTACAGGGGCCCGTCAACCCGTGGCTCCAGTGACTGGCACAAGTGCAGGTGTGCAAGTATGTGAGTACTAGCAAAGATCACACCAGACTAAGCAGCAAGCAAAGATGGTGTGAGAGCTCAGATTCGTATGTCCCTGAGTGAGCCCACAGGTGGAGCTGGCTACTGGAGAAATGGGAGGTCCAGGACAGACTGTGGGGGCTGGGGTCAACTAACAGACCCATTTGCATCTGAATGTGTGTGTGTGTCTGTGTGAGGCAACTGGAGACAAGAGGATCCAGGTGACACTGCAGAATCTATGGTGTGCTTATGTGAGTGGGGCTGCAGGCACTGCAGGCATGTGTGCACAGGTGCTGCAACTGTGGAAACTGAAGATCCCATGACCAATTAGTGAAGGTCTCAGTCTGTTACTGGAGCAATCTATATATTGTTTGTATGTATAGATATGTTTATCACCAACAGACCTTCATCCTAATGAGCCAAAGAATAGAATGGGACAATGCCTTTGGTGTAGCTTGTGTGTATGTGAGTGGTGACTTTTCTGTCCATGTTCATCAGGGTGGACAACCATACTATTGTATGTGTGTCTCTGTGTGTGCATGTTGGGACTCCCTCCTGGCTAGGAGTGTGGAACTGCAATGGCTTCACGTCCATTGAACTACCAGATGTGTCCTCTCCATTACAAGGTTTTGAGATCATATGAACATTGTTGTCATCTCATTGCAAAGAATCTTTAATATGCTTATAATAATAAAAGCTTACCTCAGTCTCAAACTGCTTTGGCTGGGAGAGAGTTTGGCATCTTATTCGAACTCAGAAGAGCAGGAATCCCAAGTATAGAATTTTTAATGGGGAAAAATAATTCCTCATCACTTGCATCTCTGAAAGGCTCTCCCAATTCAAGAAAGGGTAAACAAATTTCTAGACATTTTGAATTCGTGTATGCTTGTTAGGCTGTATTTGAAATAAAAAGAATAGCCCTAGATTGAACTGTGCAAACAGCCCCACAATGCAGTTACAAAGTACTGGCATCCTCACATATGATCATTTCAAAAGGCCCAAGATGCCCTGAGGAGAGTATCCTCATTTTACCTCAATCAATTATGGTGAAATTGAAATGTTGCTCTAGTTCCACTGCAATTAAGACTCTGCTCATTAGTCACAGTGAAAACTTCTCCTCTTATAACACCGCTTGTACAATAATAAATGAGCAGACTGCTCTGATATTGTATTTCTGTTGAACGGGGACAGATACACTGTGGGATGCCTAATATTATTTTGCTGCTGCTAAGCCTCTCAGTCATTTTTGAACAACCATGGAGCACAGGTAAGGTACCTGAGGACTGGAACAAGCATAACATGTATGACAGACAATGGTGAAAGCATTAGTTGAAATTAGATTGACCTTGAGTTTAGTTTTAAACAGATTTAACAAAGACAAGACAGTTTGAACTTGACTTGGGGAAAGAAAAAAAAAAGAGAGAAAAAGGATGACACTGATTAGAGTATTGAATAAAACTGCCTGCCTTGTTCCTGAAAGAAAACAAAAGCCAGTGTTGTTGAAAGTCTCTTGTTTGTCCTCAGTAGTGTAACATTTGTGGGAGAGGTGTAAGAGAACTGAATGCATGTAGAAATGTTCTGGGAAACATCAGACTGAGTTTCACAGAATCAGAAGAATGAGAAACAGAAAGAAGATGCAGTTTCAAAGTACGGGTTTGAAAGTTATAGATATAAGCTGAGAACCCAAATGAGCTAGTATCCACTTATCAATAATGACTCATGGAAAAACCAGTTATGTTGGGAATTATGTACTCTTCTTTCACCTGTTTTAAAGAAGTGAAGAGCTGACACTACTTAACGATAAGCCTTAAAATACAGTAGGATTTTCTTTTTTTCAAGGTACTATTTAAGGCCATGCAAAGTCCTCATGCAGTTCTGTGTGACTTAGTACATGAAACACGGTCTGTTTGATGCATTAAAGCTCTGCTTACTCAGCATGAGTAGCTAGATTTACTGAAGCCTTAGGCCACAAGGTGCAGACTTTAACTGAGATTTACTGAATGTGTACCTACTTAAGCAAAACACGGCCTTCAGGACTAATCCAAACCAGAAGGTAAGGAGGCTACAACTGTCAACAGCAGCTGCAACTCAAAAAGATAACATTTTTTGAGACAAAGAAAGGATTCAATGAGGAACAAGAAATGCCCAGACCCAAATATTAGTATTGAACTGAACCATTGCATGAGGGGGCAGTTAGTCTAGAGGTGAGCAGTTAGTCTATAAGGGTATGATTGATGAGGGATTTGTTTCTTCAAGTGATCCCTCTCTGGAGGCACACAGCTTGAGCCAGTCCTGCTGCCGTACTATTAGATTGTTTATTTTTATACACTTAGGTGGCTGAAAATCTGCTTTAAGAAACCTGGGATTTCAGCTTTGGAATGAACTAATACCAGACAGAGAAACTCCTTACCTGGTCACATATTCTTTGAGTGAATTGGGAATAAGGATGCTGACTTTTGAAAGATGAGCTAACTGATATAAAGGAAGCAGTATGTACACATAATCTTTTAGATATAAACCATCGATCAAGTCTGAGACTAAATCTGGTTCTAGCTATACCTGGAGTCCTCTGTGACAAGGAGTGTAGAAAGCCAGGCATTCATTCTAAACCTCGTGACTCAATGGGAGGATCTCCTTCACCTTTTTGCACCTCCAGTCTCTGTAGATACTATTCTAAGTCAATTCTAACTCAGTTTTCCTTTATACGTTCCCTCCAGGTAGTAAGTAATAGAGGGAAACTTGTCATCAAAATCTGCTAAGTATTTTTTACTAATACTTTTGTTGATGTTTCTTTAAGTGACAAAAACACTTGGGAAGATCCTAAACCAGGATTTATGACACATCTTTGCTCTCTTCTTCTTCGCTAACCTTGGTGTCTGCAGAGTTCTGCTCTCACATACCTTCTCCCCTCTCTCCTTGCTGTTGTTGTGCAGCAGCTTTTTTCTGGCTCTGTCCTCCACTTTGGCACCGACAAAACTGCCTGTGCATGTGTTACATTTGTTTCACCGTTTACGCGGGGCACATTGGCGTTAGCAAGGTGTTTGCTGCCGAAGCATGGGAACATCTTAGCCGAACTGTTATTTGGTAGCCGTAGGGCGATAGTTTTAGGCAAGAAAAATGCATTCATCTGCCTCAGAAAAGCAAAGCTCTATGAGGCATTTCCAGCAGATGGTGCTATTCTCACGCCTTTTGCAGCCTCGCAAGGCGCGGGCTTAGGGGGCCGCCGGCCATTCCCTGGTAAGTTCCAGGTCTGCGCCGTCTATGCTTAAAATAATCAACAATTTGATCATGCATTGCAAGAGTGTCTGTTGAAGGGCATCCACTGCCGAAATCTCATGAAGAAATGCCCCATGCGGTCAGCCTGCAGAGCTGATGATTGGAGTGAAGACATCTCCCGCATCCACCACTCACGAGGAAGCACTTCTCCACCAGAACCGGAGACTTCAAGGAATGAGCCTCGGGGCTTTCGTTCTTTGTTTTTCTCCTCCAGAATCAAACACTCATGCCTTATTCTAAACAAGAAATTTAAGCTCTGATCTGTAATGGTAGTGGGACACAGTCTCACAGCACCAGAGCTATAATCACTCACTTGTGCAGAGAAGTCCACAATTCCCAGTTCGGTTCGCAATAAATGCCTCTTGGAACACAGGGCATCTGACTGGAAAAATGCAGTAAGCAGTGTGCAGGGCAGGTAGCTGCTGAAAATAGCTGGAAAAGCTGATACTATCCAAATTTTTGTCTTAGGGTGTTGCAAGACATGCTTGAGTAAAGTATCAGTCCTACCAAAGTCACTGGGCTGCTCATGTTTATGAGGTAACAGGATTAGATCCAAATTCTGGATTTGATGGGAAACAGAGACCCAGGACTTTCTTTTTCCATCAGTATGCAGCCTCTGAAGGATGGACTGTATGTATTTTCATCTAAAGATGAAAACTCACAGTATTAGTTTTCTTTTTAAAGATACATATAATTTTAAACTCTGTCAAACATCAACAAACTTTTTAAAAAGAATCTAAGAAGTTTAATTCATTGTCATCTTTAAAACAGGTTAAATCATCATTTTTGGCCAAGGAGATTTACTGAACAGTGTTAGAACAAACTTTTGCACTACATATATGGACTTCTAGTCCCTCACGGCTGATCATTTTTTAACACCAATGGTCTGGTATTCTCAGAATCACTTCTTTGTTATATTTATTGCCGTTTTATTTTTGCTGTTTCTTTTGTATGTATATTCTTGCCTTCTGTCCTCTTAATTAAAAAAAAAAAAACAAAACAAAACAGAACAAAAAACAAACCTCCCCACACCTAAGAGTTAAACATGTTTTAGTTTAGGTGCATTGCAATTTGTCCTCTTCAGTTTCTGGTTGGACATGCCCTTCCTGGCTGTTTTTGGCACTAGTTTAGAAAAGCTCTCTTTATTCTGGGAGAATTTTTAAGCATATGTTTAAAAATGTACTTAAGGCCCGCTGCAGTTGTGTTTAAACACTTCCCTGATGGTTTCAGCTGGTTTATATTTTGCTTACCGAAAAAGATCTTGTCTGCAAAAAAAAACTGCCTTGTCTGCAACATGAAGCTGTAAACAGTGAATTAGTGAATCAATGTGATTTTAGACCAGGAAGCAGCTCTGAATTACATTTTTCAGCTTTTGGAAAATTGCATTAAGCTCTGCAAATGAGCCATTGGGGATACAAGAGTGGATCATAAAAATGCATTATAAATATATTAGTTGCATTGGATTTTAGTGTTGTAAAAAAATAGTTTCACTGCTTGGTTGAAGATACTGAAAAAAAAAGCCATCAGAAACATCTGTTTTTATGTTCTATTACTCATTACACCATGTGTGGATGTGCAAACAAAATATGATATTGTTTTGTGTAATTTGTTCAATATGTTTAAATTCATCCCCATGTAGTCATTACATTGATTTAAAAATAAGGACTGCATTAGGCTCTATATCCACAACATAGCGGTGGATAAATGAGTAAAGCTTTTTTTTTTTTTTCCTTTTTCTCCGTGCCATTACAGCAAAATTAAAGAACAAATAAATTTGTCATTTCTAATTGATCTGACTAGCAGATAAAAAACATTATAGCCACCCTGCATAAAGTTCATTTATGGTACTAAGAACTAATAATAAAAAAACCCCTTAGCATCTATTAAAAAAAAAGCCTACTACAAAAATGGGAATTGTATGGAAAAAAAACCCCACGTTTGCAGTAGACATCTGTTAAATATTATATGCTACATTAATATACAAGCACTACAGCTCCAGCATTGTAATGCACAACACTAAAGGGCAGAACTGCACCCACACAAATTTCTCAAGACTCTCTGCACCCAAACGGTGTGGAGGTGCTAGAAAGGCACAGTGCCTGCCAAAATAAGGCCCTTGGCTCTGCCTTTCTGATTGGGAATTTAATGTGAATTTATACCGAATTACATTTTGGTCTAAAAGTAAAAAGAACTTCCATTAAAATAAATAGTACTTCCAATAATGTGGGAAATCTTGAGACAGCTCTTGTTTTATTCCAGGCACTATCCCTTGAAATAGATTCTCTTAGCAAAATTGTCTCTATTTTCAGTAAAGATTCATAGAGATTCAGGAACAACTTCCATTAAATTTGATACAATTAATTCCTTTGAAAATCACAGCCAAGACTTTCCCACTAATAGTGGAAATGGTTTGATGATCTGCAGATGTACATACAAGAAAATATAAAGTATGGCACATCTATTTGCAAGCTATGCAAAAAAGTTCTGTTCAAGACATCCAACTACACTATCACCACTATTGTTAACCTTATTGTAATCGCAATACTTGTGCAGCTGAATGAAACTAGAGCCATCTTATTTATTTAAAAAAAAAAAAGTGTTTTTAAGGGTTAATCGTTATTATATCCTGACAGCATCCTACTTATTAACTCTTTATGTGAGGGTTTGCACATAAAGACTCAAAGCCAAATCTCAAAATACCAATTAGTTGAATAACAGCAAAATACAACTGAAACAGAAAAAAAAAAGAAGTTTGGAAAGAATTGCTAAAAGTCATCTAGCCCAACCTCTGCTCAAAGATTATCCAAACAGATCATGCAGTACAAGAGCTTATTAATCTCTGAATATCTCTAAGGATGGAGACTAAAACCTCTTTTGGCAACCTGTTACTGTTCTTGACCACTCTCATGGTGAATTTTTTTTTTTTTTTAAATTTAGAACGATTTATCATACCTAACATGTCACCTCAGAGAAAAATCTGTCTCTGTCTTTTCTCTAGTGTCCCATTGGGTAACTGAAGAAATAAAAAAGCTGTTGTCTTTGCTTGCTCTTCTTCAGACTGAGCAGATCTCAGTGTCTCACCTCCTTCTCATGTACCACATATTCCAGTGCCAAACGAAACAGTGAAAACTGCCAAACTGTTTCCATTTTCCATCTTTGCTCCATTTGCTCTCTCGGCTTTGCTGCTGGCCAAATTCTTCTCACACCTTCACATACCAAACACCTTACTGCCTTTTCACCTACATATTCTCATTTCTCAAAGCACAGATTACTCTAATCAAAACAATGAATGAGAAAAACAAACATACTTTCCTCTTCTTGTTCTAAATGTTGGATGCAGGATAATATACCACAATGCCAAGGTGTGGGACAAGCATGAGTCCAGTGCTGGGTGTGAGGCAGCGGGTTCTTCCACAGTCTTGAAGAAGGTTGTACCACAGTCAGGGACCTGCTTCCACTAGAGCAGGTTGGTCAAAGCCCCTCCAACCTGGTCTTGAACTCTTCCAAATACTGTCAGGCTTGCATTGAAATCCTGAGGTAAACAGTGACTGTACTTGAAGCTCCTCAGAGCACAACTCATGAAAGATCTGACTACAAGCTCTACTCTATAAGTTTAATACAAAAAGATGCCCTAGCAGACTATTTGTCCCATCAGCTGGAGTTCCAATACAGCACTTTTAAAGTAATGTAAACTCTTCTCCAACTGAATGAGCTATAGTGGAGCATTATGGACCCTCTCTGGAGGACAGAATTCCTGGTACACATTTGAGGACCCTCAAGGCATGTTTACATAGGCTAGAAGTAACAAAGAAGTCTTTAACTGGTGGAGTGTTCTTTATTCTTTTAATGAACTAATGGAGATAAACCAGACTGAGGCAGGAGGACCACATGATACGCCACTTGGATTCAATCCTATAGAATCTCACAGAAAGACTTGAGTGGGTTGAAACTAGTTTTAACTACATTTCAACAACCATTTATGCTCTGTAGTGTCTTTAAAGACCTCACACATTATCCCCATCTTTAGTCTGCTGACACTGGGCAGAGGCTTGCTTTCTCTGTGGTAGCAGGGAAAGTAGTCATGCGGATTGAGATCAGGAATATGACATGATACTTGCTCATAAAGCTCCTTTTAATCGCATCTCTTGGTTATTACAGTCTTCATGATGCATCAGGCAATGCTACCATCTGTTTAGCTTTCCTGACAAAAAAAAAAAAAAAGGTTTTAAACCAGTAGGTAATGGTGTCTGGATGCAGAAGTTCATTTTGACATCAGGATGCAGAGGAGAGAGAGCCAGTTTGTACCACTCCTGCCCTCTCAAAATACTGTCTGGTGCAGCTCACTCTACCAATTTAAGCAAATTCAGAACAGTGTCAAAACATCACTAATTTCTTCAACATCACTAACTGCTTCAATAAAAACTAAATCTGCTTCCTCTAGGTATTTCCAGGTTTCATTGCTTTTGCCTTTCATTGTAAGTTGGTGTGAAAGAGCACCACATGGTTTCTAGCACGTTCCTGGAAATTTAAAGCTACACAGATGCAATTTCTCATTTTTCATAAGGCTTTTATCAGACAGTCAGCTTTTATGATGGAAAATATTTTGAGTTTTTCAAGTTTGTGTGTGTTCTCTGGTGTAAATCAAACTGCAAGTCAGTTTATAATTTCTGATAGGATGACAGAAATGTTAATGGACGCACTGAACTCAGAAAATGAACTAGCCGCTAGGGGATAGAAGAAATTCTACTATTATGATGCTTAAAAATAGTATTCAGCTACAATGCAGCTAATGGGTGTCAAACCCAAATATATTGTGATATCTGCTGGGACTAAGATGTCTCTGAGTTTTCACTTGGGATCAGGTCATCAAATTTGGTTAGTCAGGTGGTATAACTATGGATTAAGATCTTGAAATAAAAATGCAGTAATGGATATTACAAATCTTTAAAAAAATAACTTGAGCCTTGCACTTATTTTTATTGGAAACAAAATCCTTTTTTCCTTNGGTTGGAAATGGCCTCTCAAGATTGTCTTTTCCAACTCCTCTGCTCAAGCCAGTTGCCCAGGACCATACCTACGAAGATGGAGACTCCACAACATTCTGGGCAACTTGTGCCAGTGCTCAGTCATTCTCACGGGAAAAATGTGTTTCCTGATGTGTTCAGATAGAAGCTCTTGTATTTCAGTTAGTAATACTCCTTTGGCGAATCCATGCTGGTGACTCCTGATGACTTTCTTGCCTCTCATGTGCCTGGAAATGGTTTCCAGGTTTACTTGTTCCATTAGCTTCACGGGAATCAAGGGCAGACTGACTAGCTTGCAGTCTCTAGTCCTAGTGACACCATAAGCCCTTGGTGACTTCAACAGATTTTAGTTTGAGTCACAAAGAAGTTGAGAATACATCCAGGAACCTTTCCTATTTGTGTTAGCCACCAAATGCACCATCTATGTTATTGTGATGGTCTACAATGAGCCAATAATTGCCAAAAATAGTGAAGTGTCTTCCAGTATCACTTTTGAGGAAATGAGCAACAAAAAGGATATACTGAAATAGGCTTAACATGAAAAGGCACAGGAAGGCAAGCTTGCCACAATCCACGGTTCAGAGGGATTTCTGTAACTCTCTAGCTAGTTCTTAAACTGAGATGTTTCTCTCCAGAGTACAAAAGCCTCCTCTCTGCAGCTGTCTGGCNAATTGTCAGTGAGCCTTCCCTGCCAATAGACAGAGACAAAATACTGTGGTGTGTTAATCCCTTGACATGGGAGCTAGGGTTAGATTTGCTGAAAAGAAATTAACATTATCCAGAAAGACTGAAAATTTTTAGTACCTTCAGACAGAATAGACTGAAGGTGTTTGTGGACAAAAGGACCTTTGGAAAAATCTTCAAAACTATTCAGTTAAGTCTCATGCTATTGTTAGTAGAATACAGAGAAGGTAACAATTGCCCAATAAAAATTTCTGTATTCAGAATTGAGATGTACTTTTTGCAATAAGAGCAGAAAAACCTAAAAAGGTCCCACATGTTGACAAATGTATCTCAAAGAGACATGATTCAAGTGCTGTCAAGAGGGTGGTGTTAGCTCAGAGCTCTCATTCTCCAGCTAATACAAACCTGCCTGCCCTGTGCTGCCCAGATCTCTTCCTTCAGAAAGCAATGAGTCTGGGGAAGTTCAAGGCTCATTCCAAAGATATGCTTGGATCAATGTTTGCAATGATTGGTGGAACGTTTCATTGATCTGGAATGGATGTTTAAACAATGAGGACTTTGCTAATGCATTTTGCAACTGCATACTAAGATCAATGTGAAGACACTACCACAAATATGGTCTGAAACCAACAGTTGATAAATAATCTATTGCTGCTCCCGCTATCAGATATTGGCTTGCAACCTAATAGCTTTTACTGTTTCCCATTAGACTTGCTAGACATTCATTTAGTCCCCAGGTAGTGTGTTAAATGAATGAACAGGGATGGTCTGGCCTGACAGTTTCTCATGTATCAAGGAAGCTTAACTGTTTGGTGTGATCAGAGAGGGTCTCGATGAAGAACACTACAGCAGGCATTCACCAGGCTTCACTCAAACAAATCAGTGAGGCAGAGTGAATGAACACCAAGTGCTATTGATCACCAGTAGGTTCAACAGTAAAGCCTATCTGGGACCTCCTAGTCACAAAAATAATGGCTTTAAAAAAAAAAAAGTGATATAAAACTACAAAAAGGAGTATTTATGCCTGTTTTCTGGTTTGGGCATCTTCAGCCTTGGATGTTTCCAGTCCTTCCCCACAGGTGAGGACATTCCACAAAGCTGCTGCATCTGGGGCTTTAAGGACAGCACTGAATGCTCACTTTTGTCATTAATGTAACTGTAAATTAATGACATTGCAAAAATTCTTTGAAAGTCCAAAGGTGCCTTTCTGTGCAGAGTATGTGCTGAAATAAACCCTTAACTTTTAGATGGAATGTATTAAAAAAAATTTACATTTTCTTACAGAGTTGTAAGGTATGAGCTTAACATAAGACAGATACTAATGAGCAGAGAAACTCCTCTGGAATCGCCACATGACTCTGTGATACTGAGGATGTTTTTGATTTGTCAGGTGCATGAAATGTGTCTCAGATATTTTCCTGGCCACTTCTCTTTCTCCAATCCCAGCAGCTCCCCAGCAACTTAATCTCTGTAAATCTCACACACCCATCTGAGAGCTGCTGCTGCTGAAAACTCACTAGAGATTATACAAGGCTTCTCAAGGCTTATCAGAAATGTCTGATCTTGAAACAAAACTTAGATGCCTCAGCAACCGATGTTTGATGCTTTCACAGACTTCCAAAGGTGACACTAAAAACGGAGGCAGAGAATGGTCTAGAAATACTGAAAACATTTTAGAGCACAGCTATATAACAGATAAGGTTTGTTAGTGTAGAGACACTGGTAGGCTCTCCTGCTGCAGAAAGTTTATATGGCAAAATATGAAATACTGCCTGGGTTGGTGTTATTTCTGAATAAAAGAAATTGTACTAGTAAGTCTTTAGTGCTCCAGCAGCATCCACGGATCTTACTTTCACTGGAATAAACATGTATAAATACAAATTAAAACAATCTCTCTAGCCAACATTTCAATCTAGTGAAAGTCTGGAGTTTTTGTGTATAGTTCCCAGCAAACTGAGAACTTTCATAAATCCCTTCGTGCTTTTGAAAACCTCCACTTCATACAGCCTGTTTGCCTCTATTTCAAACCAATATACCAATCTCCTCCAAGGTTTTAAAGGGCTATGGTTCTATAAAGCTGTTGCATATTTCCCCAAAATGAGAGGAAGTGGAAAAAAAACAGTGGCCAGTCAGTTATGTGTGGAGGTACTGCCTACTGTGCATCATTTTTCAAATGTAGGCAAATCCGAAAGAGACATTTAGCAGACATTTAGAGACATTTGAATAAAATGAAGGAGTTACAGCAGGGTGCAGTGGAAAGAGGGCAAGAAGTTGAAGCTGATCTGGGATGAACTGAAGGTGCTGGAAAGGGTGAGAAAGTCGAGGAGCTTGGGAAGGACTTAACACTGCCCTGGGAGTAGAGTCCCAAGAGCATAAAGAGAGCTGGAGAGAGAAACAGAAACCTGGAAGAAAGCAGTCCTCTAATTCCTGTCCGCATGGAATTGCTGTATACAAATACAACTATTTGAAAAGTTGTTATGCCATCCTTAGAGAGACGAACTTCTCAGAGTTCTCACACCTGGAGATACAAATGAATTAAATTAAACCATACAAATATAATGCCTGCACCATTTAAAATTTATTTTATTTCCTTTCCACAAAAGCTTCAGAATTTACTATTGTTTATGCCACAGAGATACAGATTAATGGAACTGAAAGTCATTTCTTGGGTTTCTACTTGCTGCATGTCCTCCCAGTATTTCTATGCAGCTACTACCATGTGCAGCACTGTCAGATGCTGTGAGATGCTTCCTGACACTCCAGAAAAATAAGCACAGGAAGATTTGCTGGCTCTAAGAATATTAGGCAGCTCTGTTTCACTGTATGTGGAAGAGACAATGAGAAACCAGATGTGCGGGCTGCAAGAAAAGCAAGTTCTTCTCTTGTTGCACACAATCTAACCGTAAAGATACAGTCAACAACTGCTTATGCTATATATACATGGGAGAGGGATAGAAGAAGTATATCAGAGATATCTAAAGGAAGTGAGAGGTCTATATATGCACAGAGGTATTGGGAGACAAAAGGGATATTTGGAGGAGGAGAAATGGAGGCAGTGGTACGAAAAAGGGATTAGGGAAATCCCCTGTGCTCCTCCTGTAGAAACTCAGGCTACCCTTGACTACATTGCCATATTGAGACAACAATGAACTTGTTGAGACAGTGCCAGCATTCTAAATGTTTTTTTCAGACATTTGAAAGCAGAGAGCTTTTCCTCCAGGACAAGAAGAAAATGCCTGGAAGACAGAGCAATGAGGAAATCTCTCGTGCTTGACTATATTTTGGCATTTGAAGACTACTGAATTTTGAGCTTCTCAGAGTTATTTCTTTTCTTATGGTGCTTAAGACTTTGGTATATACACTGTGAGTCAATGATTAAACATTGGTCTTAAAGAATCAAAGAAGAGAATGACCTGTATTGTGGCAGAAGCCCCAATATCAAATATAATGATTGTACAAATAAACATCATTGTATTTTGAGCTGATGTGTAATCTCATCTTTCTCCCAAGTTAACATTGGGGTTACTTGTTTCATTTATCAGCTACTTTTTTATAGGATATATAGTACTTAAATTATTCAAAAAATGCCTGAATTATTAAATGGAATATCTCAATTGATTTTAGAATTAAAGGAAGTGTAAAGCCCAGATATGCTTTCCTTTAGGCTTTCATTTGATTTACACAAAAGTAAATAAACATTCAGAAAACCTCTCATATGCACTAATGCACTAAGAGATATCCACGTCATAGCCATATCACAATGTTTCATGCATTCCTAACTCTTCCTACATTTTCTTATGCATCTGCTTCCAAAACCTAATACCAAATTCTCTGCCTTCTCCTCTAACGCCTACAAGCCATCCAGACTCCCAACAGACTGATTCTTTAAATATATTCCTCTTCATCTTTAATCTTCCTGGTAAAACTTATGTCAGGTGACCATGTCAGAGAAAATTTTGTGCAACACCCAAGAAAAAGGAGGCTGCTTTTAACCTCTCGTTCTAAACTTCTGGCAGAAACCTTGATAAAATTCATAGATTCAAATAATTATTGTGATCTCTTCTACAATAGAAGATTCCATGAGCAGCTAGCATATTTTTCAAAACATTTCTTATCTTAGTGTGAAGCTAACAAATAGAGATAAAAATTCCTCTGAGAGAAAAAAGATTACACTGAGTTGTTCAGACAGTTAATTGTTCTCATTGGTAAGAGGAAACTGACAGCTCTTCCTTCTCCCCTCACACCTAGAATTTTTTTAAGGCCCACTTTCAACCTCTGTTATGAGTTGGCTACTAAACCCTTATCCTCGTCTAATTGCTAGACTAATCTGGCTTCATCAATCAGTTTTCCACCCTATGACTTGTATTACAGGGCATTTTTTCAACTAAACAACAGACAGAATGTTCCTTATGAAAAGAAAATTCATTTTCCCAGAAATCCACCAAGGGATCTTTAAAGACTTGTAACTCATCTTCAGCCTTTCTGCAGTTTCAAAATTAAATTTTTAATGTCCTCAAAACATGAGTCATTACTCAACAGACATCAGATTGTCCAAATGTCTAAATAATAGCCCTCGTGAAATAGTGACAATTGTTCATTTCTAAGGACTAAGAAAGGAAGGTCTCAGTTAAATATTATACAATAATTGTGTATTATCTCTATTTCAAATAGACCTGTAGTTTTATTATTACTTACCTCATTATGAAGCTTATCTAACTAAATTGTGGTCAAAAGGTTTTTGCAATCGCACTGGATTTACCCAAGCTCAGGCAGCACAGCTAGTTGCTGTCTGTGTTCAAGAATTATTTCTGGACATACTTTGGATGGAGAGAAGTAGAGTGAATTAAAGTAGTTTAGAAAACACAGAAAATTGTAGCTCTGAATCAACTAAAACCTCCATGCAGCTTTAAACTAATGGCAGATGGTTTGGACCACGCAACTTTTGTCTTTGTTAAATGAGACACGATCATTCTGAGCTGCTGTTCTAATATAAGCTCCTCAACATTACCAGTGGTTGTATGTTATTATCTTTCCTTCTGCGATTGCCAGAAGATAACATTCTAAGACGCGAAGCTGTGTCTCTTCATCTGACAGGATATGCAGCAGCCTTTCTGAGCCCTGCTCACAGTGTATGTTCACCTGTGTGTAGCACAAGCTCTCACAGGGAGAAGACAAGTAATTTTTTGTTTACTGTCTAAGGAGAAGCTATCTTGGGGGAACTCACATGTAATGGCAACCAATGAAATATGGTCTTTGCCAGTCATGTAACTTCTTGAATAATTAACAGGGTCTGTGTGGCCTTATTGAATTAATTCCTGAGATGCTATCTGCAGTAACACAACTACAATGGCCTCAGAGCACCCAGAGGTTTCTGCACGCATAATGTAGCTTCTTCCTCTCAGTGCGACAGTCTCTGATCTTCTAAACCATCTGACAAAAAGCTAATTTCTTTTACCCTTGTCATTTACAGTTTACAGGAGTGAGTTTAAAAGCCAGTTGAAAGATTTAGGGACTGAAGCCCCTCTGACTTCCACATGACCTTATGTTCTCATCATAAATCCTCCAGGTGCTTCTGAAAGTCTCCCAGCACACAGCTTCTCCATGTCTGAAACAGTGAACCGATGCACTTAGTCCAGAATAGTATTGACATCAGAAAATGTCAGGTCAACTGTGAGGTGTTAAATGTATTTCAGTACATAGCTCAAAGCTGCTGATATCCAGCTCCTTGTCTCTGACTTGTCTTTGAAGGCTGTCTGTCTACTGTTTTCTCCCATCCTACGGAAGAACACTGAAATACTGGACTTGAAAAACATCTGTCCCTTAGCTCATTCTCTCTGGTCATCACATCTATGGATGCGGTCCCAAGAAGAGACACATCACCTCTGTCAACTTAGGACATTGACCTGAGATATGAATACATCAAGAGAGACCGGAGAAGAAGTTAAGATGGGAGGAGTCTGCCAGGGCCATCAAGAAAGTCCTCTGCAGGCTTGGGCAAATTTACAATGCAACTCATTCAGGTGGACTACACCTACCAGGCATCCCCTATACCTATTCACAGAAAGTCCCAAACACTACCTAACATTCCTCAAAGGTGACCCACAAGGAACAGAAACATAGGAATGTAAAAGTTGGTCAGGGTTCAAGATCCCTCATGCTGGGATCTTGGTTTAATGCTAATAAAGCTGTACAGATACCATTATCAGTAACTTTGTACTGTTAGCCTGACAATACTTCACCAGTGCATCAATATAGCATTTCTGCAAAGTGGTTAATATGTTTATTTTGAAAAATAAATATGCTTAGATACCGACGTGCTAAGTCATTTGTCTATGATTGATCATACCGTGATTCATAGCATCATCCAGCAACAGCATAGATGGGGTTGGAAATGGCCTCTCAAGATTGTCTTTTCCAACTCCTCTGCTCAAGCCAGTTGCCCAGGACCATACCTACGAAGATGGAGACTCCACAACATTCTGGGCAACTTGTGCCAGTGCTCAGTCATTCTCACGGGAAAAATGTGTTTCCTGATGTGTTCAGATAGAAGCTCTTGTATTTCAGTTAGTAATACTCCTTTGGCGAATCCATGCTGGTGACTCCTGATGACTTTCTTGCCTCTCATGTGCCTGGAAATGGTTTCCAGGTTTACTTGTTCCATTAGCTTCACGGGAATCAAGGGCAGACTGACTAGCTTGCAGTCTCTAGTCCTAGTGACACCATAAGCCCTTGGTGACTTCAACAGATTTTAGTTTGAGTCACAAAGAAGTTGAGAATACATCCAGGAACCTTTCCTATTTGTGTTAGCCACCAAATGCACCATCTATGTTATTGTGATGGTCTACAATGAGCCAATAATTGCCAAAAATAGTGAAGTGTCTTCCAGTATCACTTTTGAGGAAATGAGCAACAAAAAGGATATACTGAAATAGGCTTAACATGAAAAGGCACAGGAAGGCAAGCTTGCCACAATCCACGGTTCAGAGGGATTTCTGTAACTCTCTAGCTAGTTCTTAAACTGAGATGTTTCTCTCCAGAGTACAAAAGCCTCCTCTCTGCAGCTGTCTGGCTTTCTAGTTTTTTTTTTTTTTTTTTTTAATCTCATTGCACATTATCTATCATTTGTATTCCCTCCTCCTTTTTCATAACCCTGCAGCGAACAGACGGACTCTCCCTCTCATATTCATTTTCCAGGCCTCTTGCTATTCAGCCTCATCTATTAAAATCTCATCTAGCTTCATTATTTTTTAAATATAAAAGGGAAAAGTCTATTCCCTTTTCATTGAACTAATTTATTTCTTGACTACATGCATCATTCAAAACTGTAGCCCAATTGTATGAGAGCAAGATGGCAATTCAACTCGCATACCATATCTACAACCTCTTCTGGGTTATGTTGCATGGACTAGATATTAAATGTAGCCACTAAATAGCTTCCATAGTTAATCTAGATTAAATTAAAATTTTAATATTGAAATTAAATATCAAATGTGGCATTTAATCAGTATGCTATAGTATCATGTTTCAAAATAGGAAACAGAAAATAGAACATTCAATATTTTCCACCCTGGATTCTGACTCTGAGAATCTATCAATTTTTGCTTAGGTGCCTGTGGTTCCCTTCATATACCTTACCAGACAAAATGGTTTTAAATTACAGGGAGGCTTGGCCACAGCTGAGCTGAAGATCTACTACTGGGTCTCTTTCGGCATTTAAAATTACTTGGCACTGGACCTCACTCTCTGAAAGTCGTCTGCAGAGAGACACTGCAAAAGCAAAGCCACTTCCAGGACAGCAGCAGTTTGTCTTCTAGATCAAGTTGCTACATGTTGATTTAAATCCAAACCGCCTCAGAACAGCTGCTCTCTGTTGAGGTGCCTAACTCTTCACTTGGATGATGGCAGTGATTTCATCACAGGCAGTGACTGTGTGCTTCAATCAGCAGGATAAAAAATAGAAGACCTTATACTACTGAAGAAGTTCTGGAAGCATAGTGAGTCTCAGCTAGGGAGCTGCGCTTTGTGTCACCTCCCCTGGATGCTACTGTGTCTCCGTCCTCACCTTGGACATCTCTGGACTTTGGGAGGATTTCCTTATCTCATCAGGATCCAGAGACTCTCAGCTCACCTTAGCCCTGACTGCTCTGCAGACAGTGACAACACAGCCCTGAGGGAGCTGGGCATAACAGCAGGCTCTGGTCAGCCTGAGGACGAGGAGCTGGTAGTAACAAGGTTACCTAAAGGTTTCATGGTTGCTTCATCAGCACTCTGCAAGTACTGGTACACAAAGGTTTTTTCTATACTCTGTTCCTTTGTACCCTTCAGGGTTTCTGCTCACTGCAGTTCAGATAACAGAGACATTCGTGTTCTCCAAGCAAGCCATCCTTCTCAAGGCACCCAAGCTCCCAGATTATCTTGTCATGGTGTTGCTAATGCCAAAAGTCTGCAGAGCTGTCTCTGAAGTATATTCCTGCACCCAGATGCTTTAGTAATTTATAAAGTCAGCAAATCGCAGAGTTGGCACAGAGATGCTTTAATATTAAGCTGCTGTAAATCTGGATCACATACATTCTGCTGAGCCCAATGAAAAGCAAATAGCAATAACATGACAAGACAGCTGAAATATTCAGTACATTTGGAAAGGTGCTTGGAAACCCAAATATTTAACAATTTATGTATTGCTTCTGCTAATGCTTAAGGAGGATTTGATTTGGCTGAGCACAGAAGTAAGCCACTAACAAGGTCAAAAACGTCTATGTGTTTACAGTATGTAACATAGTGTTATATACAAGAGCAAACTCCTTAGGAAGACCATATATGGGGTTTTTCTGCAACATGTTATATAATTGTATATATAATTGTAAAGTAATCAATCTACCCCCAGTCATATCAGGCACATAGCACAGGAGATACAAATGAGAGGAGAACAAATCCATCTGAATAACCTCTCATAATCTTCCCTGTATTCCCCTGTAGAGGGGAAACAACTGTCAAGAGCAAACACCTCAAGGGTGGAATGCAAGCAGGTTTCAATAGCACAGTGAAAGATCTGTATAATGTATGAGGTGCAGGGCAGAAAGCAGTGCCACAGCTCTGTACTTAGTCTATATGGGCGTGATTCATTACCACTGGCAGGAGGAGTTTCCAAGTGTGTTAAGTTTTCCTTCATTTCAGTGCAACACTGAATTTGCGATTGAAGAAAACATAGAGTTTGTGCATGAAGAAAAACGAGATTCCAACCAGTGGGAAAATGGTGAGTCCTGAACCTAAAAAGATACAGCTAAAGTAACAACAACAACAACAACAAAAAATGTCTGGTAATGTGACTGAGAAATGCCAGGTGAATGTCAGATAAACTGAAAAAGTAGAAAGGTGTTTCATCTAGACTAGAGAGAATCTTCTAACTAATTGCAGTGAGCAGCAGCACCTGAATATAAATACACCTTTCAAAGAGAAGTACATTTAAGTTCTAATACCAAAACTGAGCATATTGATGGCAACTAAGCAAAGCAGAAGTTTCAACTGAAGCTTAAAGCATACTTTGATAAAGTCCCAGCCCAACATAAGCATGGCTTGTAAAGGCACCATTGACAACAAATACCCTGTTGAAAATAAAGGATCATTTCTTCACTAGGACTTGGAGGTGGCTCCTAGCACAGAAATCGCAAATCTCTGTGGCTTTGTCTATTTGTATTGTACCCTACAAGAGGCACAGTCTCAGCCTGTCTTTGTGCCTTTGTCCCTAGGTTGCTTGGCAGCAGACGCATCCACTTCTCAAACTCACGCAGTGAAGAGCTGAGGAAGATCTCTAAATGTCCACACACAGAGGTAATTCCCCCCGAGATGCAGTTCTGTCCCTGTCCTTTGCAAATGTTCATCTCTGAAATGAGGTAGGGAACAGAGGAGCTTTGCAAACAGGTACCTGGAGTGCCTTTGCCTGTGCTAGTGCTGTAGTTACCCATACTGACTGCATGTCAGGGTGAAGCACCCACAGGCCCTGTATGTGCAAGAGTGGGATCAACGGCTGGGGCTGTGGAGCACACAGCTGCCATGGTGGGGGGCCCAAAACCTCACAACCCAGTCATCAAGAAACACATATTTCAGAGGAAGTTGTGTGTGTATTTTAAAGCTGATTTAACACTTGAGTACTCTTGCTCACTTTTTGCCCTTGTTGTTTAGATCTTGTTTCCATCAAGTTCAATGAGATTCTCATCACTAAACTCAACAGGTCCACTTCACCGTCCTCACAATAGCCGTCAAATTTCTGATTGCGCTGGCTGTGTATTTGACCTTATGTCCGTGTCTCGCCCGGTCTTCACAGTTACAGCACTCTCCTACTCACAGATGGTGTGTTCCCTTTTTAGTTCAAGTGATATATGACAATCTTTTGAGGCTATTCTTTTCCCACTCCCGCTGTGCTTTACTGTGGGCATGAAGTTTCTTAGAAGAGCAAGTGGGTAGTTGTAAGTTTTTTAAATTTCATTTAGCCATAGAGACAATTAGACTAGAAGCACACAGGGATCAAGTAACATGCATAGTGTAACAGTAATTGCATTTCAAGATCTGGGTTCCAGAACTCTACCCAGAGGCAGAAGACAGAAAGCAATATTTGCAGAGATACTCAGCATTGGGAACGTTTTTGTGTCCATTTCCTGGTGACAAAGGACACAGAAGAAGAGAGATGACGAAACACAGGTAAAGTCTGGCTGTTTTCTTAGGACAAAAAGTGAAGGTCAATTAAGTGTGAACACCTTTGAGTATTTCTGCAAAAGCTTTTATCTACCAAGTGAGCCACTGCTTAACAAACTACCGTGGCTTCTTGCCATATTGACTCTTGGATATTTTTTTAGTGATAGTGATTGTCTGATTGTATTGTCAGACCCAGAGACTGAGAGAGTAAGTGACAGAAACCCTTAACAGGCTTGATGCTGGGTGCCCTTCTTGTCTGGCAAAGAAAAAAAAAAAACCAGAAGGCAACTCTAGGAAAGCCCCAACCTTTGTTCTATTCTTCTGAGCTGCGTGTGATTTATAAATTAGAGCAGGGCTAACAAGCTTTGTTAGTCAATCCCAAGGCACACTACATAAAACCCACAGGCATATAGGGTAGACTCTCCTCCAGGGCTGGAAAAGGCCTGGGGGAAGTAGAGACCTGAGGAATCAGCTTCTGAGAAGAAATCTGATGATGAATGATGAAAATTCCTTCCTTTTTACATTGCTACCCTCAGGGAGAGATACAAAGCTGACTTTCTTCAGTAGGCTAAAACTGAGGGTAAAGTAGGGAGGCGGTTTGCCTTGGTTTAGTTTTGTCTGTGTTGCTGCAGAAATCATAGAATTGTAGAATCATCCTGTCTAAGGCTCATGTTTGTCTGTAAGGCAGGAATGCTGTAGGGTATTTTTACGCCTTCCCCTCGCTAGTGGCCGTATGGTTGACACGATGCCTAGAAAAATTCAGATGCCCGCAGGAGATAGTGCTGAGACAACGAGCTTAGAGGAACTCCTTACACTTCTCATCCTCCCAATGTGAAGGATACACAATGAAACAGCTAACATGGCAAGCACAAGCTGCCATACCACTCCTGAGGGTCTTCCACACAACTGAGACTTGCAGTTGTCTCATAAGGCCAGTTTGACTCAGCACTGCATTCACAAGGTAGCTCAAAGCAGGCTTTGATTCATTTTCCTTGATGGATCTATCACAATGTACTTTTAAGTCTGTTGTTTCTTAGTCCCTGTAGTGTCTTACACTGGGGTCTTCAGGGCTCAAACCTTCAACCATCCCATTATTTTTAAGAGTGGTCACGAAGGCACAGGTGAATCATATTCCCACACTTAGATATATTACATCTCTGTTCTTTGTTACAGTTAATCAAAGTCCACTGGAGACTGGTTTATCAGACATAGATATTAATGCCCATGTGCTGAGGAGCCCAAGCTTCTGGATTGGATGAGGACAGCTGGTGCCTTCTGGTTTCGTCAATGCATCTGTGAAGAAATTTCAAGTTTCTTTTGTGGGAGGACCACAGAAAGGGTGTTAAGAAATGGTTGAAGCAGCACGAAAGTCACATGCCTTATAAGGACCTGGCATAGCTACACTTGTTTGTCTGCTCCACAGCACCGTATCTCACAAAGCACATATGAGCAGTTCCCATCTGTCTGAGGCAGAAGCCAGCAGAAGAGCCACACCGTTTAAATTTTGTCTGCAGACACTGTTGCCTATGTAAGCAGTATTAGGCTCTCCTGTTTGTTACTCCAAGGAGGTCTCTCCAGATTATATGGTGTGAAAAGTTTTAATGTAATCTGACTTTGTGGCTTTTATAGCAAGAGACACAGAAATGTGCTTCCTCAATTACTAGGAAGAAAGAACTGCAATTTCTGCCCTGCACATGGTCTAACTGCTTTCTGTTCCCACATCTTCTGAAGCAATTTGGCCACACCTTGGTTACATGATACGTTATCACATTCAATCGGTGAGCAGGAAATTAAAAAAAACCAAGCAATGAAATACCACCCTGACACAATTGTACTCGGCCAGATCTATATGATAATGTTCATAACAGGACACCATATAATGGTATCACTTCGTTGGTATCAGTGCTGAAAATATTGAAAATCAGACCAAGACAGATGTTTTTGTGTCTTGCACTACTGTAAAGAAAATCAGCACTTTCAGCGAGAGAAGGACAAAGCATTAGAGGTGTGGAAATTCTCTAGAGACCTCCTGAGTATTAGGGTTAGATGTGACAAAACTGGTGAGTAATCTGATGAGACGAGACCGCACATATTTGCTGATCATAAAGCAAGTCATGTTGGCATCAGTCCACAGTGTGTTGCAGAGCTTACAGTTCTCACCTGAGATCAGGTAAAATAAGGTTACTTGTAAATTATTTCAGAAGGGACCTAACTTGCATGCAGGACATTTCTGTCAATAAAAAACAAACCATTCCCGTCTGCTGACTCTCCTCACTCCCTTTTGTTCTTGGTTGTTAGCAAGTACTATCTTCTCTACTAGTCAGTGCAGAAGCTCCACCAAATGCATTTTGGTTTAATCTGGCCACTGGCCAGAAGAGACTTACTTTCTCTTGAACCCCAAGGTAGATTTTACTCTGCTTGACTGAAACACTGAAGCTATAACTTAAACCTAGGCACATAGGAAAGCCATCTTTCTAAAGTGAACACCTATGTTCCTTATGGAGAGAGTGACAAGACACAGGCACAGACGATCCCGAGACTAGCTGTCTAAACAGGATCCAGTAATCCCAAGTGTTTTTGATTTTGCTTACTTAACCACCGAGTCAAATGAGTGCCTTTTAGTGAGTGGGTTTTATCTGTGGCAGTGGTAGAGCGGATTGCCATGTTTTGCACATCAGTGTAATATAAAATATCTCTAAACAGTTTGAAAGCAAACACAGCTTTGTTTTCCTGGATGCATCCATATTCTTGGCTACAGACTTAAAACTTTGAGCCTGCCCTACTAATGCCTAGTGTAGCTGTGTTGCAGAAGGCATTGCCAAGTGCCTTGAACACTTTAGTAACGCAACATTTTCATAATAATAGGCAGATTTGGCCTTTCTGACTAACTCAATGGTCCAGGAACTGTGAAGACTTCTCTGTCTGCTTATGAGCAGCAGCTACAAGGATAAAGAGAAGAATCTCAAAATTACTTCATGTGGTGTCCAAACACAACAGAGCTGAATTTCACTTTTTCCTTCCTTCTTATCCCAGCGAATGCCTGGGAGACCCAGTGCTGCAGGTACAACTGTGCATTTTTGCCACAGAGCTACTTTGGGGCTTGTCTGGCTGTATAAACAATAAGGTCATGCAGGATGAAGGTTATGCCGCTGTGCACGCAGGAAGCGAAAAAGTAGTGGTAAAATGACTGTGGAGAGTTAATGCTGATGCATCTTTTCCATGCTGTGAGAGATTTTGGGAAGTGGTGTGCTGCCACTGTGAGGAGCAAGCTCTGCACACCTCTGCCCCTTACAGTGGCAGGAGCAGCATCTCCAGCACACCTGACCACTTATTTGGCACAGGTTAAAACTGGGCCATTGACATTTTGCTGCCCTGAGCCATTTCTTTCTTTGAGTTGACTACAGCTAGCCTGGTTTTCTCATACACCTGGGTCAGCAATGCATATGGTGCTATACAGTATGAGGTTCCAACATTGTAGAGCTTCTGTGACTGATTTTGTCATTGCAGGTGTCCTGAGTCACGAGCTGAAGTGTGGAAAATCTTCTCTCCCTTCTCTGTCTGATTTCCACTTTCTGTGTGATTACTACAAATTCACAATAAATATGAATCAGGGTGATAATAAACAAAGATGAATGCCAGCAAAGGGTCACACCCAGCGCACACAGATCCCTCACTTTAGTGGCTTCCCACTGATCACAGCCACTGAGTGAGGCAGATGTTGTTTTACTTGTTCCTTTCAACAATTAGTATAGTATGACAGCTTTCAGGAGATGTCAGACAGGACCTCAGGGAAGCAGCTAAATGCAGAACTCCTTTGAGCATGGAGCTCACTGCAGCTGCAGCCTTTAATAAAAAAACCTCAGAATACTAAAGTATTGCAAGTAACTGTACTTTCCCCATTGATAACTGCCTGAGAGTGATCACGATAATGAACCTTGTTCTTGATAAAGAGACAAAATGTATTTTGGAAGTTTATGACTATGTAATCAGACGGATATGCAAGTTCTGGAGGCCAAAAAATTATATATTTTCATTTTCTGCTTCCATGCCTTGTTCCAATGTTTTCTTAGGTATTGCAAACAGCTGACAAAATCAAAATACCAAATAATACACCAAGACTGGGGCTCCAGACCCTTGATATAGTTGGCGATTCTTTTCTGTGAAGATCCAAGAAGGCTATGGAAAAGTTGTTTCCGGTACAGCATTCACAGATAGGTCTGTGAAACACTTCCCTGGAAAACCACTTGTCTGCCCTACTCATAGCAGATCAATTGCAACCTGTAGTTACATCTTCATGGACAGAACTGCTCACATTCATGAAGAGGCTTAAGTTTCATGTTCTGTCAAACAGACAGCCTGGGCTTTTAATAGGACATGAGCTATGAATGCCTCTAATGATAGTCTCTATTGATTTTCCTCTCCTGCATTTTCTCATATGTAATAGCATTTTAATCAGATAGTTTCTTCTTGATTCTGCTTAGTTCCTAGTATTACTACCCATATACACACATGCACCCAGTCTGAACAACAAATCTGTTCCAAGGACTGAAAAATAATGTTTTGTGATCTTTGACCTTCTGATACACATAAGGAGATTATGCATTTCCCAAGGTATTTTGTAAGTACGTATGCACCAATGAATTTTCAACCCAATAGCTGCAATTTTGTGCTCCCACAATCCTTATCTGAAAAATTAACTTGTTTTGGCCAGGTTCTTATCTCTTACACTGTGAAAACAGCAGATTCAATAGAATGAAAAGAGTCACTGTAGATTTCCTTGCTGTACAATACAGTCTAAAACACCAATTTCTCTTTGGCTGATTCATACATAAAGTCTGCTCATATCTGCAAGGCCCACAAAACTTTACATTAAACTGTTATTGGATGAGTTATTGGCAGGAACAAACACTGTGGCAGGAAAGTATTTGCTAGGAAAAGAGTATATATACAGCAACAAAAGCTTATAGATGTTGTGCCAGGCAATGATAACCTTTTGAAGGTTCCTGGAGATTTACTTTTATTGTCTGTCTTCACAAAAGAAATGTTTTATTTTAAAGACATGAGGAAGGAAGTCTCTGCTATCTGGGACATGGTGAAAGCAGAAGTGAAGAATGAAGGGGAAGAAATACTTGACAGATCTTGACACACTAGAGTGGAGCAAAGGAAAAAAAAAAAAAAGCAGGGGCAAAACACTGTGGATATGGGTTATGCGGGACCAGAAAAAGCATGAAGGATCAGATTCTGAATGCTGACCTCCCTGTTGCCAGAAGGCCTCTCCACATTTTATGGACCCCATTTTATTTCCATGTCCTAGGCCCAGTGCAGGGATAATTCTGATTCCTGAAAGGATGGGTACAAGACCAGCAAAAGTCCTGAGCCCACCTTGCTGGGACAGGCTGTGCCGGACCAGAACAACCCAGAAGGACAAGAAGAAATATGCTCTTTCAGGATAATGTGACTGAATTTGCATCTCTCATTCTTTTCTATTTTCTAAAAGCTATTTCACTGTGAGGGTGACGGAGCACTGGAACAGGCTGCCCAGAGGGGTTGTGGAGTCTCTTTCCTCAGAGATCTTCAAGACCCACCAGGGCATGTTCCTATGCCACCTGATCTAGGTGAACTTGCTTCTGCGCGAGGTTGGACTTGATGATCTCCAGAGGTCCCTTCCAACCCTACCATTCTATGACTCTATGATTCTTTTCAACACGTGCTTTCAGGTTTCTCAGGGAAAGCTCCAGGAAGCACCAAAGTGAGATCTCAAATATGAAATCTAAGCGATGTCCTGATAAAGTCAGTAAGAGCAAGGCAAAAGTGGAAAAGGAGGAAGATTCATTTCTATCTGAGTAAATTACTATAAAATGCTCTAATGGACATACCAATAAGAATGGGAAGAAATTGGCTAGACAAAGTCATTAGTATGCATTGAAATCATCTACCTAAGTAAAGACAGCAACAAGACAGGCTTAAAGCAAAGGCCAAAGAGAAAGACACAGATTTTACAATGTAATTACAGGGCAATCCTCTCTCTTCTACATCATGAAATTTTATATAAGATTTGAGCAATATGCGTGTATGGTTTATCTGGTTTTTAATACTTACCATATCACTCCTCTGTTCTGTTGTATAACTTTATAAACATTCCCATCTCCACATGGTTTTCAAAGCCTTTCCTCAAGAATAAGTTTTGATCTTAAAGGTCCTTTCCCACCAAAATGATTCTATAATTCTATGATATATGCATGTCCCTCTAAGTAAATACACACAGAAATATACGTATGTATTTATTCATGTACAGATGCTTGCACAGGGATGCTGGGTTTGCTGTCTCTAACACAGCAAGAGATCAGAGGGAGCACCATTAAACTCCACCTCCAGTGAGTGACCAGATGCAAAGAGTCCTGCTGCAGAAATGTAGCTTGATTTGAAGTCAGTGTCAGCTGCAGCAGAAAAATAAAGATCTCCTCACAGTAGCTGGCACATAATTGCGTCTGATGCCCTGCTCACCATGACAGTTTGCCAAGTGGCAGAGCTCTGCCATGCGAAAAACTTGCTGTCTGAAAGTTTCCTGTTCTGTCAAAAGAGGTTACAGCTCCCTTCCTAGATGACTTCCTCAGAAAGAATTCTCAGTAACACGAAAGCACCACTACTCAAAAAAAAAAACCCAACAAAACCTACCAGAAGGAAGTAGGAGAGGCAGCTGGTCACAGAGGGCAGTCCTCACAGCCTCCTTCTTATCTTCCACTCAGGGCTTATCAGACTTGCTCTGCTGTTTGAGGGACATCCTGCAACAAGGGCAGCTTCTGCAGACTTTGGGGTTGTTTTCTTTTCTTTTTCTCCCCAGAGGTTATTAATTCTGAAAGTGCAAGGGGTATTTCCTTGGGAGGACTTCTTTGAAAATGTAACAAACATTTGTATGGATTCTTCCTCCTCAGGCTGCATTGCAAACTCCCGTCCTTATCATGTTCCTCAGATTTTAGCCTTTGAGCTTGCAGCATCCCTAGGACTTGTCCAGGGGCTTGACCAGCCTTCCACTTTTTAGCTTGCAGTCTGCGACCTTGTCAATCACGGTTCAGGAGCAACTCCCCTGCCTTCACAGCCCAAAGGATACATTTTTCAATCATGTGCATCCATATGAGTGTGGTTTCCAAACAAAGTGGTTTTGCCTGTGCAAACAGCATCTCTTCACCATCCTCAAATCTCTTAGGTGTTATGCACACGTCAGAGGCTAGAGAGCACCCCTAGCAACATCGGCTCAGGATTTCCTGTGATTTTCCTACCCAGCTTCTACATCTTTTTGCCATCGACTCATGTGCATAACACCTACATGCAATAAAATTAACTTATCAAATTCAAACAGAAGTCCTTTTGCTTCCTCTTTTCTTTTTTTTTCTCTGTCTTCAAGAGCACCTTTCACCCTGTAAAACACAGTTTAGTCTCTTGCCCAGTGCTGCTGTGAGATTCAAGCAAAACCCACATTTATTTGGAAGGACAAACACTAAGCTGAGCATGGAAGACTAAGTCTTGCACTACTGCAGCTACTGCCATTGTGGTTTTGATCACCTTCATCTATTTAGAGAATCAAAAGGTAATTGAAGCTGTGAGCAATCAGCAACACATAAAAGGAGTTGAGAAACCTGAAGTCTCATGGAGAATACGCAGAATCATCTCTGTCACTCTGCAGGTGTACAGTGACTAAGCCGTTCCCCTCCCCATCCTCTTCAGAAGAAGAGCACCACAATGGCACTTGCTTGAAGATCTGACAGTGGAAGTAGACACATACCCCAGAGTACAGCATCCTTGATTTTATATCAATGTCTTCCCTTCTGTGGCTCCTACAGAACATTATCCCTATTCGGAGCTAAATGTGACAGGTGAAAGAGGTATAAAACATATCCAAAAAATAAGTGCTTTGATCACTGACAGAACAAACACACTGAGGGATTTTAGGGATATTTTTTGTATTTGGTGGTTGATTTTTTCTTTTTTTTTCAGAGGCAATCTGTCCCAGACACTGGTAACATTTCTATGAATTTTAGAAACAAAAAAGCCTTTATGTTTTACAGTAAGGTATTCTGCCACTTATTCCACAGGGATTTTTCAGCCACCCATCAGAAAGACTGCCAGACCCTCTAGGATTTTTCTGTACAGAGTTGCCCATAGAAGTTCTGGTCTTGTAGTGTTCTCAGGTGCTTTGCAGAGCCCAAGACACTTTTGGCAGGCAGCAAGAAATTAGCGCCCATTGAAACATGATCTTCTGTTCCACTTTCCAGAAGCAAACACATCACTTTTCAGTACAGGGGATTAAGTCCTTGCTGGCGAATCAGGTTTCTGGGTAGCAGCAAGCATGACTCTTTGCTAAGACTTAAAAGAGGTGAAACCACAGTCTGCTGGACACCGATTCATTCATGAAAATCATTATTAATTCAATTGTACAGTGGAAAATCGAGCTTCCTCAATTTCTACAGATGCATCGATCCTTCTCTGACAAGTTCCTCATGCGCATGCGAACTTCATGTGCATAGTTTTGCCATTTTCTTCAGCTTTGTCTTACCTCAGCCTACTTCTGTTACCAGTTTTTCTAACTTTCCTGCCTTTGACTGTCCTGATCCTCACCAGAACAACTCCATTCTGAGCTTCCAGTCATATTCTTGCAGACAGTGGCTTCCTTGAATCTCACTCCTCTCTCCCAGCTACAAATTATTATTCTTAATGTTCCCCCAGTTATCTAGCTAAGCACAGACATGTTTTCCACCATTTGAGTTGTTTTTAATGAGCAGGTGATAACGGGTCATAGTTAGCTGATCCAGGGAGCACCTTCCTGGCATTTCGACTGTCACCAGTGATCACACTTTCTGTTTGGTGCCTCACACAGCATGTCACTTACTGCCACTAGCAGATAATTACTGTCAACAGAATGCCAGACTGCTTTTAAGAGCTATCTCTGTCAAAAAATGTGAAGTATGACTTATTCTCAAGCAGGGAATATATTTCTGTGTCGGGAAAGAGGAGAGGAGCTGTTGCAAATGTACGGAATTAAATTCTCATGCTGTTTGACATAAATCTTCTTAGTGATTATAAATATGTGTGATTAGCTGGCCTATATTACAGCACCCTGTTCTAATTTTAACGTAATTTTTCATGAAATTAGTCATATCTTTCTGGTTCATTTGTTAGAAGTCCTAATTACTATGGGCTGGATTACACAGAATGAGAAGATTTTCCCAGGCCACTAGTTTTCTCTACAAATAAAAGTGGCTTGAAAACACTCTGTGCAATATCTTCATAGCTTTTGTGTGCAACAAATGGATACTAAAAGCTGGAGCTTAACGTTTGTTTGCGCAATGTTTAATGCAAATGGGATCACATCTTGCTTACAGCTTCTAGGGCTTGCCTACACAAGATGTCCACTATTGCAATGATTCTGCCAACAGCAGACTGCACAAGACCCCCTCTCCTGAAATCATTGCACCCTGCCTGGACTCCAAGTCTCACATTGCATCACTATTTTAAGTGATTGTGTCCTAGGTATAGACAAATACCACAAGAGTAATAGCTGAGATCGCAGTAGGCTGCACCTCTTTCCTGTGAGATGTTGAACATTTCTCCTACTAAAGGAGATGCAGCACAGCTGTTGAGGTGAGATCAGACATTAGCACTTGTGGATGGTGCATACGTGCGTTAACATTTCAGGTGAGCTGTAGAGTTTTCCACAAAGCAGTCCTGATGATGGATCTGTGTGGCTAGGTCATGTTCTGCACAAGGAAACCACAGCTCAAATGGCATAATTTAAATTTTGTCCCCTTGCAAAAAAACACGAAAAAGAGAAGCCCATATAAATCACCAAGATGATTGACACATTTACGTCCACCTTTACTCATTCCCATCTTGCAGGGAAGCTGCTAAACCAAGAACTTTTTTTTCTTTTGCCACAAACTTTGCAATTATAAACTCTCTTCATGAATCACTGTGAGAACTTCATGGGTCCTTTGTGTGAGTCTCATACTCCTCTCTCAGAAGCAGTGCCTCAGGCATCCATTCCCACTTTTTTTTCATCCCTCATGAAGCACTGCCACTCACAAAAGCAAAGTCAGTGACTTTATTACAAGGAAGACTGCGTTTCTGCATTGCTTCTGTCACTGGCTGACTCACTGTTTTGAAGGTCACTATCTGAAGAGATGACTAGAAGAGATTTAGGTATCAAAGCTCCCCATAGAGCTTTCACAAGCCATCAACAAAGAAAAAAGTCATCCCTACACACAAAATACAGAAGTGACCTTCACTATTTGCCTCCTCTGCAGAGAGGCTGAGCCCAAAACAATCTTTCAACAGCTCTTTCGAGTCATTACCATGTGCTTTGGGAAGATGTGGTAAGTACGTCTTCCTCAAGTGGCTCTTTGCAAAACATGACACATTGTTTTTCAGGGAGTTTTCCTAATAGCTTTTCCTATTGAGGCCGTCTAAGATGACCAGTGGAGCATTAGTCTTGGTAAGTCAGTAAACTGCTCCATGATGCATTTGTCCTCCTGCTGCTACAGAAGCCAGCAACCTAACTGAATTACAGAGATTTTTGTTTCTTTTTCCTCACTGCAAATTCTACTGTTTGCAGCTTGTGGTTATGCAAACAGCCCTGTATGCTGTGAGTCACAGCTACCCCCTCATGGGAAATTCTCAAGTCAGCAGTTTCCAGGAATTGAAACTTTCTGGTATTTTTCACTGCTTCCTTACTGTTTTGCCCTATTACTTTGCCTGCATTTTGGTGGACTAATTTTTGCAAGATTCATTCTTAGCCCAGTTGCACTGCTTCGTGGCCCAGTGACCATTGTCACTGGAGAAACTACCCAGCTGCAAGCTTTGCAGCTGCTAGCTTGGCAGCGTGACAGACCTCTCATCAGCAAATGCAAAACACACATTTTACTAAACAATTAAGAAAATAAGATATGTATTTTGTTAACTTGAAAAAGAGTACAATATTCCTGTTCAAGTCTTCTAGGTATGTTGTTTTTTAGATGACAGAAAGCAATACTTCTCACAGGTGTTACCTGGAAAATCACAAGAACTCAAGGAACCTGCCTCAATATGGATACAACACAACAAATTTATTTGCTACAGTGATATGAAACATAAGTAAATGATGGCTGTATCAAAATGGAATGAAAATACTGACAAATGTAAAATTCTCTTTAAAATCAAGAGGAAATACTAGAATGAACTCTAGAGAAATCCTCTTGTAGGGTGGAAGTCGTACTAAATTTATCTAAGCTTCAACAATGGTTTAGTTATGCACAGACACAAAATTTTACACTCAAAGACAGAAGAACACAATCATGGTCCCTGTTCCTTATTACTTTAATTGATAAAATGCATTACTTTATGTCAGGTAACTGCATATGATTCCGTAATCTTAGCAAGATAAAAATTCTGTTTGCTGGGAACCTGGTACTCAAGCTGCTGCTTCCTACTAATTATGTGAAGCACAGGTTTAGGTCTATCTTTCACCTCTGACATTTTCTCGTTATCGTTTGTTAGCCTAACATCAAATTGATCTAGGCTCCCTGTAAGGTTTATTCATATGTGCAAAATTACTTTGCTGTTCTGCCTCTAATGGTTAGCATGAATCTCAATATTGTCTTAGGGTAACTATTATTGTGCTCTACCTCTAATGGTTGGCATATATCAATCTCTGTATTGTCTTACAGTAACTGTTACGTCTAGGCCTCACAAAAGGGCTGGAATTAAATTATAGCTTTTACCTTGGAGCCTCAGGTCATGGTATTCCCAAAACTTGGAGCTCTGACGCTGTTAGTAAGAAGACACGTACCTTTATTGGAAAGGAAGAGATAGCTTTGGTCCAAAGGGATTGTTCTGGCACTGCAAATCAGGATGGCTCAGAATGTCTTACTCATTACTTTTTGATGCTGCAATACCAGAACGGTGTTTCTTGAGGCACTCATTTTTTCAACAAATTCTAAACCACTGACTTATTACTTCTCTATTATCTGTCCTGAATTGCTCTCCATTGTTCCATTGGGCTATAAAGCATCTCTCCTCCTCTACTCTGGAAAAAAGTGTGTTCTAGTTACAACCACTGTCCATTACAACCCTTAGGAAATGTAATGATGATCTTGCAGCTCCAAGTGTTTTGGACAAATGCAGGGATTTCAGAGGTCTCTTCCCTCTTCTTATTTGTAATATGTAAGTTTAATTCTTACCACTGGCCCTCAAGAGAAGGAAAGTCTAAAGAGAAATAAGATGAACCTGGCTTACAGGCAGAAGGGTGACAGTCCCTTGTCATTACAATGCACGTCTGTAGGGGAACACCATGGATTCCTCAATCAAGGAGCATGTCTTTGGGAAGAGGAGAAAGAGTTACACCTTCTAGCCTATAAAGCCATAGATAAATGTGGTAAGAAGTCTGTATGAGTAAGATGAAAATAAGCCAATATAGAAAGATAATTAACAAATTGCCTTTAGGAAATTGCTTAGGTCATAACTTTGCTAGTTCTCTGAAGATGGTCTCTAGGATCTGCCTGTGCAGTGTGATTGGAGTAGGATCGAATGCATTTGCTCTCTTACTTGCATATCCCAACAGACCTCATGCTCCTGAGTTCTTCCAGGCCCAGATTATGAAATGTAAAATCATGTATATTCCAGTTAAGCTTAGCCTTATTAAAGTCTGCTGCTCAGCTACTCCATCCTCACATGCAGCATAAGAACTCCTCTGTGGATTTCTTGGTCATTGCAAGACAATCAGGTAGGCTAGAAAGGAAAGAAGCACAAAAAAAAACAACAGGCAAAATAAAGGCATGAAGCCTGTAATCAGTACCTATGAGATCACAGTAAACCTGCACACACACACACACACACACACATACATACATACATACACACACATTCAGTTGTTTATATCCATCTACATTAACCGGTATATATATTGAGCAGAAGGTTGTTTTTTTTAAAATACGGTGGGAGGAAGCCAGTATAAAGCATCAGACTAGAATCCTCAGAGTGATCTTCTGGGCTGATGTATGCTACAGACATTCCCAAAGCTGATGGAGATAGCATAATTAATTTTCATAAATTATTGAACCAAAACCAGCTTTCAGCATCTAGAAATAAACATCACATTGGAAACTGTTACATTATTCACTATACATAGGCTGGTTGAAAATCTGTGTTCCAAGCAGCGAGTCCAAAGTTTCTTCATGGCAGCGAGGTAACAAGGACATACATAAGCACATAGAGAGGCACGGGGTGTTTGCAGGAGGCTTACTTCCTAAACGAGGTCCTTCATGCTGCTTTATTATTTACTGATAGCTTGCTTTACAAGATTCATTTACCCTTCTAATTCTAAAGGTGACATCAAGTCTTAGAATTTCATTATGTATTCTGGATGCTCCAGTTCTATGCATGCTGGGTGTGTTCCCAAATCCCAAGTCTTAGCTCCTGTTCATATTGCTTTCTCGCTTATTTTAGACTGCAGGTTTGAAGAACACGACAAGGAAGTTTTCGTTTCCACGAGTCAAAGGCAGTATACGTCTTGGTAATATATTTTTCTTCAGTTTATCAGAATAAGCAGTATCACAGACAGGCTGCAGAGTGAAATTCACCCAGCCACAAATGCAGAAAGGAGTGCCACACAGGGAAAAACAAGAAGGGAAAGATGAGAAAAGCAGCCAGCAAAAGCATAAATGTATTTTGGAGAGGGATCTGAAGAGTATATACATGCCATCAAGTTATTAATATTTGGCCCAACCCTCCTTGAGATTTGTCTGTGTAACTTTCATTAGCACATCAGTTCAACATATTTTGCAAACAGGAAACTGGAAACGCCCAACAGCACATTACTTATTACAGCCTCACAGTGACTAGATGTATTTTCACTGAGAAACCGGTAAAATGTTTCACCTGAAAACATATTCAAGCAGCAACAAAACAAAAGGAAAACCTACCTTTTTTTTTTTCAAAGGAAAGTCAATAATGTCACAAAAGGAATAAATCAAAAGTCCAGTATTCTGTAGAACAGCAGTTACATCAGACATTTTCAGACAACTTGCTCAAAGCCTCATAGTAATTCAATATCAAGCTCAGGACTTTGCTTCAAATCAAATTATAATTCAGATCCACCTGATTTTACGTCTTTGTACAGACATGGGGCACTACATAGACAAAACCAATACCATTTAAAACAATAGCTTACTTGAGCACAATAAAGCCAGCTTAGACCCAGTGGCACTACTTTGGCTATATTCAAGCCCTCAGAAACAGATGTTTTGTTACACACAGACCCAGGAAGAAAGTAAGGCCTCAAGCAGGCGATGAAAGAAGGCATTGGCTGGATCCTAAATTGGAGGTCATCTTAGATAACCTAAATTGGAGGTTGTCTTAGATGACACGCATTATCCAAAGCAACAGAAGTAATGATGGAAAAATGCTGATAGAAGCCAAAACAACAAAATGTTTTGTTTTGTTTTTAAAAAAGGCCTTCAAGATATCCAGATCTTATACACGCTCTGCAAGGAGCTCCCCACCATCTTTATGTTGACACTCCCTTCTCTGCCTCCCCCGCATTTATTTTTCTCCCATGTTATCAGTGAGCCCACACATCCCTCACAACCTCCATCCTCCCCAGCTGGCCTCTCGGGCCTCTCTCCGCTCTCAGCAGCCAGGGCATGCTGAAGACCTCTCTGCTCCCTCTGTTTGGGCTTGGTATGGTTGTTTCTGGGGAAACATCCCTCCTTGCCTCTCTCCCACAAACCCTCCCTAGCAGCAGGTCAACCAGCTCTGCCACTAGCCCCATGAGACACTATAATATTCATAAAGCAGCCTCACTCCCAACACCATTGTCATGGTTTAGCAAGGAGTTGCTTTTGCTTGGTAACAGGGGGAGCGGGTTGCAGTGAAGACCCAGTAAAAGTTTTTTAGACTCTCCCCCGACTCCTGGGT
The DNA here is from genome assembly GCA_013401255.1 of Urocolius indicus. Taxonomy (NCBI): domain Eukaryota; kingdom Metazoa; phylum Chordata; class Aves; order Coliiformes; family Coliidae; genus Urocolius; species Urocolius indicus. The sequence continues at coordinate 100,530 of WBNH01003085.1, read as the reverse complement.
TCAGACCCACCCCCCGGCCTGGCTGGGCCAATCTGGCGCCTCTGCGATCACTATTTAGGGACGGGAATTTGAGGTACCAGGCAGGAGGTGT
>WBNH01003085.1:67211-100214 GCA_013401255.1 Urocolius indicus | reverse complement strand
AAAGGGCTGGTCGGACTCTTCATCTCTGTACCATTCTGTGTTGGTTTGTTTTGGTTCTGTTTTGGGGTTTTATGTTTTAGTTGGTATTAAATTCTTTTCTGTTTTCTTCGCCAAGCCGAGTAGCCTGGTCTGTTTTGTCCTGCACCTTAAGCGGCAATTAAGCTCTCCCTGCCCTTTAGCAATCCTTAAGTCTTTGGTACTTGAGGCTAATCGTGGTCTTTTGTTCCCTGATGGGCCTAAACCATGACAACCGTATCTACAAATAGATTTTTTTTTTTAGCCGATTTGATTATGAAACAAACAATTCGCAAACGTAATGTGGTTTGTCCATGGACACGAGCCAGATGTCTGGTCCAATGCAGCTCAGGGACTATGGTCCATGCATTAACACTCCTGTTGCCCCAACATATCAAACCACCTTTCTGAATCATTAAATAGTTAAGGTATATGCCAGCAGTCCTGTAAAACTGGTTTTCCATTGAGGCCATTGTTGACATTGGAACACAGGCAAGAAAGCAAGCCAAGTGGCTGCAGCTGCAGGAGNTTGTATGAAAGATGTTCCAGTTCCCTGATCATCTCGGTGGCCCTGTGCTGGGCTCTCTCCAGAAGTTCTCTGTCCCTCTTGAGCTGAGGAGCCCAGAACTGGACAAAGTAACTTCTGCCAAAGGATCGGTCCCTCTGTGCCGAGAGTGCAGGCACGGGCTCCTGACATGACAGCCAGAATTACTGGCAGAAATTACATTTTACTTCTGTGGCTCATTCACGCTTCAACCATTTCTCTTTCCTCCTAATATTTCATTAAACTTTAATCTTTCTCTGAGGGGGCCCTCATGGAGCCCGGCAAACTGGAGTTTAAAACTCTGCTTCAGGAAATGAAAAAAAGTTTCTGGAACAGGAAACGTTGCTTTGCAACTGTTAAAAGTTCAGCTTCTCAGAAAGCCTTTAAGTAAACCCCATCTGTAATTTTTAAAGCAATCTGGTGGCAGGAACAAGATTCCTGTGGAGGCAATGAAGAGCAAGAAGAAATACTTTGATGTCTGAAGTGGGATTGTGCTGGGAGAGAAAGCAATTACCTTACACCAAGGCACATTCAAGGTATGACTATGCAGCAGCAGCACTTCTTCATTAACTTCAGCTGGAGATGTTACAGCATATGACCCACTAAAGGCTTCAGTTTGGCTTTTAGACTGAGTTTGTGTCACTGGCTCTTAACTTTCCTTTTGCTTGTAAACCAAGACTCTAAGTAGCTGTATTGGCACAAAAGGTTGTAGGATGAAAGCTCACATACAGCACACTATTTCTGCAGGACCAGCAATCATGAGTGACAGCTGCAGACATTTCCCACATACCCAAGCCAGAGCTGTTTGCTGTGGCTGACACCTGAGCCTCAATAATTCAAGTCCCAGGGTCCACAGTTACCAGCCTGAATCACTGGGCCCACATCAGGTTCCTTGACCTCAGGTCTTCAGATCTTTACAGTGAAGTGTCTGTAGCAGTCAGTAGCAATCTAATATCTTTGATTAGGCTTACAACTTGTTACTGATGTAGCCGCTTGTCTATGTGCTCTACAGATGACCTTCCCCTTCACTGCTTGTTCTCCTTCCTTACATGAAAAAACTACTAGAAGGATAAGCACCATTAAAGAATAGGGCTTCAGTGGTTTGATCAAGAGCAGAAAAACTAAAGCTAGCCACTTTTATGTGTAGATCACCATCACTGGTGCCTTTTTATGCTTGTAATGATCAACACGAGCAACTCTCATTCCCACTTGAATTTAGCTGTGGCTTTTTTCCTAAGTTGATTCTATGTTTTCATCCGCAGCCTTGATCAAATTCAGCCTGCATTCTGTATAGTACAGACCATGAAAAATCAGAGGCATTCCCACATCAAACTTTGACATTACAGCTAAGCTACCAATACCTTCAAATGACACAGAATGAAATGCACTCCTTGACAATGTTTTCCTAAGGCACATTCCTTTCCTGCAACAGAGTAAGAATTTGAATTTTATTGCTAATATTTGGCAACATGTTCCAGCCACTAGCCCTCCATTATATTCCTGTCTGCTAGATTAAGCCATACTGTAGTAGCTGATTTGTTCATTTTCTGCATTTATGGCCCAAGATCAAGTTGCTTTTTAGCTTAGGGGTAAAAAAAGGTAAGTATCTCAATTTGTCAGAAGCACTGACATCATTTCTTTTTGGCTGCTTTCCCTTCCCTTTGGGTGCTATTTTACTTTTATCTGTTCAAGTCACTCATCCATAACTCAGTTTCTTTTAAACATTCAGCACATGTCTCATTCACATCAGCAACATCAACTGCAGCGACAAACAATGTCCCAGTTGTGCCTTCCAGGACTCCTCAACAAGGAGACATATATGGATTTGTTTTCCTGTACTTATCACAAAAATGAGGATCATGATCAAGTGGTTGATCGAAATAATAGACTCAATAGAAAACAGAAATAGAAGGATTTTGCAGTAGCATTTACCCAGCAGCCAGAGGAAAGCAGAAAGGATCCAGACTTAGAAAGACTTCAGGACTAGTTTGCTGTGAAGCAATGTAATCAACCAGAGGTGAATTCAAGAGCTACACAGCCCCTTCCCCAGGTTTGGCATTCCAGTCTTCAAACACACCCTAGTCCCAGTTGTTGAGTAAAGAGAAGATGGTGAGTGCCCTACCCTTAGACTATAGGATTGCATCACTTCTGACTCTTTGCAAAACCAGACAAACTTAACTGTCTGAGCAGGCACTTCCCTCATCCTTGTGCCTTGAATGGGTGAATAAACATGATCTTGTCACCAGTCTTGCCAGCTAACCCAGCCATAGACATTCTCCTCAATTAACAGCACCCAAAAAAGGAAGCAGGTTTTCTCCCTTTATGACCCAGCTGTCACTGCACTTCCTGGAGCTCAAAGGCTCACTGCTTCATCATGCCTCCATCGGAGGAGAAGGAACCAGTCACCAGGAGAATGGATATTCAGAGAGATCAGTCTCAGACACTGTGACAAGTGACACTTGTTTGGTAGAAAACAGTTTAATTTTAAACTCTCAGCGGCATCCAAACACAATGCTACCACCACCTAACCCGCAATTGTGGAAAGCCTCTGAGGCAAATGAAACTGTTGCTAAATCAAATTCAGTCACTCTACTCTCAGCTGGACTTGAGAACCATGAACAAACCAGCAGTTCAGTTGCTAAGAAATTTGAAGTAGATTCAGAAACAAACAAACAAACAAACCTGTCAAAAAAACTCCAACCAGATAAAAATAATATAGAATTATGACAGGAGAGAAAACTCTGTTTTAATGAAATGGTGGCCAAGTATTCTTAGAATACACAAGTGAGTTCCTGCTGCAGGTTAAACTAGCTCACAGAATGCAGTGTGTTTCCTTAATGCAACCCAAATCTCCATTTTCTGCATCTGGTCGTCTGGAGGAAACATCTCTGATGTTCTTGCTGAGATTCACTGCAGCCCAGCCCTTGTCTTCACTTTTTCCCAAGGCTGTAATACTGAAGATAACATTGTCTTTCATGTTTATCTCTTCCAAATGCCTTTTAAAGGCTCGTTGGTAGGATCACTGCCCAAAGGGTTATTTCTTGAGTAGTGGAACTGAGGCCACCTCTTCTGGCTGCTCACCCACGGACTGCAGTGAGCAGTGTCTTACTGGGGAGGGAGCACAGCCTACAAGGCAGTGGGGAAGGTGACAGCAGTGCCATAGTGCCAACAGCAGCTCTGTGATGTGCATGTGTGCCCAGAGACAGAAATGAAAACTTTACACTGAAGCAGAAACTTCCAGGTAAGTGATCTGAGTAACCTTTTCTTTAATATCTCCACTTCTTGCTACTACAATTTATGAAATGACTCAGGTTTCTGAAACTGAATATAAAACTATGCACTTAATGACCATAGAGAAGCAAAATGCTACAGCTGCGTCATTTTGGGATGACTGAGTTCTTCATGTCTTTGGCTTTTTATGGCTTTATGACTTCAGAACCTGCTTTGTCTGCCTCCATTTCAAATGAGGACAAGGCATGCAATGCAAGAAGACACGCTGAGTCTCTTCCTAAAATACAGAAATTTTAAATAAATCTTCAGTTAAGAAAGACAGAAGAGAGAATCCCAAGATTTTTCAGCCAATGAAAACAACAAAGATAATAGAATCAGCTGGCTAGCCCCGAAAATGATAATGCTGATGTGCTCTAATGAAATGAAACAGAGGCACAGTTTACTCTGCTGTCTGAGTGGGCTCCTGCTCCACTGAGCTCAGTTTCTGGAGCCAACTCCATCCTCAGCATGCTGTGTAGTCTAATCATGTGCATGCCAACGGCCAGATGCTTTTCTGGTCCAGTTCTACCTTTTAGGAAGTCTGGAATCCAATGCTTGGCAAAGAAATAAACCATCTAAACCTGCTCATGATTTTACAGAGTACAACACTGCTCTGCAAAGAGGAATGAAGCTTTACCAACTGCAGCCGTTCTCCTCCCGGTTGAGCAAAAGAGTATGTTTTAAAGAACACTATTGGCAACACAAAAGTCAGAGAAGCGATGCTCTAACTGGCTGCAATAACAGCTGCATATATTTTATCCTTGTTCAGTACCAGCATCATCTGTTTTTTTCAATTACTTGAAATTACTTTTCCAAACCAACTATTTTCCCCCCTTTTTTTGTAGTGTACGTAATTTTACTCCTTTGAGTTTATCTTCTTGACACAGACCGTCTGTATCGAGCAGAATTCAAGACAAGAGGAAGAAGTTAAGTTTTGCATAGGAACAAAGGATAACTTTCATATTTTTCCTTGAAATATGAGTATTCTCCTAGTGATGGAATCTCATAACTGTTGTACTAGTTCAGGCCCAGGGTAGCTGAGCACATGTGCATATCCCATTAAAGCCAATTAAATGGAAATTCAGCCATGCCTTTACACCTGCTACAGGATGGAAAGCAAGTTCTGGACTCCAAAGCCTCTTGTAAATGAGAGATAAAATTAAACTGATATGGGTATCTTAAAGTCATAAAGGAGCTGAGACTGTTGTATTGAAATATAAGAGACAACCATGGAAAACAAAAGGAAGCGTAACATTTCTTGGAGAAAATAAGCTAATGCCTTCAATTCTACCATTTTGAACCTTTGTAGAAGCAGGACTTCTACATCTCTGCTAACTGAAAGGTCTTACAATTCAGCTATAGCTAATATTTTTTTATGTGTGACAGATAAAAAACGCACATAGTACTTGTATCTTCACCCTACTTCCTATGGCCCTTAGCAATTTAGTGATAAAATATTTGCATGTAGTTATTTCCAGCTCCATGATTTCCAATTCGTATTACATTTATGAGTAAATGGTGACTTGAACCTCTACAGTATGAGATGATGTTATACTTTTCCCCCAGCTGTTATGCTATGGTGGTAATAATGCCACCTGCAGCATCTCTATATACACTCTAATCCTCTCAGCACACCAGTCAAAGCTTAAGCTTGCCATCCTTTAAATTTTCCATCCTTTCCTACTCAGAGAACAAACTCAGGCAGAGAAACGAGGCTCAGCAAAAGAAAAGCTGCTGCCTTTAACTAATTCACAATGAAATATCTAACTGTAGCCCAGTAAGAATCTTTTAAATAAACTTAGATGTGTTGTAGCAAACACTTGAGATGCAAGGTGGAAGTCAGTTACTAGTTTTTCAAATTCTCACATCCTTAAATTGGTTTCTACAAATAACACAGAAAGCATCATTAAAAACCCTTGACCTATCTGAGCAATGAAAGCAAGAAGCTCCTTCTTCTGCCCTGTTTGATTCAACTAGCACAGTCTCCAGAGTCTTTTTATATCTCCCTAGTCAAGCTGAAGTAAATGTTAAAGATTTTTCAGAGTGTTTATTTTTACAAGAAGAGAAACTGATACAGGCTCAAAGCGTTTTTTCCTAAATGATCTTCATTTTCAAAACACACTAACTAAAGTCTATCCTGCCTTGATCAGAGACAGCAGCAGCAACCCTGCTATATGCAAGAACTTTCATTTAAGCAAATCTCTGCCAAGACACACACATTTCAACTCCTTAGCAAGAAAACATATTGTCCATGTCTCCCTTTACAATACACCATCTGGCTCCTTCCTGTCTGTAGTGAGTTGACCCTGGCTGGATGTCAGGTGCCCACCAAAGCCACTCTACCACTCCCTCTCCTCAGCTGGACAAGGAACAGAAAATGTAAGATAAGAAGAAGGAGATCAGTTAGCAATTACCATGATAGGAAAAACAGGTTCAGCTTGGGGAAATTAGTTTATTAACAATCAAATCAGAGTATGATGCTGAGAAATTAAACCAAATTTTTAAAAACACCTTTTCGACACCTCTCTCTCCTTCCCAGGATTAACTTTACTTCTCACTTTCTCTACCTCTTTTGCCCTAGTGACACAGGGGGATGGAGAATCGGGATTGTNGAGTCTTTTTATATCTCCCTAGTCAAGCTGAAGTAAATGTTAAAGATTTTTCAGAGTGTTTATTTTTACAAGAAGAGAAACTGATACAGGCTCAAAGCGTTTTTTCCTAAATGATCTTCATTTTCAAAACACACTAACTAAAGTCTATCCTGCCTTGATCAGAGACAGCAGCAGCAACCCTGCTATATGCAAGAACTTTCATTTAAGCAAATCTCTGCCAAGACACACACATTTCAACTCCTTAGCAAGAAAACATATTGTCCATGTCTCCCTTTACAATACACCATCTGGCTCCTTCCTGTCTGTAGTGAGTTGACCCTGGCTGGATGTCAGGTGCCCACCAAAGCCACTCTACCACTCCCTCTCCTCAGCTGGACAAGGAACAGAAAATGTAAGATAAGAAGAAGGAGATCAGTTAGCAATTACCATGATAGGAAAAACAGGTTCAGCTTGGGGAAATTAGTTTATTAACAATCAAATCAGAGTATGATGCTGAGAAATTAAACCAAATTTTTAAAAACACCTTTTCGACACCTCTCTCTCCTTCCCAGGATTAACTTTACTTCTCACTTTCTCTACCTCTTTTGCCCTAGTGACACAGGGGGATGGAGAATCGGGATTGTGATCAGTTCATCACACATTGTCTCTGCCACTCCTTCCTCCTGAGCAAGAGGACTCCTCACATTCTTCATCTGCTCCAATGTGAGGTCTCTCCCATGGGAGACAGTCCTCCATGAACTTCACCAACGTCGCCCTTCACATTGGATACAGTTCTTCTGCACCAGAGGAGNTCTTTTCCAACCATAACAATTCTAGGATTCATAAAATACTCTAGGGTGAGTCTCTTCTGTAGGGGAAGCAGTCCTTCAGGAACAGATTGCTCCAGTGTGGGTCCCCCACAGAGTCACAAGTCCTGATAGCAAATCCGCTCCAGCACGGGCTGCTCCACAGGGTCACAGCCTCCTTCAGGCACACTCATACGCTCTGGCATTGGGTCCTTCCAAGGCTGCACGTGGATCTCTGTTCCTCTGTGGCTGCAGGGGCAGGGCCTGTGTTACCATGGGCTGCATCATGGGCTGCAGGGGAATCTCTGCTCCAGTGCCTGGGCATCTCATTCCCTCCTTCTGCACTGGCCTGCGTGTCTGCAGAGTTGCTGCTTTCACGTTTTCTCATTCCGTTCTCTCTGCTGTTGTTGCACAGTCCTTTTTACCCCTAAATATGTTATCACAGAGGAGTTACCATCATTATTAGTTTAGCTCAACTCTAGCCATCAGTGGGTCTGCCATGGAACCAGCTAGAACTGTCTCTGTCATATACAGAGGAAGCTTTTGACATTTTCTCACAGAAACAAACCCTGCAGCTCCCTGCTACCAAAACCTTGCCATGCAAGCCCAAAACACTGTCTCACTTGAGAAAATGTCCAAAGTTTCATGGCTTTTGCTTTCTCCTTTTTGTAAGAAGGATTGGTACTATAAAGATTAGTATAATTCAGTCTTGGTAGTTCTGAAAAAATAGGACCAAGATAGAGTAAACCAAATAGCACTGGTGTACTTTCATCACAGATTTACTATATGTTACTAATAGATTACATTGTTCTAAACTACCATTTCAATATGAGTGGAAATTATCATCACCCAGAATAACATATATTCTGTGAAAACACCTAACAGAAACAGGTGTTATACCTGAGCTATAAATCAAGGTCATACTGTAAACACACACTACTGTACCACATAAACTCCTCATTTGCTGCTCAAATAGTTTATACAATCTGAGTCAAATGCCACAACAAAGACGTAGCAGCCATAGAAATTCTCAACAGGCCAAGTCTGTTTTTATTACAATTAAAGATTAGGTGTCTAATTTCTAGGTGTTATTTTCACATCCTTTTATTCCTATGTCAAAGAAAGTATATAGTGAGGCATTTATGTATGTGCATACTATCCTCTTGACTCCATGTCCAGCCTAATAAACTCATTAGTGAGACAAGCTGTATGAATGTTGCCTCTGTATCTCTTTTGTTAAACTTCATTATTTCCTTTTCTTCTTCACATAACTGTTCCACATTAGAACATATTCAGCATTTTTGCTTTCAGCCACAGTGCACTAGTGCTGACAGCCAGGAGCAGCATTAACACCCTGCCTATACATCCTTCCTGAATGGGAAAATCAGCTTAACTGATTGTCTGGATGCTTCTTGCGGCCAGCATGGGGCAGAGAGGGTGGAAGAAAGCCAGCACTGGGCTTCTTCAGCAGAACAGAGAGAGCCATCTAATATGTGCAAAAATACATGCATTTCAAATTTGTAAAATAACTTACAAGAGGAATTTTTTCTGAAGTGAGGAAAGAGAAGAAAAGAGAAGGGATGCCTGAGCTTTATCAAGAAAAAAAAAAGTCCCAGTGAGAGCAGAAGGGCAGATAACTGTCCATAATATAAGTTCCAGCCTACATAAAACTTCATATCTGCTTTGCCATAAACTAGGTCCAGCCACTTTTCTCACACAGAGAAAGGTGTTTGTGTGGCTTATGCTTCAGGTCCATTTCCAGCAAAGAAACACCTAGCTATTTAAAGAACACAGATAGTGGATTCAAAGGTAAATAATGAAATTGTTTCCCACCCTTGTTGTCTAATGACTTAACTACAATACAGGCATCATTACAGCATGTACATTGCTGAATGAAAAGTCAAAAAAAAAAAAACAACAGAGAGAAAATAATTCAAAAGGAAGTTACATTTTTGACTGTTCTTTTTCCTGGAAACATTGGAAAATGTTGCCCCAGAAGACTGCAGAATCTTCCTTAATGATCAGCAATACTCCTAGGACAAAGCTCAAGAAACTTAGTACAAATCGCTTTACTGTATCTCCTACAAAGACAGGCAGAGCAACTTGTGCTGTACAGCCTGGAAGTCTCCACGGAGATCTTATATCAGCCATCCAATACCTAAAGGGCCCTACAGGAAAGATGGGGAGGCACTTTTTACAAGGGCATGCAGTGATAGGACGAAGAATGTAACGGCTTCTAACTTAAGGAGGGTAAAACTAGATTAAGCATAGGAAGAAGTCCTTTAGTGTGGGAGTGGTGAGGCATTGGAACAGGTTGCCCAAAGAAGTTTTGGATGCCCCATCACTGTAAGTGCTCAAGGCCAGGCTAGATGGGGCTTTGATCAGCTTGGTCTAGTGGAAGGTGTCCCTGCCCATGGCAGTGAGCTGGACTTAAATGAGCTTTAGGGTCCTTGAGGTCATTTAAGGTCCCTTCCAACCCAAACCATCTTATGATTCCACAAAATTTAGTTCCAGTCTTGTCATGAGCGGGAGGCTGGGCTAGATGATCTTCCAGCCTGAGTGATCCTATGATTTTTGTGAACTGCTTTTCTGCAAATTTGAATAGCCTTTAAAGTTACCATCAACACCTAGAAATATCTATAATTCATTAGAAAATCAAGACTTCATAAAGTTGCAACGGTGTCTGTACTTCCCAAGCTAATGAATGTACTGCTGTAAAGGGAGATGCTGCCTCACAACACTGTGCCCTCTCTGCATCCACTTCTTCAATACCTAGGAATTTGCCTTATTGCAAACTAGCAAAATTACAGCTATCATTCAACCTAATTAATGTAGCAAAAGTTGCACGCTGATTAAAATTATTTACTGAAGTTTGATGTGCTGGACAGGCTGGAGACTTGGGTGGGGAGAAATCTAACTAGAAATTCAACAAGGGCAAGTGTAGAGTCTTGCATCTGGGAAAAAAGAACTCCATCTACCAGTACATGCTGGGGAATGAACTGTTAGACAGTAGTGTACAGGAAAGTGACCTTGGGGGTCTTGGTGCACAGCAAGATGAGCATGAGCCAGCAATGTGCCCTCGTGGCCAATAAGGCCAATGGCATCCTTGGATGTATTAGAAGGGCTGAGGGCAATAGGTTGAGAGAGGTTCTCCTCTCCTCTGCCCTCGTGAGACCTCATCTGGAATATTGTGTCCAGGTCTGGGCCCCTCAGTTCAAGTACAGGGAGCTGCTGGAGAGAGTTCAGCGCAGAGCCACAAAGATGATGAAGGGAGTGGAGCATCTCCCTTCTGATGAAAGACTGAGTGAGCTGGGGCTCTTTAGCTTGAAGGAGACTGAGGGGTGACCTCATTAATGTTTACAAATGGGCAGGTGTCAGGATGATGGAGCCAGGCTGTTCTCAGTGATGTCCGATGATAGGACAAGGGGCAGTGGGTCCAAGCTGGAACATAAGAGGTTCCAAAGAAATACAAGGAAGAATTTCTTCACTGTGAGGGTGACGGGGCACTGGAACAGGCTGCCCAGATGGGTTGTGGAGTCTCCTTCTCTGGAAACATTCAAAACCCACCTGGATGAGTTCCTGTGTGGCCTACTCTAGGTGGTCCTGCTCTGGCAGGGGGGTTGAACTAGGTGATCTTTCGAGGTCCCTTCCAGCTGTTGACATTCTATTCTGTGGATTATTTTAATAAATTTATGGCAGAGTAAACCACTCAAACACAAATGGAGATCTGTGTATGTACGTACATAAAGTCAGTTTAACTAAATAAAAAAACTTGTCATTAAACATGAATTTATGTGTACAGAAGGCTGTGGCTTTGCCCTCTGGGAACCTAACATCCTCTTTTATTAACTTTTTTTCCATGTGCGAACTCTTTATATACAAGCACTGATGTATGAATCTGTAAATACTGACAATATTTCATATTCTACAAAGTGTCATAAATCACATCAAATCAGGACAGCCCTAGGCAGACATGGCAAGCCACTGAAGTAAGCAACACACGCTTTAAAAATAATCCTCATTTATTTCAGAAACAGTACATCAAAGAAACTGCATCCCCAGACTCCATAAATAGTTTTATAAGAAATTTGTACTGTGCAAGCAACACATAACACCCATAGGTTTTGAAGTGCTTAGCAAGGTAACAGCATTATTGTTCCCATTTTACAGCTGGAACAGCTGAAACAGAAAACACAAGTGATTTTTCCGAGGTCTCATAGGAAATCAGTATCATGAATAGGGAAAAAGGCCCACAACTCCTTCTCAAACATGATCTTAAGCCACTGGTGACTTGGCCATCAATAAACTTATAAACAAACACTGAGACCAAACACTTACTGATTCGTTCAACTCAAGAAAAAGATTCATCATGGATATGAGACATGATTGTTATTGCAGCAGTCTGTGGATAAATAAGACCAGATATCCCAAAGTCACTTGTGGGAAGGGGCCCAGAGGAGTAGAAAGAGGACAATGGCAAGGAGCAAGTTGGACCCAAGGGTGCACTGGAACCACTTAAACCCAACTTGTGGCAGAGCAACGTTCCAGAGAAACTTCCAAAATGCCATGGGGAATTTTTTGAGTTGCAAGAGTTTCTGCAGAGGCCCCTGCACTAACAAATGCTTCCCTCCCACTGTACTGTGGGGAGCCCAGGCTGTGAGAAGTATCCTGGGCCACTTTGCTACCAGGATGCTTGTCTGAGCCATGGAAAGCAGAAGCTGTTGGAGAAGAGCTGCTCCACAGCTGAACCAAGGCTTGCTCAGGCACCCATTAGCCTGGGGTTGTGGTGGCACAAGACTTGTGTGGACAGACGCTTCTACACAGGGTTTTCATTTCCACAGTATGGCTATTCTTACGATGACAGCTCGAGTGTTTCACATTCCAATGTAGCACGACATTGCTGAATGCTAATTAGAAATAGTGCTTGTTAATCCACTGTGTATAGACACACTATTTCAAGAGGCCTGGGATTTCACAGAAGGGTAGTTCTAAGGGCAGAGCCAGCAATGAAGAGGGATCTCTTTTGGCGTGGATATCTACTCTTACTGGGCTGCCGGATTGTCCTTAATGTGACACTCGTACTCTGCCTCTGGAGAGTAACAGCATGTAATTCTGGATAAACCAACCACCACCAATCCCATGGGCAAGGCACTGCATCTTAGCTTCATGCTTCACAGAAGGAAAAGCAATGCACAGATGTGCTGGGAGAAGAGAACAATTCTACAGACAAGGTGGTACCTAAGCATCTCCTTTCCCTTATATCATCCAGTCCCATTCACATTGTAAAGATCTTCCTTAGCTCCCACAGAAGGGAAGTTTTGGACTTCAGGTGAGGCCACATACCTCATTTGGTGTCATACTGATCTCTTGGGTTTGTCCATGAGCTGGGCACTTACAGTTTTCCTGAGGTAGCAAATACAGAGGTCTTTGTTTCATACCTTTAAGAATAACACAAGTGAAGGAAAAGGGGACAGGCAGACAAGATGCGTTGGAGTTTCTCAGGAAAGACACAAGCACAACTGATGTAAAACACATTTCTGAAATACTCCATAAGGACAGACAGCGCCAGAGCCTCCAAAAGCACCCTGAAGAACAATTATTGTGGCAAGTTACAAAACACCTAATCAGAGACATGACTTTTCATAAATAAATGGCCAGTCACCTGGCATTCCAGGACCCTGAACTTTATGCAGAATGGATGTTTAACTTGCTAACATCCTGCAGCAGGGCAGGGCAGAGGAACTGCAGGTGTGGTGCTGTAACAGTACACAGTACTGACAGCAGGGAAGATAGTGCTGCTATAGCGAGACATTCATAGAATTCATGTGCAGGAAGTATTTATCAGAGGACAAAGAGACCCATTCTTTCTGTTGGTCTGACAGTTTTTCTGCCAAGCATTTTACCAGGACAGGGTCCACTTTGGAGTCAAACTTGTTGGCGAACCAGTGCCCATAATTCAGAAGCCACCTTAATTCTGCAGCCCCATAGATGCAGACACTGCGAAGGTGTGTACCAGTGCAGGACGGATACAAATGGTCTTCAAGATAATTCCATTTCACCAGACGAGTTTTGCTTTGTAGGTCTGTTATGTCCTGGGCTGACCTTGGAACTTCCCCAGGGACCCCAGGAACACGTACAAGAGTGGCCCAGAAATGCTCATCTGGAGAGTATGTATCCCTTGACCACTCAAATAAATCTTTTGCAAGAGTGCTTGCAAGGGTATATTGAATAAAAGCTCGGCTTAAAACAAAATAGGCACTGCCTACAAATACCTCAATATTATGAGGTGGTGGATTCTTGGAAATGTTGGTTTTTACAGGCATCTGCATGTATTCATAAGGCACTTTCATAAGTTCATAGTGATAAGTAAATCGTTCTCTTTTGCTGCTGCTTGGCTTTATAGTTTCCAGCATGTTTTTTCCACCAAGCTTCTTCAGTTCAGCAACCAACTCAAAATTGGACCTCAAAGGGAAATCCTGGCCACATAAATTAATAACATACTTCCAGGGTACTGAAGAGCCCATCAAATCAGACAAACAATTGAAATCTGCTTGCAGACGTGAAATATGTGCATAGTCCACTATCTCCAATTTTGACGCAATGAAAATATTGGGGAAACATTTAGCTAGATTGTTCATAGCAGACTTGAAACTTTTAGCCGCTTTTTGGTCATAATGGATGCAGTAAATATTTTGATGGCTGTACAGTGAATGTATGAGCCTTTCTACCATTACTGCATCTTTGTGAACAACCAAAGAGTAGGCAACTGGAAAACTCTCTTCCTCCGGAGAAACAGGTTTTAGGTGGTATTTCCTAAGGGAACGATACACATTGCAAGCACTCGTCATTGCTACAACATCTTCATCAGCTAAATCTATTATCTCTTTCCTTCTTATCTCTAAACTCTTGCCAATTTCATGGGGATCTTGTTCATATATAGATGTACAATTGATTTCATACCGGAACTCATTTCTAAGGTAGGAATACCTGTTTCTAACATAAGAAGAAGTGCTCAAGAAGTGCTCAACTAAATAAACGTCCTTAGAGGGAAAAAAGTGTCTTTCAACATGGAGAAGCTTCAGCAATGCAATCAGCCACCCTGTAGCACACAGGATCAGGATCTTCCTTCTTGAGGGACACTTGCGTCGCTTCATCCTGCAAGAAAACAGAGACATGATGGCATTTTGAAACAGGAACAAAGCATCAGAGGCAATTACATCTTCTACTTCCTACAGCAGAAACATCACCTTAGGTTGATGGAAATCTGCAGTTTCTTCTTAACAATCATGCTAATTCAGAGACAGATTTTACCACAATAATAGGCAAAGATTTCAATCCCTGGAATTAGCTGACTGAAGGCATAAAGCCAATACAGATTTCTAATGATTTCCAGTTAAGTGAGAGTGTTGGAGCAAGGCTCCAACAGTTTATTTTCCAAACCCTTTTAAAAACATTTCTTACAAGTCACAAACTTGAGAGAGGGAGAGATAGAGAAAGAGAGAGGAGAAAGAAAGAGAGAGAGAAAGATAGAAAGAGAGAAAGAGAGAAAGAGAGAAGGAGAGGGGATAGCTCATTAAGATGTCAATGGAAAAACTAATTTCTTTGCTGTCCTCTTCCAACAGTGTCTGACAAGCCCAGTCCTCCCTGTGTCCAGATTTCTTCTGGAAAATACTGTCAACCCACCCTGACGAAAGAGATAGATGAAGACACATGAACACATAATATAACCTTTTGAAGGCAAGAGGGGTGGGTAGTAGTGAGCAATACATATCTATTGTGTTGTCTGCTGTGTGACACAGCCTAGGATGTAACTGCAAAAACACATATGGCCCCCTTCTGTGCAACAGAGTATTAAATAACACTCCTATGCAGCAACTTAACAACTGGGGTATTACCATAATAAAGGCTAAATACAGTGCTCCTCTTTCCATGTATAGCTGTGTGCATGCAGCATTGTTGATAAACCTGAATTAAAATTAGACCAGAGTCCACATTGAGGTGCAGCATTAAACCTGGCTCTACTTAGCTTAAACTGAGCTCTACTTTGTTTCTAAATTGAATGGCTCCCACTAATTTGGTTTGAGAAGAAGCTTTTCCAGAATGCTTCAGAATGTATAAAATGGTGGAGCCAACAGAAGTGGTCCAGATGTCTGCAGATCCTCTGTACGTATGTAAAATTGAGTATCCAGGTGTACACACAACTCTTAGTGCAAGAATAACTTGGGCACCTTTAGCAACCCCACCAACATCAGCTCTTGCCAGCTGTAGGTTCAGCTAAAATGCAGCCTGTTAAAGTAGAGCTGATTGATCAGTTCTCCCTGACTTTGCCTCTTCCTGTGTGTCTTTATCTTTGGTATTTCTCTTCCAGGGGCAATAGAATGGTGAAGGAAATGTCACTTCTTTGTTTCACCTGGGTGAAACAGGTTTCCAGCCATGTGATGTAAGCCCTGAGAAGGCAAACATGGTTACCCTGCTCTCATTTTTTCTTTGGAGTGAGAAGTCCTGTGTAGTGTGATCTCACTGTGAAGATCATTCTGTGCCTCTACCTCATGTTCTTGCTGGCAACCAAGGAAAATCTCTATCCCTCCTTGCTGAACAGGGATCACCTCATTCAGGAAATGAAACCTCCCTTTCTATCCACCTCCTTTGAAAAGGCAAAAGAGAACCTTGAAAAAGGCAGGGGGAGGGGGAAAGCTGCATATGTTCCACTCTGTTTCTAGAGCTAAACACTCTGTTTCTAGGCAAACCAACAAAAAAAGCCATCGCACTATGCTTCCCTGCCTGAAACTATCAATCCAGACCACTGAAGTCCAGTGCAGTCGGGGGTTGAAGGGTGTTGTGCAAGAAATCACCTGGGCAGCACTGAAGACTCACTCTTTGCAGATGATGAGCAAAGGAGCCACACTCAGCTCCCTAAACATTTCAATGGCTTTCAGCACTGCCAGCCACAAGACAATATGGTCTGATATGACAAAGTCATAGAAATCCAGGAGACTGTGGTGGCATCGTTCAAATTTCCTGTGGAGGAAAGAATTAAGGAGCACTGCTGAGAAATCTCAGCTCCTGCATCAAATCCCTTGTTTATAGAGGATTTACCCATGATCCTGGCCAGCATCTGGTCAGATGACAGCATCAGGAGCCAGCAATTACATTCACAGCTCCATCTGTTTGTTGGTTTATTTGTTTGTTTTTTACAACACACACCATTTCACCATCACCACAGTGGTCCAGACAGAATCAGGCACACTTAACAGCCTAACACTCCAGCAGCACACCTTAACACCATCAATATCTCACTCTCCCTCCAGCTCCATCCTTATCATATATTCTCTTCTTGTAACCTCTGATGCAGTTCACAGCCAGGCTCAGTGTATTAGTACAAGCTTTGTTCTTTAGGCACAAATAATTTGCCTCTAACCAGGATGAAGTTTGTTTCTGCAAAAGACCGAGATTTCTTGAGAAACAGTGTAAGGCCAGGGAATGAAGTCTCTTGGAACAGGAAGGTCATCATAGATGGCAACAGTCTTTTATTCAGGTGCGAAACTATTTCTTACCACATCCAGCACTCAAAGCCCACTGACAGAGCAGTGTACTGTACAGGCAGTCCTCTCTGGAGGAGGCAGGGAACGAAAGGCACGTGGCAGATGGGAACAGGTACCTGGAGTTACCTGAAGCACCTACCTGGGTAGCACTGACCAGATTGCTACCTCTGGTTATCTTGCTCTTGATTATTTTTTTTCCTGAGTGCTACTATACTATCTGCAGGACCAATACTCCACCTTTTGCACACAGATTTTGTACCGGGAAGGCAGCTGGGCACTGTTATCTTGCCTCATTAAGTGAAATGTCTGCACTTTCTCTCTACGTGCAAGAAGACTCCTGACGAAATTAACAGAGACTGATCTCATCTTGCAGCCAACACATATGTCACAGTGGGTCTACATACACAGCATCTAATGGGGTCAGGACACTTACTGGCTGAGATGCAGAGTACTGAATGATTCAGAAAAGCTAAAGGGGTAGTTTTATTTATCCTTTGCATTTGTGAAGCAAGCAATGTTCAAAGCAGACTTGCAAAAAACTCAAAGGAAACTTGTTCATGTTGTGTAACAAAACACATGTTCTTACATAACACATAATTACAGCCTGTCATAAAGTACCTTAAAAACTGTGAGCTCAGCAGGATTCAAGAAGGAATTGGGCAATCAGATGGCTATTCTGAGTTTCCATAGTGTAGTGGTTTTGCCTGGGCCAGGTTTTTCAGTACCAGGGGAGTTACAGGTGTGGCTTCTTTAAACCAAAGCTGCCAGAAGCTTCCACTGTACCTCACAAGGTTAGGGTCAGTCACTTCTAAGCTGGACCCTGCACCTGACCAAGGCCTGGCTAATTAGTGACTGAGGTAACATCTCTGTGAATAANGCCAGAGCAGGTTTGCTGTCAGGACTTGTGATCCTGTGAGGGACTCAGGCTGGAGCAGTCGGTGCCTGAAGGACTGTTCTGCTCATGGATGACTCACATTGAGGCAGGGTGTGAGGACCTGCCCCCCATGCTGGAGCAGTTTGTGAAGAACTGTAGCCTGTGGGAAGGGCCCACACTGGAGAAGTTCATGAGGGACTGTCTCCCGTGGGGAGAGACCCCACAGTGTAGCAGTGGGAAGTGTGAGAAGTCCTCCCCCTGAGAAGACGCACCAGCAAAGTCCATCTGTAATGAACTGACCATAACCCCCATCCCTTGTGCTGCTGGGGGGAAGGTATGAGAGTCCTGGGAAGAAGGAGTGGTGGGGGGAGGTGTTTTAAGATCCAGTTTTATTTCTCATCTCCCTGCTCTTATTGTTTCTTTTATAAATCAAACCTTTTTCTCCCTAAGTTGAATCTGTTTTGCCCATGATGCTAATTGCTCCCTGTCCTACCTTGATACTCAAACCACGCATTATATTTTAATCTCTCCTGTCCATTTTAGGAAGAGGAGTGACACTATGACTTGGTGGGCACCTGGCATCCAGTCAGAGCTAAACCACTACACAGAGTTACCTTCACCAATGCATGAACACAGACAGTACATAAATGCCGTGGAACCATGACATCAGGCAATTACCAGCTGCCAAGACTTCTGATGGGAATTTTTGCCAATACAATTGTTTCTTGTGACCATGGCTTTGTTCTCTGTATCTGCTTTTATCTACTGCTACACCAGAAGAGAGATTGTTAGAACCATGATGGCAGTATTTGTATCCTAGCTGGAACGCAGAAGGATTTTCCACTGGTGTATTTCACTGCTTTTATTTTTGTATTTTCTTTGCTGCAAGCAGCTGTTTTGAGCAGCTTTACACCTTCTAACACTTTTTTTGCTTTCCACAACTGTACAAGCTGCACAATCACCTATAAGGAGGAACAAGGTGGTGGGAGAATTTCATGCCCTCCTGAAAAAGTTCAGTTGCAGATCAAGTTTTTCTGCTCACTGAATAGCAGGCCTTAGCAGAGTAAACTCTCCCAACAGAGTAAAAGCTGAGTCACACCACTCTAAAAGTGAAACTCCGGGTCCTCGTCTCCAAAGGGCTCTCCACCCAGGCTCAGACATTTGTGTATCTCTAAGGCAATGATGGGCTTGCAGAACGACCAGAAAATACACCACACTCCTAAAGCAGGAGGGCAGCAGATCTCCACTCCTTCCTCTTTGTTTCAATCCAGTTCACACATTTCATCTTTTGGTAGGCTGCAGAAAAATTTTGCAGCTCTCCTGGGGCTCACACACACAACACTCATAGAACTCTGAAAAACCCATAAAATGAAAGGATAAGCATTCTCCTCCGTGTACTACAAGTCTTGAAAGTTATGAACCAAGCTATGACCAGCTAAACAAAGTAACACAGCAAAGGTCTGGGGACTTGGGATATGGTCTGAATCTGTAATGACCTCAATAGCCACTTCTAGCTACTGTTAGCGAGATGTGCAGAAGTTTACCTTACTCAGAAAAATTGTTACTCCTGCTTGCAAGCTACTGAATCTTATTTCAGGAATCTGTAACAGCTAGTGAAGTTGCAAGGTACCCAGAAGTGTGCAAACCCCTACAGCAGGCATATCACAAACATGAAAAGCAGCATTTGCACCTACGCACATATCCATAGGCAACCTTCGTGGGTAAATCACCCATACTGGAACACTGTCATGGAGGTGCAAGTAAAAGTACACCTGTAAGGGCCAGGGATGCAAACTGAATTGGTGGCTATTTCTCTTGGCTTTTACAATACAGATAACTGTAACAACACAGAAATGTTGAATTTCTACTGAGACACTGTAATTGCTTCAAATATTATATCCTTGCAAGGTGAAACCAAAGGAAAGGCTAATTAAAGGTAAATTAAAGCCTGTTTTTAGGATTCTTTTGGGAGGGGAAAAAAGAAAGTATTAAAAAAATTCTAATCCTAGCTCTGCTGACTCATAATGTTTCTACACATGCACAGGGACTTCCCTGAGCATGCCTTTGAGGCATGGCTAGTCCAGATCTGTCATGAGCAAAGACTGCAGTATGTTGCACACGTACTCAACCAGGCATCTCTCTATCAGAAAGAAGCAACACCTCTAGCATCCCACTCCTCTCCTTCTCCTTTCCACACTGATCCTGGTGCAACCTAGGCTCCAGGATTCTGCTCTTGGTGCTGAGAGTGGGGCAGGACAGGATTTGGCACAGGAGCACAGCCACTGGCCAATGACTTTCTCCTGTGCCTGCCCTTCTCAGTCCCATTCCTCTTGCAAAAAGGAACAGAGGCAAGTTTGCACAGCCTTTTTTTTATTCAAAAAGCCACACACACTGCTCAAGATCTACTCATGAATGGAAAGCAGGTTAAGTTGTTTGAAAGGGGAGGAAGTTATCTCCCCAGGTACTTGGGCTTCAGATGGCAGCACAGGACAGTTGCTGAGGAGTGGTCTCGCTAAAGGCTTCTACTCACAAAATGCAAGCATTAATTACAACTCTTCTGATTGACAGCAAGGCTCTAGCACCTTCTGCAATATTGAAATTTAAAAGGAAATCCCTAAGAAGGGTTAAGCAAGGGTCAGATGTGATGCTAACACCAGAAGCAACCTGAATGGTAAGCTCTGAGTAATACAGTCTGTAAGCCATGGGAAAAACTGTGTGCTTTTGCATCTTACTGGCACTCCCAAAAAACACAAGGTTGCCTTGAGTCAATGTATTTCTTTCAAAATAAAATTTAGAAAAATAAAATAATTTCTCATTTGGGGATTTTTTTTTTTTTTTTTGAAGGTATCAGAGACGACAACAATCCTGTTTTGCAGTTTAGCTTTTTTAATCAAAATTGAGCTGGACTAGAGCAATTTTTTCTTCTTAATTTGCATTTCTCATCATGAAAAAATATTCTCTTCTGTACAACTTTGTAAAAAGTAGCAGTAGCAATCCTGGCCTCCATGACAGAGCCTAACAAGAAGTGACAATCTGCCTGTGCAAAAGGCTCTTCTGCACTTTCACCTGAATATTGTGTAATTTTTGTTATATTCAGATCCAAACACACGGCTCAGGCCACTGTGCGCTAGTAGTAAGGTCACAGCAAGTGAAGTCTGCAACTCTCCTGTATTATATATTTTCATAATATCAAATATCTAAGATGCTGCAGAAACAACAGCCATCAGTGCAAGTTAGATTTAAATTAGCTTTGAGTGTGCCTACATGAAGTTTCACTGTACTTACTAAATCACTGCAAACTGCTGCATCTTCTCAGTGCTATGCAGATGAATAAATCAACACCATGCAGCTGGTGAGCTGCATGCCTGGGGTAGCATAGGATACCTACTACTGGCCAAGCAACTCTTCCCTGGAGAGAAGGCGGCCACATATACACAACAAGGAGTGGGGAGAGGTTGTACCCATTTACCTGGAAGCTCATGGACCTTGAAGGGAAAAAACAGGACCTGCTGATGCTGTTTGTTGGAGGTGAACACAACAGTCAGATATTAACCATCTGAGTCTGTACACTATGAGATGCGGTGGTCCGAATTTCTGCTCTGAAGAGCATCCTGTGAGTACACAAATTGATTTACTGGCAGTAAGGTTGGGTTGTTTTGGTTTTTTCCACAAGGTGTACAACCAATTCCTTCAGAGTAAAAGCAAGTCTAAAGCATCACTTCTACTTAGAAGCAACATATAATCATGCCATCATTGATTATTTCATAGAATTGCAGATGGGTTTGTGTTGGAAGCAACCTTTAAACAGCCTCTACTCCAGTTTCCCTGCTATGGGCAGGGACATTTTCACTGGACTGCTTGAAGTTTTCTGATGTCTACAGACCTGTTATGCCAGGCAGAATAACTCAATGAAGCTAAATTACTTCTAAAGTACTTCTGGATCTGGCCTTGAAGAAATCCAGCAATGAACCTATTCCGTATCCTGGTCACTGTACCATGCATGTGAGACCCCCCTTTGCCCAGTGTTTGTCAAAGTAAGCATCTGAGGTCCCTTCCCAGATGGTGCCAAGATATAAGGAAATGCAAAGAATCACCAGTTCATCCCAGAGCACAGGCTGTGAGATGGCCTGGAAAGTCATTGCCCCAACAAACAGGAGCTGGGACAAGAGCCCAGTTTCTGTGTCAGCACTACAAGCTCTGCCAGCTTCACTTGCAATGGCACAGCATTGCTGCACCTCTAGTGTGAAGCATTCTTGGGGGTAGCAGTAACACCTCAGCAACTCCTGCAGCCCAGAGCAGAACTCAGGCCCAAAGGAGAAAAGCCGGCCTGGAAGATTCTCCGGTCATCCCAAGCAGAGAACCAAGCCTCTACTCTGGCTGATCTCCAGTGGCTCCTGAGTAACAGGTAACAGTAACCAGGGTAACAGTAGCTTCAGCCCTCTTTGAGGCTGCCTCTCTGTAACGGGTTAAGGAGGCATCTGAGCAACCCAGAGGAACAGTCAGGTTCCCCTCAGCAGCACAGAGAAACTGGCAGGCTCTGGGCTCATGCTGCCTCTCTGAAGGTGTGTTTCCACTTTACTAAGACATTAATGATCTACATATGGAGAACCCTGGCTCCTGAGAGAGTCCAGGGCTTTACTGCTGCTCCTCACACTATTACATCTGCTGTTTCCCTAAATTCCACGTACCCAGAGCAACTCCCAGCCTGTGCAACTCAGTGATGCCAATGCCATTCTTGCACAGGAAAAGTCTGCAGCTGCCTTCACTCTGAGCAGGAGCAAATTACCAACTCTCACGTTCTTCTTGCTCTGCACAGTAAGTCTCATCTGTAGTCCACACAGCCAACAGCCTCTTGCATCCCCGTATTAACAGTACAAATCAGAAAATACAAAAACTGACTGCCTTGCAGACAAAAAAGATGGCAAACACACTGGCACTGAGAAAGCAGCCCCAGCCCCTCCAGAAGCCTATATTCCTGTTTTAATAAATAACTCACCTATGGCTATTTGTAACAGCCTTCCTGGGAATAAAGCAGTTTCCAGAAAGCTGTGCCTTTAAAGTAACAGCAGCATTATTCAAGGTGTTTTTTCTATAACCGAAAAGTCAAAGATCTATGTGCATTTATACTTTAACAGATAGTCTTTTCTCCTCCTCCCCATCTAGCAAACACTCCTGCTGGGCAAATATGAAAAACAGTGAAGGCTCAGACAAGTTACTTTTGAAAGAAATGATTTGTAACTAAAAATACCCAATTGTTTACTTTAAGCAGTGCAAATCCAGTGTGTCATAGGCTACTTCAAAATCTAAGGTCTTCTTCCTACCTTTCCTGTGTGCGGCAAACATGCTCCTTGTTTGTCTATATTTAGATTGTACTGATTTGTTAACAGCTTATCTACCATTTTGTTTGAGACTAAAGGAATTTTGCAACATTTCAGTACTTCATTCCCTTTCCTCATTGCATCTTTTCTGATACAGTTTGTGATCCGCTAAACACAAGCCCATCACTGTAAAAGCTGTCACGTGGATCTACAGAGCCCACAAGCTCCCTGGATGCTGCCTGGAGTGGAGCTGTCATGAAATGCCTGGGTCCACCACAGAAAGCTCAGAGTCTGGTGGGGCCTTGCAGGCAGAAAGGCGAAAATCCTGCTTTGAAGGTTTGGTTTTGTCCAGAAAGGCTGGAGGGATCTCTTCTCTGGGTGGCCTGGCCCTGTGGAGAGGGAAAGGAGCTCCAGACAGACAGCACTGAAAGCAACAGGTTCAGGAGCAGGACATGCAGGCAGGGCTACCTGAGGAAGCCTGTGACCCGTTTGCCTGCAACAACCAACACATCACAACTTTCCTGAGAAATGCAAAGTATGTCTGCTACCCCCTTGGCTCTGTCATTCCTGATGGACCTGTTTGGTAGCTAAACAAAAGTCCAAGCTCGGCTACCAACTTTGTTGAGCTCCAGAAAAACAAAAGCCATGTCCTCCCTTAACATGTTGTTCTATCAAATTTACATCACTTCTTTTAGGCTTTAGCATTACCCATCACAAAGGTTTGTTACTCTCTACAGTTATCTGCAACTTTTGATGTCCTGCCAGATGGACAGTTCAATGAAAAGTTCAAGTCTGAATGCGAGTTTGTGGAAGGAGAGGAAATGGAAAGAGTGAACGCAGGGAAGCAGGAGTGCTCCTACCTCACCATGCTGTTCTCTCTCCCACACGCAGCAGCCCTTCTGCTGATGCACAGCCTGAACCAGGCTCCTTGCTTATAAAGCTCAGGTTAAAAAAAAAAAAAAAAAAAAAAAGGGAATGGGTGCTGAGATGACCAGGAGCAGCAGAACAGAGGTTGAGAAATGATGAAAGCAGGGAACAGAGAGAGGGATCAACAAGGGTAAGTGCTTTCATGTAGGTAGCGTTAACAACAACAAAATCACACAGAGCAGCAAAACAGGTGCTCTCTCTGACCTGCTACTCCCCCATCGCCCAAGGCATCTGAGGCAAAACCACTGTCTACACCTTTGCTTGGAAACCAGGTCACGGTGTACTTTAGTGATCAACACCATTACCATATAATAGCAGGAACTACAGGAACGACTCCCTCTCCTCCAGGCAAAAACACTTTGGGAAAAGTTCTCCTTGATAAAGTATCTCTGTTTGCTTAGCACACACCTGCTCACACAGCAATGCAAAGTTGCTCACATTATCAACTCTGCAGAAACATACAGTTGGTTCCTTTTGCTTTCCCTCTACTCTTTGGAAATCAAGTCACCTGATGGGTCTGGGAAAAGTAGAGGGGATAATGTTCCTGGGAAGCTGGAGAAGAAGAAACCTAATGATGTGCTTTGCTAAGCAATTTATTTGGTCTTTTTTTTTCCTGTAAACTGTCTGAATTAAACTTTTAACTCTACTTCATTATTCAATGCTGCTAGCTGGGAAAGTTAATTTATTCATGTGCTACTGTTTGCTGCTGCTAGCTGGTTATTTCCATCACAAAATTATCTATTGATAGGGATCACGGAGCTTCTGTAGGAGTAGTTTTTATTGGCATTAAATCTAGATCGGTTGACTCTACCAAGTTTGTGTTGTTTTCCACCCGCTTTCCCTGCTTATGCCCCTGTAACATAGTGATGCCCACTACCAGCTTCATTCCACACAGCTCACCTCTTTGTTTTGACATGTCTGATGCAATACTTAGATTTTTCTCCAAATGATGGACGACTGAAAAGCTAAGTAACTACAGTCACTTACACGTTGCATTATGGACCTCTAATTGTGAGATGTGGAAAAAATTACACCGTTACTTTTAGACCCAATTAAATGAAAAGCCTGACAATTCTAAGACTTAACACAGTGCCCCAACGAAAAACAATATCAAAAATCTCTAGTTTACCACAGCCTATTTTGTACTTCTGGAAGAGGAAAGACAGCCTCTCACCACATCCATGAGAAACACAGGTTCAGCAAAGAATTGTCAATTACAGATATTACAAATGACTGTCTCCCAGTTCTAAACAGGAGGACTCTTCATTGCAGAGGACACATAGACCTGTGTTTCCTAACAGAGCCTGTTGTGCTGACAGTAAGTTGTTTTGTTTATCTGACTGCCACCTATTCTCAGCCCTCTATATGTTCTTCAGAAAAGGCTGAATGCTGTGTTCTAGCTGCCTCACAGGCTATTAGTGATCCCTGTAATTGCAGTAAAATATCTAATGTTAATTCTTGCATGCGGAGTATTTAAATCCCATGACTTGAAGAGATGGGAGTATCTATGTTTGTCAAGGACTCAATGTGCCATAAAGGCAGGAGTGAAGATAAGAAAAAATAAAAATGTTTAAACCCACAAAGCCAAGCAAACAGTTTACTTCTAAGGTGGGGCAATCTAGAGCTTAACAACTTTGTTCCAACTTACATGAGAGTTTAAAATACTACTATTGCTACAGTGGAGAGAGGGTTAACCTTAACCCCAAACCACCACATAACATAAAAATCAGGCCCAAAAGACCAGAGCTTGTGTACATTGGCAAGGAGTATTACCGTAAAAACAGATGGAAGTTTCCTGTCAGGGAGGCAGGAGAAACTGCACTGTGCTGCAGAAGAGCTCTCACTAACAGCTCAAGATATTTCCGCATTTCTTTCACCTTCACACCAAGCTACTTTCAGACTCTTGCCTGTGAGCCCCCCACTGTAAATTACCTCCTCCAAGCCAATTCCCCCCACATCAAATCTTCGCTGCCAAAGTCACAGTTTGTTACATCAGCAAAATCATTATAAGGAGAGTTGATGACCTACCTCCTGGACTTTGTTATTGTCTCTTCGCCTTGAGGAGCTCTTTAGCATGCTCTGTTCCAGAAGATCAACGTGGGCACAGCCAGCTCTGTGGTTGAGTCAAGTCCTGGTGCTTGCTCCATCCTGCCGGTGCCTGTGGCCTTCAATTTTATGAGTGTTTCAAGCGTGTATGAAGTCGGA
Organism: Urocolius indicus; assembly: GCA_013401255.1. Taxonomy (NCBI): domain Eukaryota; kingdom Metazoa; phylum Chordata; class Aves; order Coliiformes; family Coliidae; genus Urocolius; species Urocolius indicus. The sequence continues at coordinate 74,122 of WBNH01003085.1, read as the reverse complement.
TGTTCAGAGGTAGCAGGGACGACATTATTGCTTGCACAGATTACAGAAGAAAAGTGTAAAATATTAGCTGAAAACAATGATGAGTGTGGAGGCTTTATGTGACAAGCTGTGGAGGCAATTATCTGCATAATAAACACACACTTTTGTTTAATCACATAGTATTTCTAAATGGCGAGAACATAAGGGTAAAAACACTATAAAAAGAACAGACCACATCAAAGCAACCTAATTTCCTTCTATAGCAGGGTGAAGGACACTTGGGGAAAGGTAGGAAAGAACTCAGGAGCCTCTGTTAAAACCCCCAGCAAGTTCACGACTCACATGGTACTTCAGGTACTCAGACTTTATGTCTTGGAGGCCTTGTACAATCCACAGCTAAAAGTGCTTTGCCACTGAGACAGGTCCAGAAATCTGGGCTGCTGGTATGACTCCCATAGTCCTGCTGATACCTTTTGAGACCCTGCTTAGACACAATAATCTGCATTGCTTGTTCTATGCATAAGTTCCTTACATAGCAGGAAATATCTTTTTGTGCTACTATACCCAAGCTTTGTGTGGGCATAATGGTTACAAAGAAATCTGAGGAACTAAACATGTATTATTTGCATGTACCACAAAAAAAAACCCCACCACGATACTTCCTCTCGAGGAAAGCACAGCAGCAGCACTGCTAAAGGCATCCACATCTTGACCAAAGTATTGTGCACACCAGTGTCCTCTTCATCAGCAGCCTTCCAGTTCATACAGACTTATAAACCACACGTCTCTTTACTATGCAACATATTATTTGTGCTCCGTACTCCAGTATGGTAGGAGCAGGCTGAGTCTCATAGGCTCCAACAAGAGGTCAGGGTGTCACAGCTCCATGGGATCCTGGGCTCAATGGGCCCAGCGTGGTGAATTCTACCTTTCCAAACAATTTCCAGATTTCTCACATAATTATTGTCACTCGCTGTATGCACGAGATGGAATGTGGAGGCGTGACTGGGTGGACTAAGGCGGGACAAAGGGTGGAACTGACGATAACAAGTTTTTAGAAGTGATTAACTTAACCCAACCTTTTCTATGGAATGTAATGAATATGCACGCTTATTGTAGATAAGCTGAAAACAGTCAGGGTGTGCATGTTTGGTGGAGAAATCCTCCTTGCACTGCAATAAAGAATACCTTAATAGTCACACAGGCTCTTGAATCCTGACTGGCACCTTCGTGGCATCAATAGAGATTATGGAAATTTCCTGTGAGACAAAAGCTCACAACATATGCAAAACTGGAAATGGCCTGCAGACTGCTGGGCACCCTTCATGTGAGATTTAGGGTGACGACTTGTCCTTGCTTGAAAGGCAAAAATAAAGAAAGAATGCCCTCATCAAACACTGATGCACCACAAAAAGCACATGCTGGCCAATTGTACTTCATGACGTCAAACTCAAAGGAAAATGTCTTTGACTGATACCAGGGAATCCTGCCCGGGCTGGCCAAGTTCCTGATGCACCATACAAGACACATTGCAGTGAGACAGTGTGACAGAGCACGAGGATGAGTGGGTCTCCGACAGGCTGGTATGCACCCTGCCATCTACTTAATGATGCATCTGTCTGGCCACAGTGTGATTAGTGAGCTCCTCTTGCTTCATAGCTGTCCCTGTTGTGTTCAAAGCAGGTGTTGCACTTGGTCACATTGCAAATCCTGGTAAAACCTTCTTGACTTTTGGCAGAGTTATGCAAAACTTATCTGCCTTGCTGGATTTAGTACCCTGCAGTTTATGTTGCTGAAATGAGCTTTTTGTGACTTATCTGCTGTGTCTCTTAGCACCTTTATCAATATTTCCTGGGAGAACTCAAAAGCTGGAGTTCCCGTATGACTCCTGACACCTTTCTGTAGCTGCAACAGCTATGCAAATGACTAATTTATACTAAATGATAGCACACTGCTTTGACCCTTTGTGCTTTTTTAATGTCACCTTTGATAAACTCTTTGCCGCTCACTTGGTCTAAAGATTTCTAAAGGATTTCAGAGATCCAGTCTCAGCCACCAAAGCATTTTTTAAGATCGTGACAGACAGCTTGTTGACTGACTAGAATATTTTGCACATATTAGGCCAGAAAATAGCTTGCACATTACAGGTGATGGTCCTCAAAATCTGCAGAACCTGGTACACAAGTGATTTTTCAGTGTTTGGTCCCCACTTCTCCATCCTCAGTGTATTCTCAGCACACGGGTCGTGCCAACACAAGCAGTTAAATGTCATCATTACTGCTTTTCAAAAATTTGTAGCCCTTAAGAATCCCTCACTTGCATGAATCATGTGCCAAAAAGCATTTGCCAGGGTTGTTAGACGCCTTTAAATGCCTTCATAGCTGGGCAGTGTGCAGAAAAATGCAAAAGAACTTGACCAAACCTCACAAGTATCAGACATGAACAAAATCCGGAGGTACATAAATATTGTAGCACTTCACCTCCCTCTCTATGGCTACCTCAGAAAAGCACATGCATGTAAGAACAGGCAGGGCACATCACAATACATCCACAGGGCCCATTCCAGCCCAGGATGTTGTCTCAGAGTACCCAAAAGTAGATGCTTTGAAGGAGCAGAAAGCAGGAAGATAACAAGTACTCCTCAACATCATCTCCGTATGTTGTTTGTGCTCGCTTACAGCTCAGCAGTTTCTAAAGCCAGGGGTTACGACTTTCTACTTCTCAACAACTTTCGTTTTCCTCCACCCTGCTGCTTTTGCACCCACATGTTTTCTGACATCCAGTAGACGGCACAGGGAACGCCAGGTCAAGACCCAACAGAACACTCTACAGCCGAGCTGAGTATTGTGTAAAAACCCGCTTTTTCTTGTTTTTAATCTTTGGCCTTCCAGCATCACTTGACCGTTGTAGTTCTTGTTCCGAAAGAGAGCAGCTCTTTCCTGTTTACTACCTCTGCTCCAGTGGTAAGTTTATCTACCATATCTACCTCTCAGCTGTTTATCTCCCAGGCTATCAAACGCAAAAAATATTATTATTGAGGAAGTTTATTTCTTTTAAAAGGTTACTGCTGTCAAGGAAATTCGTTTAACTCAAAATCAAGCAGGCTGATTTATGGACTAGATCTTTGGAACAAGTCAGAAGATGTTCAGTGGAGCAGATCCTCTTGTGGGACACAGTGGATGAGTTAACCTCAAGAGAAGTTACCCTTAAGGTCTCCTTCCACAAACGTTACTCAGATATTACTAAGTCTGTTAGCTCCATAACGAGATAGAAGCTGCTACTGCTTCTTCTCGAGGGGGGAAAAAAAAAAACCCGTATTTTTTTCTTGATATATCCACGGTGGTTTGTTACTTTTTGTTTCCTCACAAAAAAAGAGAAATTATTAGTAACTGCACTTAGCAAACTAAACACAGCTACAGACTGCTGCTTACGTTTTCAGCAATTTACTGAGAGAGAAAAAACTCATTACAGGCTCCATCCACACATGACAACGAACCCAGCTCCTGTTACCAAACCACACGCTAAGTTGGTGCAACTGTTGCTCCTCAAGAAAAGCTTCCGTGGCTGCAACAGCCGGGCACACCTCCGGCAAGTCGGGCTGGCGGCGTACACACACACACACACACACACACACACACACACACCTGCCTGCAGCCCCTTGCCACTGTCTCGTTCTCATCTGGAGACCTAGAACCCCCACGCAATTAACTTTTAGGACACACGACGCCTTCTTACCGGAGATCCTCGGTAGCGCCCGCCGCCGGCGGCACCGACCCTGCTTCTCCAGCCGCCGCCGCGCCGCGCCCTGCCCGGCGCTCCCGCTCCCGACGAGACACGCAGCTGCCGCCCCTCTTCCTCCTCCTCCTCCTCCTCCTCCTCCTCCCCAAACTCTGCCGCCGCAGCCGAAACGACAAGTTTGCGTCTATGGCGGAGCCGCAGCGGGCTGGGGCAGCCCCAGCGCGCCGCTCCTAGCAAAAAACTTAGGGCTTGGCTCTGCGGGCCGGGCCGAGCCGAGCCGAGCCGAGCCGAGCCGAGCCGGGCCCGCCGGCAGCGCACTCACCGGGACGAAGCGCGGCAGTCCCGGGCCGGGCGCGGCGGGCAGAGCGCGCTGCCCTGCTCGGCNGCAAGTCGGGCTGGCGGCGTACACACACACACACACACACACACACACACACACACCTGCCTGCAGCCCCTTGCCACTGTCTCGTTCTCATCTGGAGACCTAGAACCCCCACGCAATTAACTTTTAGGACACACGACGCCTTCTTACCGGAGATCCTCGGTAGCGCCCGCCGCCGGCGGCACCGACCCTGCTTCTCCAGCCGCCGCCGCGCCGCGCCCTGCCCGGCGCTCCCGCTCCCGACGAGACACGCAGCTGCCGCCCCTCTTCCTCCTCCTCCTCCTCCTCCTCCTCCTCCCCAAACTCTGCCGCCGCAGCCGAAACGACAAGTTTGCGTCTATGGCGGAGCCGCAGCGGGCTGGGGCAGCCCCAGCGCGCCGCTCCTAGCAAAAAACTTAGGGCTTGGCTCTGCGGGCCGGGCCGAGCCGAGCCGAGCCGAGCCGAGCCGAGCCGGGCCCGCCGGCAGCGCACTCACCGGGACGAAGCGCGGCAGTCCCGGGCCGGGCGCGGCGGGCAGAGCGCGCTGCCCTGCTCGGCGGCGTCTGTGTGTGTGTGTGTGTGTGTGTGTGTGTGTGTGTGTGTGCGGACATGTGTGCGGCACGGCACCCCATGACGTGGTGGAAAAAGGAGGGGCAGCCCGCTCCGCAACCTGGCGAGCAGCAGGAGGAGGGAGCGGAACCGGCACCTGGCCTCGGCAGCAGCCCGCAGCCTCCCCGCTGCTGCCCCGCCAAGAGCCCGAGCCGTGGCTCCACCAACGCTGCGGCCGGGCGGCGAGACGGGGCGGGCCGGGCTCCGCTGCCGCCCGAGCGGCTGCGGCCGAGGCACATCCCCGGGCGGCCCCGGCTCTTCGCCCTCCTCGCGGCGGTATCCTTTGCTCGGCTGCCCTGCGAAGGCACAGACGTGTGAAGGGGCCGGTCGCGGGGCTGCTGTTTCCAACTAAGAAGCGGAGGTCCGGCTTTTAACTAACGTGAAATAACCCACCCGTGCTCTGGAATATTGCGATTCCCCAACGATTTCCACGCACGGACCAGTGTTTCAAGGTCAGGCTCTGCTTTCCGAGGGCCTGCCCGGGTTCGGTGGGAAATTTGGGAGGCGGCGGCAGCGCGGAGAGCATCTGCCTGTGCCGGTCGCATAGAGCTCACCGCCGGGCACAGCCGTGACAGCTTGGCTGGAGGCTTACAAGTGCTTAAGCCCCTGTAACCGAGTTACACTAACTGGATGCCTGAGCTCCTGCCACAGACAAGTAAGTGAAATCAAAAGCGCGCAGCTGCCAGACAACTCACCTGCAGGCCATTCTGCTATAATACCACTGGTGCAAATCATAAAACTTTCTCCCAGAGATGAAGTGAAAGCCTTAGTAACAGCACCACCATCTCCCCCAAAACAACCAAAAAAATCACCCAGCCCAATCTCCTTCATATTCACGACTGTGAAAAACTTGAAAGTCCTTGGAATCCTGTCCCATCTTTGAAATGTTTCACTCCCTTCCTGTGTCGTGTCTGAGCTGCTTTTCTTGCCATAGCCAGAAACATGACAATTCCAATTTCAGATCAGCTGTATGGTTTCCTACCCGACCGATCACTTGCCTGCTGGTGACCAGAAAAAGGGCCTGAATCTCATGTAAGCAGCTGTTCGTTCCCTTGATGATTTAAACTGGGTGGTTTTCCCCAGTTAAGGTTTGAAAAGCAGAAAAGTCTTTACCTCTGTCGTAATGACAAAACACCTGCCAACTGCTCCAAGACTTTATCCAAACTACTATGGCTGCAAACATTGTGGTATCACCCCACCCCCCCTCCCCCCGCCGCACCTTCCACGACCCCANCCCCCAGCTGTATTTCCACCACAAAATCCCCGAAGTGGATGAACGCCTTACAGTGCTTTAAATACCTTTCAAAATTGTCCTTCCTTCCCACATTTCTCTTGCCATAATTGTAATCGCTGTTCATAGTCCTGCTTTGCCTGACAGGAATGTGCAACATTTACCCTCTGCCAAGGGTAAATTTAGCTCTATCCATATCTCTGCCTTTCTTTCCTTCCTCTTTTTGCCCTGTCTCCCTTGCTGGCTGGTTCTGCTCAGGAGGTCAGCTTATCACATCGGTCTCTCCTGGCCTTGAAGTCTGTGAACCTGGTGTGGTACAGTCTGCCTCCCAGCTGCTTATCTTCCTTCTCACTCTCCTTCTCACCTTGCATCTTTCCTCACTTGGCATTAATCTTCCCACTGATTTTTTAACTCAATCTCAAAAATAAATAAGTGGATCTCCAGAAACGTGGATCTGAATTCATGGCTTTTGTTCACTGCATCATCTCCTTCCCCTCTTACTCCACATCTGAATATTCACAGTAGGCAGAACACCAGGGGGGTTGTACTCTTTGCATTTTATGTCTCTTTTACTTTAGCCCTGCGCCACACAAAATACATGCTAACTCACAGCCCAGGTGTAGAGAAGGGACAAGAAAAGGATAGAATCACTAAAGGAGAAGAAAGGGCTGGAGGGCTGACCATTGCCATACACCACTTGTGAGCAGCAGCTTTAGTACTCTGCTGTAGTTAGGATCACTAACAGAATCACACAATCACAGAATCTTAAGAGTTGGAAGGGACCTCGAAAGATCATCGAGTCCAACCCCCCTGCCAGAGCAGGGCCACCTAGAGTAGATCACACAGGAACTCATTCAGGTGGGTTTTGAATGTCCCCAGAGAAGGAGACTCCAAAACCCATGTGGGCAGCCTGTTCCAGTGCTCCATCACCCTCACAGTGTTTTTTTTCTTATGTCTGTTTCTTTGGAACTTCTTATGCTCCAGCTTGTACCC